>VTPC01090816.1:0-18320 GCA_011009095.1 Ignelater luminosus | reverse complement strand
TCTTCTGAGAATACAATCATACGAGGTACTCCGTGTCGTGTGTAACACCTAAAAATGTTTTTAAGTAAATTTGACTACATTCAGTTACATTCTGGCTGATAAAGCACGTAATTTCCACGGAATCAATTATCTCTTATACAATCTTCACATTCGAGCATACTAACGTTTCCATTTGGGTTGAAGCGACTCGCTTTCAACGCAAAGTAAAAATGATTTTCACTGTAGGGATAAATAAGACCAAACTCTATTTATTATTTTGCACACCCTTTTGAACTGTTTAAAATGACTAGAAATATGAGACCCACGTTGCTCTCTCTGTAGTTGCCTTTGGATAGTTGTGATGGTGGTAAAGCCGGCGGGGAACCTGATTTGACCACCAAACAGGATCGTTCTTGGCGTTTCCTTTCTGACCGATCAGACTAGATATCACGTACCTTTATCTGTAATTACATTCAGCAACTGTCGCGCAGCGTTCTTTACCCAAAACAAGATTACCCTCTTCTATAATTGAAGAAGCGTACAGCCTATACCGGCCTCGTCATCATCATGACTTCCTCTTCCTTTTCATGATACCCTAATGGATGGATCGTCTATAAACTGCTATTGGTAATGAAATTATTGCATTCAAGTAATTTTCAGAATTCCGCAAAGATCTCAACTCTCTATATGAACACATTGGTAGGCCTTCGGCATCAATAATTACAACGACACGGACTGCATTGGCATTGAATCCGCAGCGACAGACTAGATACTTCATGAAGAGTCGGATATAGAACAATTGTTTCTTGTCGGGCTCCACATAACTTGACAGAATTTCAAAAAGAAAAACTGATTAGAACGAGCAAGAAAATTCGGAAGTTACTAAACGATATCGGTCACTGCATTAACAAGACAATGTGGGTCTTCCAGAAGTGCTTGAAGAACTAAATATTGGAAACTTACGTTCCACTGCATAATGACAGATCCGCCATACTTCCTCCGATCTGGTTCCGTGCGACTTCTAGTTGTTCTGAGATTGATGTCACTGTGAGAGTATAATTGCATGAACTGCAAAAAACGGATGACTTCTTTTACAAAACTGCATTGATGCTGCAAAGGAGTACGTACTTGGGGCGTTATAGTACTAAAGTTGTCCCAAAATTCATGCAACATTAGAATTTTGCGCCATTTGTGCGTTAAAGTGTTGCCAACGAAAAAAAAGACGGTGTGACAGCTGATAGTTTAGGGTTATTAAGAATAGAGCGCTACACGAAATAAAAACGCATTTTCATTCTTCGAAAATCCGGCTGGTCAGGCAATAGCAGTCAATGGTGCTCGCTATAGCGACATGATCATCCAGTTTTTTGTGCCTAAATTGCATGATATGGATGTGGACGACATGTGGTTTCAACAAGACGGTGCCACATGTCATACAGTCCGAGAAACAATTCAATTACTGCATGAGTCATTTCCTGGTCGTGTAATTTCCCGTTTTGGTGATCAGAATTGGCCGCCCAGATCATGCGATATAACGCCGTTGGATTTTTTTCTTTGGAGTTTTTTGAAGTCTAAGGTTTATGCCAACAAGCCCACAACCACCCACGCCTTGAAAAAGGAAATTGAGTGCTGTATCAACGAAATTCAGCCACGGTCATGAAGAATTTCCACAAAAGGGTTCGCATGTGCCACCAAAGCCGTGGAGGCCATTTATCCGATATGCTATTCCATACATAACCCTATACTGTATACTTTATGAATCAATAAAAAATTACTTCTTGCGTGAGTTTTGGGACACCCATTAGAATCTGGCGTTTTCCTGTGCCTCGCAAATTGCAACATAACTCGTCATTAGCACAGGTTAGGTTTGGAAATGCAATCAGAGTGCAGCTGTTTCAAGCTTAAGTTTAAACAGGATGAGTCTTCTTCTGCTTTACATCGAGTTTATCCAGCTGAAAAGACTTTTTAGGCAGGACATATCGGTCTTTACGGGACTATTTGTATTCTAAGCAGGCCGATCCGGTTAGGCTAGATTCTTCGAATAAAAAAAGTTTACCTTTTGTTGAAGCTTTTACTGATGTACATCAAACAGAGTGCGTGTTCAGTTTTGTTTCGATTCTAGCACCTTTGAAGAAACAATACACAGAAAATCTTTTGCATTTTATTCTATTAAGATTCTTTAACATTTTATTTAATTCAACGCTGATGATACAACCTTTGATATTTACAATAGTACCGTTTTGTTAAAAAAAATAAATTTATTTAGGAACCAAGACAGGAAAGAATTTATTCATGGAATCAGTCTGATGTGATCTTTGAAATATCACAAAACTCAAACGTAGTTTGCCATTCATATTTACAATGTTTTAGCATGTCTTTATGGTCTAAAATTCTTTAATTGTGGTGACCGTTAAGAATTCCAGTTTGTTCATGCAGTGACTTTTGATGTTGTTTTGAAGTTTCGCTGGGTTGCGATGTAGAGGGTAAGTAACTTCAGGTTACTGCAAGTGTTAGCGGTCGTGAAGGACTGTCGGGACTTTTAGTTTTATGAATTTGTAATGCACGTGAAAAATCGTTCGGAAATTTAAGCGACTTTTAAAACTTGTGATTATGTAATTTGCAAAATCTTTTTCTAAATGTACTTGGGTTCTTTGATCAAATATTTGTGAGACTTTCTAATTTTTGCGTTTTGCGTATGTGTAGTGGGCGATGAAATGCATGAACTGTTTTAAATTGCTAATAACTTTATAAAGATCTCAGGGCCAAATTGAAATTACTGTTAGTAAAATCAAGCGTTGCTGAAAAATACGTTTCAGAAGTGTTACGAAAGTTCTAGCTATGTCAGGGCCTCCAGAAAACCTTCTGGTTGCTTAAAGTGAATTAAGTGAATAAAAAGAAAGATAAAAGACATAATTCACTGCCCACTGGACATCCACGTATGGATTAATCTCGAGTAGGTTGAATGCGGTACGTACTCTGTGCCATATGCTATATGTCCAGTGGATATTCATCTGTGGACTAATTTCGAGATGGGTTGTATACCAATGTCGATTTGCAGAAAACTGTTGTATGACACAAACGAACTATTCTGAATTTAATGGCCCGTTGCATGTGTTTCACTCAGCCACTCAGCTTGCACAATACAATTTCCTGATAAAATAAAATAAAAGATAATTATCCAAAATTCACATCAAGTTGCAAGATCAACTTGCCTTTTTTGTTATAAAATACAGAAAGCGAGCAAAACTGCCAAAGGACTAAACATCTGACTGTGCATTGAGGTAAATCAACTCTATGTTAACTTGCCTAGTAACATGAAAAAATGCAGTTTGTTTTGCATAATTATAATCCTGGCTATTTCTTAGCTTGACGCTTGACTTCCAAAGTCTAACCAACGAAACAATGAATAATCAGAAATGTGTGGAAAAGCTATAGCTAACTCCTAAATTACAAAAAAGTAAATTAAGTGAACAAATTATAACAAATGCAAACTGAAGTAATTTTTTTTTCTTGGGGTGAATTGAAGTGAAAAAAGTGAATGCCTGGAATGCTATCAATGATCCATCTTGTTGAAACCAGAAGTTAATAACATCTTCATTTTTAGCTTGAGGTAGAAAAACGGTTTCAAGAATTCTCATGTATCTCTATGATGTTATTGTAAGTCTTGTACCTTTTTCGACAAAAAGAATTGTAATCTGATGAATATTGAAGAAGAATTCTAGACAGTAACTCTTGGAAACCCTAAAGCCGTTTATGGATTTATCACTAAGAATCTTGGGTAGCCGAATAGCAACAGTTCTGCTTATGAAAATCCATTTAAAGAGAAATGGGCTTCATTAGTCATAAAAAGCAAATTTTCTATTTACTTTGGTTGCAATCTTATAGGAATGAAACATTCATTTTAATGCAACATTCTTTGTGTACTTGAGTCAGGCAGATTTGGACAAGTTATACAATTTTATAAAATCTTCAGCCCAGAAAATGTACTGATTTATTGGTTGGCACCGCTCCATTTTAGAAGCTGTAAATAATAAATTGTAAATAATGTCCGTAAAGTATCCATCCATGGCAGTATACTAAAAGTGAAAAGATATCCTACTACTCTATGGATAGGATTCTTTGTTCTTCAACTTGCCTCCCTAGAGAAAATCGTCAATATTCGTTTCTCTTGTTCAGATGTGTTATTGATAATAAACTATTCTACCAAAGTCATTAACTCGTTATTAATAGAGTAGAGCTTTATCTGTTGCAGGTAAATATTAAGCAGCCAAAATAGACTCATATTACCATCTTGAACTCCGTGAACATACCCTAAACGCTTTCGGGCCACAGCATGATGGAGTTTCTGATAATCAATTTTAAAATCAACGACCGATATCTATCACATTTGGCCTAAATCAGTTAAACAATTATTATATTTTTTTAATTGTTTAAAATGTGGCAACACCAAATACGATATTACCTGCTAACTGTACTATCCATGTTGGCTGCATGAAAATGATATCATGGTTGCCAAGCTTAAAAAAACCTAAAGTGTCAATGTCTTCAAACGTAAGTCACAGAGACCAAATGCTATTCGATCTACTTTTTAATGAGTTCATGCGCAATTTATGGGACACCCTGTATACATGAATGCTAGGCAAAGGTATTTGTTTTTCTTGCACAACATATTCATGGCCAACTGTGTATCTTGTATATATTAGAAGTGTTTAACTAAATTAAAAATGCTAAACCATGGCCAACTCTAATCGTTTGTTGCACAAAATTATTAATTCCAGAACGGCATTTTAATTTTCTATCCGAGGCGTGTTGTACGTGGTGTTGAAAACGATATCAAATCTCAGATGGTTTGGCTATTTCTGTTAATTTTGGGTTTAGACCAGATGCTAAGATGCTAAGAAAAATTTCGTTTTGATTTTTGCATTGTATACCGAGTGACTTAAGTTTCATAAAACACGATGGTAGTAACAGTTCGATATAGCTACCCCTAAAATTTAACTTCTACAGTAAAAATTCAACCTTACCAATGCATGTATATCTATTCAGAGAATCAAAAGACACCTGCGGAAGGCTTCTCCGACGCCAAACACTTAGAAATTTTTTAAAAAAACTTTTTGACACTTCACAAACACACCGACTGCCATGACACCATAATATCGCGGGTAGGTTCTTATTAGTCTCCGACAGTGTACCAACCGACAGTGCCACAACCCAATTTCCCTAAATCACCCGCAGGACATTGACCCCGCGCAAGCACGAACGAATTCATTCATTCAATTCGGCCCCCCACAATATTGGGGTGGAATTCTCGAAAAAATGATTGTTTTGCTGCTTCTAAGCTAACCACCACCTCGCTTCGCCCCCATCACAAGATTAGGGTGGAATTCTTGAAAAAAATTATTGTTTTACTCTTCTAACCTAACCACCCCCTCGCTTCCCCCCCATCACAAGATTGGAATGAATAAAATTTATACGTGGGTCAAAAAATTAATCACTGCCTTGATTTTGCTAGATTTCTCAAAAGCTTTTGATACCATCAGTCACAATCTCATATGCGCAAAATTACAATATTATGGTTTCGTTGAATCTGCTGTCAATCTGATTAAATCTTATCTGTCCGATGGAACCTTAATGATACAGCATAACAATAGATATTCTGTTTCTTACTCTATTACGTCGGGCGTACCTCAAGGTTCAGTTTTGGGACCTTTGTTGTACATTATCTATACGGCAGATATTCTAAAGTCTGTTAATAACTGTAAAATTCAAGCGTATGCCGACGATACGCAAATGTACAAATCTTTTGCTTTTTTCCGAAAGAGCCCAGGCCTATGAAGACATCAATCGTGACCTGCAAAAGATCACTCAGCTTTCTTTCGAAGATACAGTAAAGATTACAGTAAATAGCAATGAATCTTGTTCACTATTTTTTGGAAATCGAAACCACACCCTAACGGTTCAAAACGATCATAATCTACGCCTTAATAATCAGCAAATTCCAGTTGTAGATTCAGCTAGGAACTTAAGACTTATCTGAGACGTTAACTTACGATTTAAACAACATGTCCGTAAACTACTTCAGAAAACTTACTCTTCCTTAAAACTGTTATATGCCAATCGAGAAATTTTGAATTTTGCTCAAAAGCAAATGCTCTCTGAATCATTGGTCTTATCACATTTCAATTACTGTAACTTTATTTATAGTCCTTGTCTTGATGCATGTGACAAGTACCGCATTCAAAAAACGCAAAATTGGTGTTGTCGATTTATTTACAATTTACGTCGTTATGACTCGGTTACGCAAACAATTTCAGACCTAGGCTGGTTAAACATGGCAAATGGTTGGAAGTATCATTTGGGAGTGTATACATATACTCTACTTTCAACAAAAGGTTCTACATCTCTTAGTTCTGAATTGATACCTGGGAAACAGGTGCACTCTGCAAATACTCGGTATAATTATATGCTCACTATGCCTCTTCATACGTCTTCATTGTTTCGGAGAAGTTTTATATACAATGCTGTCAAATTTTATAATTCTTTGCCATTCGATATGCGAGGTCTCAATTTAAAAACTTTTAAACGAAATTTAAGACGCTTCCTCTTCAGTAAGCAATAATTCTTTGTCCCTTCATCATCTGCCTGCCTCTCTACTGCTTTGCAGTCAGAATTACTTATTTCTTTTATCTTTATTTTTTTTTTACTTTGCATCTAATCCCTTGGTTACACGGAGTAGCCTTTGGCTAAATTTCGCCAGGGGATTAGATTGGATGTATTTAAGTTTAGTTTTTTTTATTTTAAGTTTACAATGTAAAAAAATTTAATTGAGAAAAGTTATATGTAGAGAAATACTTTTTGGGTGTTTTAAAAGTACCTTTGGTTATACGAGGTCTCCTCTGTTTGTCTTCTTTAGGTGTTACGTAAGTACCTCTCAGCTATGCAGTACACCCTGTATAATTGGAAGTAAGTAGAAATATCCAGAAGGCAATTTTCTCCAGAACTTTTCTTAATAGATTTTTACTCTTTCTACAAATAAAGACGATACAGAAATCAAAATGTGTCATTCATATTTTGCAAACGAAAACTTTCTTAGCCCCTGGTTTAGTTCGCAAGCGAAGTTTATGGCTATAATTTCTTAATAGCAAGTGTCTTAAAATATTTACGTCAGACTTACTTTTGGAACTGCGTTTTAGGGTTTTGATTGTCAATGTTAGCGACAAGTTACATTTTTATAAATAGTAATCAAAATTCTTATTTAAGAAGGGGCAACTTCCTTGATTGAAAACATTAAAAATATTAGCCTGTAACAGAAAACACTTCTTTCAACATCTTTTAGAATAGCACATAAATGTCAAGTTTGATAGTTTCTACATAAAATACATTATGTTAATGTCACGATTTATCTATGCATCATGTAAGCAAAGAAAGACGTTTCATATTCATAGCCAACCCTTAACATAAATATTTTTGAGACACTCATTATATTAAACGCTCGCTGGAGTCTTATGTATGCTGAGAAAATGTTTTCTCTACTCCCCACATCATAAGCAGTAATTTACAATCCTTATTGCGAGTTCCTCCTGGTGTTTAATGCTAGACGGAAATAGTAGATAAATTTGTTTACTTGTCCCATCGCTTTAACCAGCGTGATAGAGAAGGCAGTCAAGAGAATTCTGACTGGCATGACAAGATGAGATAATTTATAGCTACCTGGCAACTACACAAATTTCTCAGCATCAGTAAACCTTTTCCAAGATTTTCCTCGAAAGCTGATGCACTCTTGAATCTCATTTAACAAGAATCATGCAATTTCATGTTTCCCAAGGTTTAATCTTCTAGGTGCAGTATATTTTTTGCGTTCACATCGGTCTCTCCAGCACAATTTACTGATGATAATGTGGCTCTTTGGACATTTTAAGTTTTCTTGTGATATTGAGAATTCTTACGCGGTTAGAGACCATCCCCATACAATTACACAAGAGAAATCCCGAAAATTGCGTCTGCCTGAAACCACCTTACCACAGCCGTTTCTATCTCTCTTTGCTAAGTAGTAGCATCTCTTTTTTCTAATTAATTTTCCAGTATTTTCTATCTTCTGTTAATATTTTTAGTTATTTTTTTAAACGTAAGAATTTTTCTCTCATTACTAATAAAAAATCAAAATGAATTAATCCATAAACATTAAGCGACTTCATTAAGAGACGACGATAATAAAATTATGACATTTTGAAACTGTGCGACTTCCGAATTAAAAGCGTTGATTGCGATTTCGTAACGTTAATAAATTAGTAAAAAGGAAGCACTAATTCTTTCCCTAAACAAATTCGATTCGCTGAGATTCCCATATTAAACTAATTATCTTATTGAAATACCATGGCTAACGCTAATAAACCTCCGTCATAAAAGCGCATTTCTCTCATACATATCTCTCTAGTGTCTAACCGAATCTTCTGTTGAAATTAATATATCTCTCTCCCATACCTAATTTAAGTTTGCTTATTATAATGGATTCAATCAACCAGTCAACCAAACTAATTTCAGTCGGGTAATTTTACAACCTCGCTGAAAGTTTTATTGTGTCAACCCGGAAGGGTGCGTCTGTTACTTTAATGACGTTAGTTAAGGGAAATTTAATAATGAGTTTAATAAGTTGATTCAATTTTTTGCTAGCTATGAATGAGGGGCTGCTGTTGAAGGAATTGTTTTTCACAGAGAATCTTCACATGCGTTCTAATTTAGTGCTAAGCTTGTTATTTAGTAGTTCGTTTCATTAGTTTAATTGATTATGTGGAGTAATGCGTTTTAAATGCGTCGCGTTATATTCATTTGCTCTATAAAGCGTCAACAACAAATCATATTTTAATTGGTATTTAGTATAGAGACTTTTACTAATAAAAATAAAATAATCTCAGTAATGAATTAGCTAGAAGGCTGTTAGAATAAATTAATTCGTATTAGCAGTCTACGCTGAATAATCTAAATTATTATGCGCTACCCGGAAATCGTATCTACAACAAGTACCATTCCAGTGACCTCAAAAGTCAATGATGTGAATGTACAAAAGAACAGTTACCTATCGCAGTAGGTTAGCGTGTAAGCGGGACTTGTTGTGGGATCTGTTATCTAGGTCAAGAAACTAATCATGTAAAAAGTGTTTGCTAATATTTAAAACTGGGTGAATGAACTTTATGTTTAGTAAAAGAAAGAAGGAAACGTGATAGAGAGTGAACAATGAAATTTAGAAATTGTAGGATATGAGGTCAAATTAAAATAAATCGCATTTTTTTGATTAACGGAATACCAATTTTAGAATTATTACAGCTGATTATTCTTCTTTTGGTTGACATGGATTTGTATTAGTTAGGAAAGATTTTCGCGTCCTCTGTTATTTTGCTGTTGGGTGGTACTTGAAGACCGTTGACATTTCAAAGCGTGTAACCAACAACGACATTTAACTTTTATTTGTCCCGATTGAAGGATTGAGTATTTTAATGTGCTATCTATACCTTAATTAAGCTAATTTAGAGACTGGAAACAATGCCACAGGACTTGTTAATGATCCTCTATTTAGAAGATACGATAGATTGTACCCTGTAGTAGCAAACGCCCGATAAGGATGTTAATTATTGTTTGAGTTGTATCTCGGATTTAAGATTAATATGCTTTGTAACGGGAAAATGCCCAAAAGTATGCACAAGTCCCGTAAAAGTTTATAAAACAAAAACAAACTCCTAGAAATAAGAACACAAATACTAAAGTACATGAATTTATTACTATGCTTTGAAATCGAGTAAAATAAACATTCACAAAAAGATTCAAAATAATATGGTTGATTGAAGAAATTATTACTTTACAATCATCAAATAAAAGAATGACAATTATTACATAAAAATTAGGTCTGAAGGACCCGTCAAATAAATGCGTTTAGAAATCATTAAATCGCAAAATAATTATTGTATTAAACCCCTCTAAGCAAACAAAATTAAACATGATTTAAAACTATTAATAAATTTAGAATATATGAACTTGTATTACTTCAAACAAAAAGAAAACGTTTAAAATATTACTATAGAATTTAAACTACCTATTGTTTCCCTAGATTTTTCCGGAAAGAATACACTATAAAGATACTTTTCTAACATTAAAATAAACCAAACATTAACGTTAAATACTCAAAGCATTTAAACAAAACAACATCAAAATACAAACAAATATATGCAACATAAACAATTATTCCTTACTCTACATCTGGAGGCCCTTTGAGTTTCCAGCAACTTTTCCAAATACAAAAGAATTGAATTTACACTAAATTTAATTTCGAGAAGGTATGGCTTCAACCACAATAAATTTTTAAACACTTAACTTCCACAAACACAAAACTTTAATTTTCTTAATAAAGAAGAGAATACCAGATCTCTCGATGGACCCTGAAGATGGGATATTGATTCCATCAGCCAGGGAGTATGACGAAGATGGCGGAGTCAAAGAACACCAGTTACATAACGGAGATTTTCATAATGACGAAACCAAAACTCAAGAAGAAAGTGGGACTAAATAATTTCCAAATAACTGGCTCGACACGGTTACTTCCTTACACGATCCTTCTAATGAAGACAGGGACGCTGAGCTTGTCGTTCATCTCCACATACTAGGAAAAATACAGGTAACACCTTTCAGCATATGAATTTTTAAAGTTCGTCCGCACAGTGATGCGTCAATATTTTAATCCTCAAAGAGGCCTCCCTCGAGGATTAACTCAAAATGCAAATTAATGCCCATAAACCATAAACCAAATAGAAAACCAAAGCAAATTCACAGCCACTAAAATGTCGAAATTAACCGTGCGCCACACTTAAAGATCGAAACAAAACGCGAGAAGCACCGGGTCCCCTTGGACCCGGGAGGTCGCGGTGAACACCCACGTTCCACGGTGTCCAGATTTTGACTCCCCGAGAAAATCACAAAGTACCAACGTAATCCCTATTCTCTCTGCTTCTCCTGTCACGCAGCTTGCGCTTACCGGAGTGGGGTTGGGAAGCCAGATGCACGACCTAACAGGTCAAAATGCTAATATTCTTATGAGGCAATGAAAAATTCCACTCCTTAGATTTTCAGCCTGAACCTGACTTAACAAAGACCGTGTGACTCCAGCATTCGCGACTAAGATTCCAGGAACCTTTTATTTACGTCTGGATCTTGATATTGGAGAAATAACAAAAGGCACGTCCGCTGGAGCCCAGAAGTCGAGACTACAAAGTTGTCAATTCTTTAAAATAAAATTTTAACAAACATCCGTTCATAGACTGAAATAATTTAAATATTACGCGTCAGAAAAACAAATATCTAAACGAAATTGAATAACATTACAGCTTATGGATATAGATAGAATTCTCTAGTTATAATTAAAGCAAAAATGTTGAAAAACCAACCTGAGTGTTCTCTTTCTAATACATATTTTATTTTTGTAACGTGAAAATAACATAATTGGAGCTAAGTGCGTAGTTCACGATTTATGACTTTAATCGCTTTTATGTATAATAAGATTTAAGAAAATATTGTATTTACCTTCTCCATTCTTACCAACTCATATTATTTGTTTGTCAGATTCAGTATTACTTATCTTAATGAAGGGATTATTACACGACAATATAAAGCTTTAAAGATAGAAAAATGATAACCATAATATCAGTAATTATTTAAACTAAGGTTTGTTAAATAATTATAATAGAATTGGTATTTTCAGAGTTCTTATCTCTATAGGACGTCTACTATTTTTACTAATTTCGGGAAGTTGGGGATTTCAAGACGAGAGAAGATTCTCCAAGTAAAGTCAATACTTTTGTTAAAAGCGTAACGTACGTTAATAACGTAACTCTGATTTTTGAGCTGTGGGCCTCTCTCGCAATAAACATTACAATAATATGATCCAATCGATCAAATCTTAAAATTCAAATAGCGTGGCCTATTTTTAAGAAATTGGCGAAAAATGGTTTTTTCTTTTCAACCTTTCCTCATATGTTGTTGATTTTTACGATACCATGTTACTACAAATTAAATTTCTAGTACAAAATGTCTGAAAAATCATTTTCCTCCAACATTTAAAAAGCAGGCCATAATATTAGATTTGTTAGCACACTTAATTTCAGGATAAAAAAAGTAGCTTGCGGTCACGAAAACCGTTTCTCGCTATTAAGTAGCTACCAGTACCTCACTGGATTTTTATCGCGCGGTAGATCTTGGAAGGTTTTTCATATGGGCGGATTATTTTCGGTTGTTGTGGTGGAATTTCAAATAAAAAAAGAACTTAATGCACCGGACGAGTAAAGACAGAGATAAAATATTTAAGAAGAGTAAAAAACTGAGAATACCACAAAAAGGGAAGAACGAGGGAAAGGATAAGATAGATAGGATCGAACAGTATACCAGCAAGAAATGAAAGAAATAAAAATAGAAAATGAAGCACTGAAAAAGGAAAATGCGAAAATCAAGGAAAATATGAAAAATATGGAAGCGAGAATGAACAGATTAGAAAAAGAATAATCAAAGAATAACATTGTAATATCTGAACTAAGGAAGACAAAGAGGACCTGAAGATAGAATTTGAAAATTTTATAGAGAAAAATATGGATATAAAAATTGAAATTAAGGATGTGATAAAAAAGGGGAGATAAAGTAAACAAATTCGAACTGGACAACACAAGAGATAAAGCGCTAATGAAAAATCAAAATAAAATGAAAAATATAAAAGAAACGATATAATTATATAAACCAAGAACTAACAAAAGAGGGATGCGAAATCCAAAATAAATTGAAGCAGAAGGCAGACGATGGGAGGAAGAGCGGAAAAAAGGTCAAGATAAGGTATCAGAAAATTACAATAGAAGAAAAGGAATATAAATGAGATAAAGAAAAAGAAAACCTACGGGAGCGTGAAAAAGATACAGCGACCCCCAAGTCAAAAAACTGAGAAAAACGAAAAAGATGGGGAAAAATAATCACGACTTTAGCAAAGAAAAAGGTAATATTAGAAAAGGATATGATGACAGACACAAGCAGGAAAATAATTAATAAGAAAAATGAAAAACAAATAAGGATAAAAAAAAATAAAGAAAAACAAGAAATTATGAGAATAGGCACGTGGAATGTAGTAAGAAGTATAAAATAAAAAGAGGAAAAAAGTGTGCAGGGAATAATAAAACACAAAGTGCAATTACTAGGAATTCCAGAAACAAAAAAGATGGGAAAAGGTATAAAAAGAATACAGAAGGAATATTAACTGTTCTGGTCTGGAGTAGAAGAAAAAGAAAGAGCAAAAGAAGGAATAGGAATGATTATACCACCAGATCAGTTGAAAAACGTAATTGAAGCGGTTATTGTTAAAAGGGGGTGTATGCAAAATTTCAAATTGCTGTAAAAAATTTGTAAATTCTTTTCTTTTTTTAACAGAGAGCGGTAAAATCAATTTGTAAAAAAATCAGGAGAAAACTGTCATCACTAAAGTCATAAAAAAATTTTTTTTCTTTTTGTTTTTTTTAACTTTACCAACAATTTTGTTTTTGTTACATATTCCCTTTTAACAATGACCGCTTTAATTAAAAAAGAATATGTAAATAAGAGAATCCTAAAGTTAGAAATGAAACTATTAGATGAAGAGATATGGACAATAATAATAGCCTACGGAGTAAACGAAGATACAAAGATAGAGAACAAAGATAATTCTATAAAGAATTGCAGAGAGTAATTAATTAAGGAGAAGATAATATTATCATAATGGGATATTTAAACGGAGAGCAGGAAACCAAAATAGAAGAATAGAAGAATGCTTAGGAACAGAAAGAGAAGAAACAAAAAACAACAACGGGGAAATAATAATAGAAATGTGTATGGAAAATGAATTAATAATAAGCAATACAAAGTTTATACATAAGGACATTCACAAGTATACAAGAGAAGAACCTAGTAAAAAAAGAAAACTCTGATTATTTTCTACTAAATAAGAGAAAATAGAAAATGCTAAAAGATGTAAAAGTTTCAAAAAAATCGCGAATAGGAAGTAACCACTATTTGGTAAACTTGGACCTGACAAAGCAAAAAAGAGAGAAAACAGAAAGAAGAAGGCAAAAATAAAGTCGAAAATAAAAAGTTATAAACCAAAAGAAACAAAATATCAAGAAAAACATCAAGAGATATTAAACAAAAAATTTGAGAAACCAGACAGAAATGGAATAGAAAAGAAATGGAATAAATTCAAAAACAGCCTATTAGATGCAGCAAGGGAGTGCTGTGGTGATACAAAAATAACAAACAAACATATAAAAAAAACAGATTCGTAGACCACAGAAATTAAAAGAATTTTAAAAGAGAAAAAGATAGTTGGAAAAGATATATAGAAACCAAAAGCCCGGAAGATTATGAAGAGTACAAAGAAAAACGGGGAAAAGTCAAGAGAGAAATTACAAAAGCAAAAGAGAAGTCATGGATAGAATTTGGGGAGAAAATGACCAAACACTACAGAGAAAACCAAAAAGTATTCTGCGGTACTCTTAAACAACCAAGACAAAAGAAGGAGAATAATATGTTTAACATAAAAGATACATAAGGCGCCATAATTACAGAACAAGAGAATATAATAGACAGATGGCGACAACATTTCCAAGACTTGACACATACAGACAAGTAAAATGGAAGAAAAAGATGAAGAAAAGGTGATACAGAATATAGAACCCATACAAGAAGAAATAATAAAGACAATAAGAAAGATAAAATTGGGAAAGGCACCAGGAGTAGACAACATAACACCCGCAATGATAAAATACATGGGAGAAAAAGGAATAAAACAACTAAACAAACCAAGGAACGAGATTATACAAGAAATAAAAATTCCGAAAGAATGGAATGCAGGAATAGTATTGCCGATTTATAAAAAAAGAGACAAGAGAGATTGTAATAACTATAGAGGAAATACTTTAACTAGGATTCCTGGAAAAATACTAGCAAGCATAATGGAAAGAAAAATAAAACAAATAACTGAAGAGAGCATAGAAGACACTCAATGGAAAGGAAGGAAGGCTTAGGAAAGGAAAAACCACACAGGATCTAATATTTGCGATAAAGCAAGCGAAAAAATTATAAATAAAAACAAAGAAATACGTGTTTGTTTTATAGACTTACGCTCGGTTGCGCAAAAATATCATCAAAATCATTGATCAAGTTGATCAGTTGATTAGCAGATTTGATTGGATAAGTCTGAATTTTTACTACTTCTGACTGGTTAATCAATTGATCAAGTGGTTAATCAATCGATCAAGCATTTAAAACAAAGCTTTGTGCAACCCGGTTAGAAAAGATTTTTGACCGTGTAAGAAGGAAAAATATATGAAAAGCTCTAGAAAACAGAAATATAGACACAAGAACAATAGAAATAATAAAAGAGATATATAGAAAGAACACAACCAATAACTAAAGATCTAAAGAAATTGAAAAAAAGATAGGAGTGAAACAGGGTTGCGTGTTAAGTCCATTACTCTTCTCGATAGTACTAGACGAAGCCATAAAAGAAGCTTAAAAGACAATGAAACCACTAAAAATGAAATACTGGCAAATGCAGCAGGTATATTTGCGTGAAATAATGTTTGCGGATGATATGGCAATACTAGCTGAAACATCAGAAGATCTACAAAGAAAGCTAGAAATATTGAACAAGAAACTTACAAAGATAAATATGAAATTAAACATCTAAAACATAAAAGAATAATAATTGCAGGAGAGAAGAAAAGACATGACATCAAGATACAAAGAAAAACATTAGAACAACTGGAAAATTATGAATATTTAGGAAGAATAATTCAAAGTGATGGAAAAATAGATCAAGAAATAAATGAGAGAATGAAAAAAGGAGGAAAAATGTTCTATATGATGAGAACAATGTTTTTAGAAAAAAAGGAAATCCCAAGAAAGATCAAGACAGAAATAGTGGACAAAGTGGTAAGACCAACAATAACGTACAGTTGTATTAGAGATGGACAATGACAGAAAAAACTAAATCACATGTGAATGCGATGGATATGGGATTTCTAAGGAGAATAGAAAATAAGACCACGAGAAAAAAAAATAAGAAATGAAAATAAGGGAAAGAATAGAAGAAGGTGGTTCGGACATATGTGTCGCATGAGTAACGATAGACTAGCTAAAAGAGTGTATGAAAAGTGAATGCCAGGAAAAAATAAGAGAGGAAGATAAACAAAAAAATGGAATGACGATATAAACGATTGTAATTCTTTAAAAACTATCATGACAAAGAAAGATGTTACCCCTAGGATTGGACGATGGCTGCTCAAATTACAGGAGTATGATTTTGCAGTGGAGCATCGACCGGCGCAAAGTATGAGACACATAGACGCTCTTAGTAGAAACCCAACGGAGGAAGGTCGAGAGGTAGAAGAGGCAAGTTTAGATGTGCATAATCTGAGAATTAGTGAAAAAGATTGGTTACTCACCAAACAATTACAAGATCCCAAGTTGAAAATGCTATTTGAAGTGTTGAAAAAGAAGTACACGCAAACTATGTACTGGAGAATAATAGAATATGTCGAAGAACCGAAGCTGGTCTGAAATGGGTAGTACCAAAAGCAGTGACGTGGAGAATTATTCAAGTAAGTCACGATGGACGTGGACATCTTGGAGTGGAAAAAACGCTTAATCATATAAAACGATACTATTGGTTTTCCAAAATGGCAAGGAGAGTCAAGAAGTATATTGATGCGTGTGTTAGATGTGCTTATCATAAAGGACATAAGGGTAAACCTGAAGGCAAATTATATATAATTGAACGAGTTTCCATTCCATTTCATACAGTGAATATCGATCATTTAGGACCATTTGTAGTGAGTGCAAAAAGACATGATTACATTCTTGTGTACCAGGACAATTTTACGAAGTATTCGATCATACGAGCAGTTAAAACCGCGGGAACTAAACAGGCGATTAACGTGTTAAAGGACATTTTTAGCCATTTCGGTACACCTACGCGACTAATATCGGATAGAGGAGCTGCATTTACATCGCGCGAGTTCGAAAAGTTTTGTCCGGAAAATAACATTAATCATATTAAAAATGCTACAGCCACCCCTCGCGCGAATGGCCAAGTGGAAAGACAGAACCAGACGTTACTTATCGCATTGATGAAGAAGATGGTAAGGATTGGGATCAACACGTGAGAAACATCCAGTTTGCCTTAAATGATATGGAACATAAGACGACCAAAAGGACGCCACATCAACTCTTATTTGGTTTTCATCCACGCGACGCATTGCAAAACAATTTGGTGATGACGCTTCAAGATTTGCAGTTACCAGAGAATCTGGACGAAATGAGGCAAGAAGCACTCCATAAAATTCAAAACCAACAGCAGAAGGACAAGGTGATATTTGATCAGAAAAGAAAGCCACCAACTAAATATCACGAGGGAGATCTAGTAATGACGCGACGAGAATTAGCGGCGACCGGAACCTCAAGAAAGCTGTTGCCACGTTTCAAAGGGCCTTATATGGTAGGAAGGGTCCTAGGCAACGATCGTTATGAACCACGAGACATTCCGGGGGCAGAGCGCACTCAAAGGTCTTTCCAATCTGTGTACTCTTCAGATAGACTGAAGCGATGGTGTAGTCCCGAGGAAGAAGACACTTCAACCGAAGAGTCTGAAAATGACTAGAAATGTTAGACCATGGCCATCGGTATATTTTGTGCAAAGTGAAAGTGTTAGACCATGGGCATCTGCATTGTATTTCGTACAAGCTAAGAACGTTAGATCGTGGCCATGTAAGTATTGTCTACCAACTAAAAATGCTAGACCTAAGTCAATTGTATATTTCCTACAAACCAACAGAGTTAGACAATAGGTAACAAGAGACAAAAAACAAACTGCTCAAGTCCAAGATGATTACCTTCCTTTTTTCGGAAGTCATTTAAATAAGGAGGAAAAAAGGTAACTACGTTTCTCTGTATTATTATTAAGTAGACATATAAAGAACTAACGAATTTAAAAAAAATGAACAACTCCTAAAACTACACATAAACAGACTGCAAAAATTGCCTGCTTGGAATGCAAAATGGAATAGCCCACTTTTGAGGTCATGTCGTGAAATACTAAGAGATTCAGTAACTTTAGATTAAGAAATACTTAGTGTGAACTAAACTAATTCAAGATTATGTCTTTAGGTTATGGGTCAAAGCAAAAAATTGTCATGAAACTCCTAACCGACTCTATGGATACAGTGGTATCCTTCGAAGAACTAGCACAAGTTAAAATTTGAATGACTTTAAGTGCATTCTTATTTAATAGCCGA
>VTPC01090815.1:10088-33019 GCA_011009095.1 Ignelater luminosus | reverse complement strand
GTGTGAATCTCAAGCCCAAAATGGTCATTTAGAGTAGACTATACGGGCAGCGAAGGGTGGTGAATTTAACTCAGTGGTGATGGACGGTACGGATGATAAGGCACCAGCCAACGTCCTTATCCATCAACGCAGCACTAGACACAGTGTCCATTGCTCTAAGTGGACTAAGTCCAGGGGCGCCAGTGATTCAAAGACGCTTAAGAATCGAGTAGTAAAATATCAATAATATATATTGAAATTGCATTATTTGTTTTTGCAATAAACGCTATTTGGTTAATTATATTCAATGTGATTAAAGCGCTAACTTTCTTTAGTCCAAGGCGTTCAAACTTGACAAGAAGGCTCTGTGTACCACTTAATTTTTGCCCAGTCCAATGTGATTAGGACGCCAAATTTATGTAACCCACGGACGTTCAGTTTGATAAGACGGTCCTGGAGGTCCCGTTGCGTCGCTGTGACATAAATAGAGTGGCAGGTAAAAAGCACGGCAGACGGCGAAAGCAACTGGCGGAACAAGGCCCGTTATAATGATTAGAGTGAAGATTGTCAACAAAATGGAATTCTGGCCTAGATAGCGCCGGCAGCGGAGATGAAGTGTAAATATTTATTATAAGGATGTGAATCATCGTTGAAATATTGGGTTGCAATTGACAATTTGGATGGTCTGCACAATAGGGTGGGCCAAAAAAACAAAAAGTTTTCTGATTAAAATTAAAATAGAGAGAAGACAAAAGAAAAAAAAATTTTAAATTAGATATCTTCCGATTAGATTAGTTAGATTTAGTTCTAAATATTACTCTTAGATTATTTTAATTTTTTCTGAATCTAGTAAAAACGTGTTATCCGTTCCTGTGAAGAAGAACGAAACAGGTGCGTAAATACATGGATAGTCTAAGTCAGTCTGGTTCTTGACTAGATACTGGAAACATCCCTTTCATTTTAGTTTCTATTTCATAAAAAAAATATAAATATACAAAATCTAGCAATATTATTTTCATATTTTGTCAACATGTCTAAATCATGACATTTATTTGGATATTTCAAAAAGGTTAAGTACTCGTCACAGCTTTTAGCGTTTTTTTCTTTTATCTTGCATGTACTACTTCAAAAGAAAATTTGTGTTCAAATTCTGGCATTATGGACATTGAAAACGGTGTAGACCTATCTTGATTTTGAGCACCACAAACATCTTGACACTTGAAGCTTCCGTGACAACTTTGACACATCACTGGGAAAGCTGATGATATCTTATCTTCGGAGAATGTTTCGTGACCTTAGAACTCTCTTTAAGCCAAAATCTTTAATGTGTTTTCTCTTATCCATGATGATTGCTAAGAGGAGGTTTTCAGGATAAGCAGAAAATGCGTTTCGCTCTACTGCAGGTTGTATCACTTCAAGCAAATTAAGTGGAAGGTAAGTATCTTGAAGTCTTAGACATATGTTTTAGTCAATAAAACCAATTGTTTTAGTTTTCTTTGGAGTTACATAAGATAAATAATCTTCGGCCGATGGAAGCATGTATTTAAGTCGATATACAAGCTTATAGGTCTTTGGCTCTCAATTTGCTTGAAGCAATAGGTCCTGGAATTGAACGCAATGCATTTCTCGCTAATCTAAAAAACCTCTTTTTGAAGGAAAACATATTACCTACCTAAAGTGAAGAAAATTTTTAAGATCACGATATACTTCTAAAGGAATATTAATTGCCGTCAAAATTATACTTTGCTGCTGCTGACTACACGGAAATAATTAACTAGAATTCTTGTAAATTGTATCCCCGCCTTTTCTACGCAATATTAGCAAGAAAAGCATTTTATCGTTGGTCCATTTTAAGGCTTTGCCAGAAACCGCGGGGTGATGTGTTAAAGTTGTCACGGAAGCATCGACTCTCCAAGTATTTGTGATGCTATCCCGAGCTACATTAGGTCTACCCTGTCTTTGGGGTCCATAATGTCAGAATTTGAACAAGAATCTTCTTTGAAACTAATACTTGAAAAATTAAAAACATTGTTAAAGGCTGTGATGACTATTAAATTTTTTTAATATGCAAATAAATGTTATGATTAACACAAAATGTGCTATTTTTTAAAGTCATGCGCAAACGAAAGATGTTGACAAAATAACAAAACATTAAACTGATGGTTTTCTTATTTTACTTAATTTATCAGCATACACAAACGTAAAATGATTTAAAAATTTTTTTCTATTGTTTTCTTTCTACCAAGAGCAACTACTTTTCACTATAGCGTTTTAACCAGAAAACATTTTGTTTTCTCGCCCAGCCCTACTTCATAATGGTGGTGAATAACAAAATTTTGCTTTTAAATACCTTATCACCGGGCGCCGATTAGGTCGAAATAGTAAAGAGGCGGTATGAGACAGCCAAATGAAAAGCGTTGGCAGTGCAGTAAAACTTTGATGGTACATGATGCGTTACCCCTTAATGTTCCATCGTAGAACCATTCTGTAAAGCTCGGACAGTTTGATGGCGGCTGTAAACAGGTTTCTTCCCATAATAAAAAGGGGCCGCCAAACCCAGAGTACGCCCAAAGCAGAGACGATTAAGGCAGTTTGCCAATGTCTTCACTCTTCGGCACACTACCGAATCATTACTTGAGGATATCAGCAATGTGCAAGCTGTTCATTTTTTTCTCCATTCAGCATTTCTAGTTTCAGACGCTTTAGCTATCCTCAATTTCTTCAAAGTCTTTCTGGCTTCATCAATATCTATATTTGGTCGTTTTTTACTTGCTTCTGTGTAATATTATCATCAACCATTTAGTTATTTTCTCTTTCTCCCATTTGGTTTTTACATTCAAAAACTTCTTTGAAGTACTCTAGTCATTTTTACCCTTCCTCTAAGGTCTAAGTTCCTTATTATGAGTGCTTATCTGCTTTGTCAATTCTGCCTCGTTGCTGTGTCCAAAACTACCCTTTTGTTCTTTTTTGTCATTCTTTTTCAGACCATACACTACTATGACGGTGTATACAAATAGTTGTTTATTTTCAACGTGTATCTGATTCTTCTATTCTCTCCTGATTGTTGGTGCATATTCATTTTTTACCATCAACTGTTAGGTGTTTGTATCTTAGTGTTAACTTTGTTTTCTACCAGCTGTTGTTCCAAGCTCTTTTTATTATTGTTTCGTATACTTGTCTTTCTTTTTGTTGTTAAATTGTTATAAATGGAAAGCCTTGTTTTTTATAACATTTGTCTTATCTTGTCCGATACCGTATCCATTTTCAATTTTGGCTTCTACTTCAGACATTCTTTTTTTAAATGTTTTCATTTTTTCATTTAGTTTTTAGTAATCCCTGTTAACCATACTATTTTTCCATTGGTCTCTACCAGTCAGTTCTATGCACTTACACAACTCATGTTCTTATTATTATTCACTTTCATGTTGTCTTTTCGAATTGCTTGGTTTTAATAGAGGTCAGGAAATCATGTAAATCTCTTCCCGTTTTTATTTTTAATGATAGTATAAATGACCAAAAATGAAGCTTTCACACTGTAAGTTGCTTATGTGAACCCAGTATAAATCTTTTACAACCAAGGTAAATCCTGAAGGTACTTAAATTATTGCTTGGGAATCGAACCATATTAATGAAACAGACCTTCTCTGTAGTAAGTTTGTTTGCAATTGTAGTGTTATAAAATCATTCACAATCAAACAAAAACAGATTTTGTTGAATGATAAAGAAAAATTAGCTTTTTCACATAAACCAGTGAATGATGAACTTTTATAACCCATCTATTAAAATATTGACTGCATAATATATTTATCGTTGCTATAATAATTCAACCAAAAATGAAATTGACATTAATAAACAATTTATTGGTATCTCCCACATAGAAGCACTATATACTTGATAAAACGATCAAGGATAACACACAATAAATTTCATAAACCAATCAACAACAAATGGTTTGTAATGAAAGTGTTTTGATTTTTACCTATACATACTTCTTTTTGTTGTATATTTAATAATAAAAGAAACAGAATATATTTATATTGCACACCAATTGTCAAGATGTTGGACATTTGTACTCAATCACATCTCAATTTCAAAGAAAATAAACAATATCACAATAGTGTAATTCAGCGTGAAACAACTGAGGCTTTCTCAAGATGGCGGTTCTAAATATGTTGGCGGTATAGTGTGCCGACAAAGGGCTCTATAAAGATTGTTTTCTTTCCAATTTTACGCGCGATATGTACACCTGATTTCATAATTTAAGACCAAACATAAAATGCTACTGCTACCATAAGTCTACATTCATATTGAAAGGTTAATCGTTTTTAATATGAAACCAATGTCTAGCCATTGTTTAAAATCCATACAAGAACATAAACAAATACTTAATCGCTCACTGAATAATACTTTACTTTGTGTATAATAGAAACTAGAACGTGAGAATAAATCATTATTCTTTTTTCAAATAAATCTTCTATTTAATCGAAAATCAAAGATGAAACTTCTAAATTTTTATATACTTAAAAGTGTAACACTGTGGCTCAATCAATTCAATTTGTTTAGAATGAAAATTTTTTAAACAACAGAACTGCTTGATTCTATAAACCTTTGAAGCTAGGAAATAAATCAGATGTCAATAACAGAATTTAATTCATAATCCACAAAATAAATCGAACAAATCCAGTATTTTCCAAACTCATCAAAATTAACATATTAAGTGATTTGAAGTTCTAAATCAGAAAGGTCCGTTCGATGTTTGATTATATTTTCTATTGACATGAATTTTGGTTGATTAAATTCTATTTATTTTATTATTCGGATTAAAACCGACTACAGAATTGTGAAAATGCGAATAAGGCAGTCGTGGTATTTGATACTGGAAAAGAATGTGAATATTTTTATTCATAGTGTATTTGTAAATCCATAATGTTGTTTTCTCTTATACTAATTAGTAGATATATTTGCATAACCGTAACATTCCTCAGTTAAAGATAAATTATAACTAACATCACTGCGTAATATTGTTTTATAAGTTTTTAAATTTCTACCTCGGAGGTTATCAGAGATACCTTACAACGTGTCAAACACAGGAAAACGCGGCTGGAAGCAGTATAAGTGGCCAGCAAAAGAAAGGAGTTATCTATCGAAAAAGTTTGTCGTGTTACTAAGAATACCATTGTCGAGGCTTCTAAAGTCGAAGTCCTGGAGAATAGACAATGTAGACTTACTATTGTATTAGCAGTAGTAGTAGTAGTAGTAATAGGAGAGTTCACGGTAAATTATACTGATTAACAGAGTTTTCAGTTCTTAAACAAAACAAGGTAATCCTTATGTAACTTTTCACTTGAATTTAAATCTACTTTCAGATTTTTTCAATCACGTATAGTTTTTGAAATCTATGCATTTGAAGTTCCAGTGGACAGTGTAATTATAATTAC
This sequence comes from Ignelater luminosus, assembly GCA_011009095.1. Classification (NCBI taxonomy): domain Eukaryota; kingdom Metazoa; phylum Arthropoda; class Insecta; order Coleoptera; family Elateridae; genus Ignelater; species Ignelater luminosus. The sequence goes on along the minus strand of VTPC01090815.1, from coordinate 27,602 downwards.
ATTAGGTAATTACGTATTGGCGATAAGAAGTTTTGGAAATGAGGTAATTGCATTCCGCATATATTAGAAAGCTATTAACGTGTCATCAACAGGTATGTCACTGTGATAAATATTTGTAAATATTATTTCAACTCTACATAAGTGAGATCACTTATGTATCAACCTAATCAGTGTTAGAACTGTTTTGTAGAGCGAGTGAAGTTTTCTAAAGTTGCATTATCACTGGTTAACAAAGAAAATTTCTTGTGTTTTGAGTGATAACTATAGAAACATTAATCACGTCCCGTAAATTGCGAACGATCCGGACAGTTTTTGTTACGTGTGTGGAGAGTTTACTGCTAAACACCAAAAACGATGTTTTATACCGCGATAATAAGGAGAGCTTATCGTCTGTACTTTGGATGTCAAGTTGAAGATCAAGATAAGCAATGGGCACCACATATTTGTTGTGTTTCTTGTGCAAATTGCCTTCGACAGTGGATAAAACGTTCCCGTGTATGTATGCCCTTCGCAGTACCTATGATATAAAAGGAACAAAAAGATCATCTAACCGATAGTTACTTCTGCACAATCAAGATAACAGGTTTTTCTGCAAAAAATAAAAAATCTGTTGTGTATCCTAATTTAACATCGGCGATAAGATCCATTGGCCATTGTACTGATCTCCCAGTTCCTGTGCCACAAGAAACATTTGAAGAATCAGATGAAGAAAATGTCAACATTGTTTCTGGCAATGGTCCAGAGTTTGTTTCTCCAAATCCCACTGAGCCACATTTGATCACACAGGCACAACTAAACGATTTAGTTCGTGATTTTAATTTAAGCAAAAGCAAAGACGAGTTGCTTGGCTCCCGATTGAAAAGTTGAAATCTATTGGAACACAGTACTAAAATTAGTCATTTCCGTAACCGCGAAAAGACGTTTTCTGAGTTTTATTCTATGGACAGCAATCTTACCTACTGATGTTGACGGTTTTATTGAAACCCTTAGACGTAAACACAAACCAGAAGAATGGCGACTGTTCATTGATGCATCTAGATTTAGTTTGAAAGCAATTCTGTTGCACAATGCCAATTCATTGCCTTCAGTTCCCATTGCATATTCAGTTCACCTAAAGGATTCTTATGGAACTATGAAATGCCTTTCAAGGAGCGTAGACTAAAAACGATACGAGGGGAGATTTGAAAGTTATAGCTTAATTATTAGGAATGTAACTGAGATTTATAAAATACAGTTGCTTTTTGTCCGATTGGGACAGTCGTGCTAAATCGCAGCATTATATTGTGAAAAGTTGGCCAAGTATGCAGATAGTTATGGGAGAAAAAATATTTTACATGAGAGCCTTGTGGATAGAAACAATATCTATTTGCCCCCTTTGCATATAAAGTTAGAACTGATAAAAAATTTTGTAAAAGGCATGCACCGTGCTTGAAGAGGTTTTCAGTACGTAAAAGAAAAATTTCCAAAAATCAGCGAAGCTAAGATAAAGGATAGCATATTTGTGGGTTCCCAAATTCGGCAGTTAATGAATGACAGCGGTTTCATTGTGGTTCCACAAGGAAAAGAAAAGGTGGCGTGGAATTGTTTAAAATATGTCGTAAAGGGCTTTCTGGGCAACAACAAAGCGGAAAATGTTAAAAACCTCGTCGACGAAATATTGACAGTTTACCGTAAAATGGAATGCAATATGTCACTAAAGATGCATTATTTATATTCCCATTTGAAGTTTTTCCCAAACAATTTGGAAGCTGTAAGCGATGGGCATGGGAAGCGTCTCCATCAAGACCTTTCAACGTTGGGAAACCGGTACCAGAGAAGATGGAATTTGAACATGTTGGGTGATTACTGTTGGTTACTGATTAGAGAAGACCCTAATACATCATTACACAAAAGAAAACTGTCGAATAGAATATCTTAATGGGTTTTATATACATTTTGTAATATAAAATGCATCTTATTACTTTAGCGTTTTATTTCGAAACAAAATCATGTTTTTCTTAGAAACTATACGTGCTAGGAAAAAACCAAAAGCAGATTTGTATTGAGCATGAAATAATGATTCAAGATCACTTATTTGTAACAAAGAACCAAAAAAAAGTTTCAATGTGTTAATCAGTGTTATAGGTTTACATAGTTCAAAGCAAGTAAAAAATTATAGCCTCCAAGATCTTGAAGAAGAAAGTACCAAGGAGTTATATATACGATAGAAACATGTACAATCGTGTCAAGCCAATATATAGTACCATATGAAGCATTAACAATAGAGAAGACCTAGAAAAAGAAAATCCATAAATTGTAACGGCTAATTGAGATAGCAATGGGCACTAGTTCAAAAATCTTAAAGATATGGTCCTGCCTGTCCAAACCTAGACCTGGAACCATATCTGGGTAGACATCGTCTTCTAACTAGGTATTGTTGAATTTCCTAAAAACACTTTTGTTCAGTGTATATTTAAAAGAAAACCTTGTTAATATAATAGTAATATTTATTTTCACTGTAAAGATCGATTGCAATTTACCTGCAAAATGTGTTTAGTAGGGCTAACTAAAATGCATTTACACAACATAACTAGTATCTAATTAATTATTAGTAACACTATAAGATGAACCTCATAAACACGCAAGCACACAATGGCGTGTAAGAAAGCCTAACATGCCCCCCACCTTGGAAGACCGGAGAAGGCTCTTGCAAGACCTTGAACCTGCTACTTCGCGGTGGTCTGAAGCTGGGAAAGCGGACAGAGCTTTGAGAATCAGCGCTTGATGTCACCCTGGACTGTTCGTACAGTCGCTACTCGACAAACTCCATCTTTGCCTGTATGGAGATGGGTCAACATAAGGGCGGCGTGTTGTCACCCTTAATGACGACTATTACCCTTAATATTATGCCCCCTTATTGCGTCTACCATTTAATTTTTTTTTTTTGAAATTTGGGAATGTATTCCCTTCGCCGTCACCAAAATTGCTGCTGACATTGCTGGATGTGCTAAAATCTGGTAAGTCTGCCAACTGGAGTTTCTTTGAAATCCGGATCTAGCAGTGCGACAAGTGGACGCCCCACTAGGAAGTAAGACGGAGTCAAAGGATCTAGGTAGTTATGATTGTCAGACATAAGAAAAAGAAAGCGAGAGTTTAAAACTGCCTCGATCTGCACAAGCAAGGAATTGGGTAGGATGGGCATTGCACAAAACGCGTTGAAGATGTTTTGAAATGAGGTGTATGCGGAGATATAAAATGTCATTCGATTTCCATTTGCAATACACTAGGTCACCATCCCACTGATCCGAAAATCTTCCTAACTATTTTAATTCTAAACTTGCTGCCACGAATATAGTGCTATTGTCAGAAAAAAACGAATCGCTTCAGCGTCATAAGAAACGCGCTTTCGTTAAGTCAGAGATGAGTTCTAAGTGGTAAAGCATATAAAAACTTTCAAATAACATTTATCTATTTTTGCCCCACGACTTTAGCAATCTTTTATTGGAAATGGACTAACATAACCAATGCCAGTTGTGAAGAAAGGTGGAAATTTGATCCATAATAACTTGGACAGTTTTTGGGTTGATTTTGAAGCACGGAACGCATTGTCTAAACATCTGTTTTGCAAGATTGTGACCCAACAGTGGCCAGAAACGCTCTCTTAAGGACGCCAGCATTTATTGTGGGCCAAAAATAAGGCGAGTCAAGTCGTGCTTAACGCATAAAATGATTGGATGTTTTTATCCATTGAAAGATCAGAATTCTGAAGGCGCCCTGCTCTGCTCACGCCATGATGGTCTATAAACGGCTTTAGGAATAAAATTAGACTTTTGCTGTTACATTCCTTGTTCATCTTTAAGTTTCAAATTTCTTGGTAAAATGAATCATTTTGCGCCATCCCAGTTAAATTCTGAAATGCGTTATTGAATCTTCTTTAATGCTAATGATCCGACCTGGCGTTTTGCAGGTGCGTTTTAAATCTTTAAAACCATGCTATGACAGGCTTTAATCTCTGAAGTTTAAAGAAATCCTTTATTGAAAACGTTTCAGTTTGTTGAGAAACGAACACGCGGGTTTCCTTTCGAATGTTGGACAATTCGAGATTGCAGTTTTTGGCCAATTAGATGAATTTTTAGTCTGTCAATGGAGACGGTGCCACTATAATTGTAAATTTTGCATTTCATTGGGCACAACTCCACGCGACAGTAAATCTACAGAAATATCCCTACTTGGTATGTGATGCCATTTGCACGTACATGTCAACTATAGAATCTTAGATACCCTATTGCTCACAAAGGTTTTGAATTTATTTGGCAGAAGTTTTAACCAATCCAGCACGATCGTGGAATCGGTCCAAAACACACAGTCATCAATCCTTACTTTCAACAAATTGACTACTTGTGTGTTATGGTTTTTAACGATGCCACCTTTGTCTTGGTGCATAGAAGATAGACACAGACATTGCCCCATTGATCTACAATTCTTAAGAAAATACATCTGCCGCCGTAGCTCTTTCGAAGGCTTCGGAAAATCCATGCAATTCAATTGACTTAGGATCTGACCAAGTGCTTGATGCTTAATTCGTAGATCATTTAGCTCAGGGAGCTCTCGCTTTATGTTGCATCAAGTCGAGTGTATATGGGACGGCAATCCTTCATCCCAGGATACCTTTTCAAGCCAGAAGTATTGAGCTAATACCTTTGCTCTTATAATGTATGGGCTTAACAAGCCGAGAGGGTCAAAGACTTAAAAAATACTGGAGAGTATTGTGCGTATTTGCTGGTAAGCGCTGTCTCACTTATATTGTAGTAGGGCACCATGTTAGACCTAATGTTTTTGCGTATTCATTTGTGCCAAAATTTAAAATTCTTATTGGCGAACTATTCTAGATCACCGCACAAACACACACGCTTATAATAACGTATAACAAAGCCTTGCAGGTATGCAATATGACTTTTGTAGGGGATTGGAGAATACTAAACACAGACGTTTAGCTTTTGTCAAATTAAAAAAAATTAATAAAATTAAAGCTGAGTTTCTTTAAGCACCTAATGAACTAAAAAGCTTTTGTGTTTTTCCTTAAATTTAGAAAGTTCTTGTTATGGCAAAATAAAAGAAAAAATAAGAAAATAAGTATCATTATTCATTAGAATATGTTCAAGGATCAGCAGAAGGTTCTGTTGTTGAAATGTTGGGTGGGATCGTATTGGCGCCATCTGGTTTTAAGATATGTACTATACATTTTTCTCTTGATCGCTTTTTGCGCATCCATATCTCTATGTTCTGAGGCAGTAACGTCTGGAACCGATCTTGTCCTAAGTCCTTATATAAAGCCAATACCAATTTTAGAATCTTTTCTTTTGTTGCACATAACGTCCCAAACAGTTGCAAACCAGTAGAATGTAATTAAATTTGTAGTTCTATGAAGACAAAAAAGAATAATTTGATACCTAAAGCAGTGAGCAATATAGTAATTCCAAACAATAGGACAAAATTTATTCATTTAACACTTCATCAAATCAAATATCAATCTTAGATAAAAAATTATTAGTTAACAATTCGTTACGTTTCAGACAGAATATATTAAATAAAAACGTGTTATTTCAAGATTGGGCACGAATTCTAATAATTACATACATATTCTTATCGCTTTTTACATACGACATGTTTAATTTATTTTTGGATATTCTATAGATAATTATAATCAATCTTTTAATTTTTCATTAATTATAACGATAAAATTCCTTCAGGAAACATTTACAAACTAATAAAAACAATTTGACAAATTTATTGTAATGGCGATTAAATAAGAAAACAGTTTCCTGTTCCTGAGAGAAACTTCTTAATGTTCCCGTTTTTTCAAGGAAATTTCACTGCTCACTCAAAATAACAAAAAAGAATTTAAAAAAATTCTGATGTCTCTCTAATGGGTTAAAACAAGAAGAAATGACAACGATAAATTTTAAATAATTTTTATCAAGAAACCTGAAAGTGATTGTTTTTTAATGGAACGCCTACTTCATCTTGATTCCACTGAATAGCTCAGCATTGCATTAAGAGTACAAATCTAAGATAATAATTTGCCTTTAGATGTAATACACTGATCGTACAGGTACGTAATTCTAACAAGCTCACCATACAATAGATAACAATGTTAAAACTCTCTTACTAAAAGAGCTGCAGGTTTATTAATAATTTCTTAGCTCGATTTTGTTAGAAATAATAATTTTAAACACAAAACGATGATAATAATTGAACAACCGTGCCGATTTACAGTTCAACAGCCTGAAATTAAAAAAACTAAGATACACATGTGTTATCACTTTTCAGGCTCTCGGTTGTTTCTGCAGCACTCAGCCTCAGTCTCGTTCTTCGAATCTTAGACTCGCGCCTGAAATGTGGTGAAAGGAAGAAAACTCTGTGCTATCTTATCGATTAGGTGACAAATTCAAAGACGAGAGTTTTCTCACTTTTAGCTATATCAGAAAGATGTTTCATGTTTCAGAAACTGTTTTTTCCTCCATGCAGCACATTATAAAAGATTATAAAGTAATGTAGGATTTCCTCAGAAATCAAACTTATTTCGAGAGAAGCAAGCTTTCCGGATCCCAAATGAAAAGGAATCGTTACAAGAGTTCTATTCTACTTCATCCGGAATGGTAAATAAACTAGACTATCGGTTCAACGGAAATGCTGCCAGGTCTATGTTGAAGCGGCGCAGAACGTGAAGGCGAAGCTGTGAGGAAACGCGGTAAATCTTATTTAGTGGGAGCATAGGGCTCAGGATTAAATCGGTCACAGAGCAAGAATCGCTTGCTCGCCGCTGGGTGGTCTGGGAGGGGATAAGTAAGTTAGACTTTTAGGGTTGGGTTATCTGTACAAGAAGGGGATGTCCACCATGCAGGGGTCAAGTTATCGGCAGGGTTGCTTGTGTTGCCTTTTGGGTTTCCTTCTTGGAAGTGGAAGTGAGGTTCTGAGGATAACGAGGACGTGCTACTGCTCACACAGCTCAATCCGATCACGGGTCGAATGTCTGAAAAGCAGGTTACCGCGTTACTGAAAGATGTGCTGAAAGTTGGAAGCGTGATTCTTCACATTTAGAACCAAGTCGCATAAGTTCGAACCCCAAGAAGTTTGATTCTTTGGCCGAAACTTGAAAACGTCACCTATAGGGCGCTGTCGTGGGCGAATTGCGGCAGGTGGACATCAAACATTCTCCGAGCTAAAGAAATCGTAATAGTAGGAGATAAACAGGAATGGCCAAAAGACAAGAGAAAGTAAACATTGATGAGATTGGCAATAATTAAAAACTAAAACAAATTTATGTTTCAAAAATCCAGTAGGTAATTATTTAATTTTATCAATCTTTGTGTCTTTATAAACATAATTATTAATTAAGGATTACTTTTTAGAAATTACGTTCAAACAGTCCCATAATTCTGGCTACCTCAATATATGCAGAACAATCTCGAACTGGGCCCCGAATTTACACAGAAACCCATAGATTTGCCTGTAACTGTACCTGTACTGAAACTAGAATTCTACGTAGGTATAACTATTTACTGATTATTACCGATAACTTTATCATTGTTTGCTTAGCAAGTCGATATAATAGTACTTGAAGTCAACTTGCTTCAAAATATTCAAAGAACTACGTAACTAGCATTTAATAAGTCTTCAATGGTGGAATAGCGCAATTAGACGTAAAGTTTTTTTTGCTTGTTTCTTAGTAATATCTACAGCATCTGAATGGTACGTGTTAGATATCAATGCTCTTTTGCAGACGTAAAAACAATTCTGCCAAATTCCCAACAAGAATCTACGCTCTTTAAATAAAGTTTAGTCAGACACAATGCTTTGATCTGTAGGATTTTGTAGAAAATGCTTCTAGTAGTACTATATTATAACAGGACGACAAATGAGTCAAGAAACTCCAAATCAAGTCATATTCGTAGATATTTATGCAAATGAACATTTTCCTGTGTAAAAATACAAGACAAAGGTAATTATAACATTTATGTGTCTAGGTCCAAATTAGTAGAAAACTAAGTATTACTTGCTTCCTTTTCACCAAAAAATGTTACAAAGTAATGCTCTAGGATTTGTATGTACAAATTAATTGTATTTTAAATTTCTGATATTGTTTGACATGAAATCATTTTTCAAATGTGTATGGGGAACGAGAAATGCAGGATTTTCTCACTTCCTGTTCTATCTGTCAGTTTGTAGAAGAAAAAAGACTGTTGTCAGTTATTTTGTTCTTTGGCCTTAATACCTTGAAATTTGTGTTACGTTGATTGCAATTTCATCCCAAAAAAACAAATCGCCATCCTACAAAATTTTTTTTGTTCTTCAAGGGTGGGTTGTGTAAAAAGAAATAAGAACTATTACAATGACAGGTCAAAATAATCTGTTTAGTCTAAATACCTGCAATATAAAATCAGTCAATAAATCTTTTCTATCACATTGCACACAACTCAAAATCTTAGAACTTTCTACAATAAGCATTAACGATTAGAAACAATATTTGACAATTAGGTATTTGTAGATTTGGTAAAATTAGAAACTACCTATGTATTGTAGATGTCTGTCTTCTGGTTGCATAATTACGATTTTTAAAAGCAACAAGCTTTTTGCATTACCTACACTGTATCAGTTTAAATCATTTCATATTTTGTGCAGCTTGAAAAGGAATGAATAGAATGCTTTACATTGTACTTTTTTCTAAAACAATGACTATTGAGGATCGTATAAAACACTATGTACCTACCATATTGTATTATCTCATTTTATACAAGCAACAGCCAGCCGTATTTCTATTGATTTCAGTTCGAAATTACTATTAATACTTAACACCTAACCAGTTATGTGTCTTTTGCAAAGCAACAAATTTCGTTGATGGTAAATAGGTTTTTAACTATTTAAAAATACAAAATGTTGCACTATTTTTTTAATCAATCACTAATATTAACTATTTGAAAAGCTACTAAAGAAGTAGTATATAAAATGAAACTTAAAAATTACAAATCGTGGATAATAATCCACTAATTAACCACAAAATAATGACATTGCTGAAAATTAGAAATGTGTACGTAACTATAACACTTATCAATATTAACTGAAGGTATTGATTCGTTATAATTGCCAAAAATTACTACTTAGTAGCTTATTATTTGTACTTACAATGCAAAATTGTAACAAACTACCAAGTTAAACACGTGAAGAGTGTAATGTCAATTAAGTTTAATTATAATAAAGAAGTAAACTAAAACCAAACATGACATGTTTTACAAATTAAAATTTATTTGTTATCATTTGCCCCACTAAAAACATACATATCTACCATGACATTCTGAAGCAGATAAGAATGTTTACAGAAGTCTTTTCTTTAGCACAATTCAGCTGAGGTCATATGATCCCGTGAATTCTTATAGTAACGTTACAATATGCTGTGCCTTCCACATGAATAGTACTTTTATTATAATGATTACAAACAACTAAATAAAACTAATTAGGAAAAGCAATTGTAGTTGTATTGCTGAAGAACATTTATGGCGAGCTATTCAGTGGTATTAAGTTCAACAAGGTTCTTCAATTTTTTTAGATCAAGTCTTAAGCTTTACGATGCACTTTCTTTATCACTTTGTTCTACTGTTAATTTGTTTAGTGAAAGTAGCGATTACAAAAAAATCTAGATAAAAAACTAATCTAAAATAATAAGTTTTAGGCTGTTTTGGCTACCAACACGATAGTAAATGAAGTAAAGATAGATAAAGGTTTCAATCGTTACAAAGTAACCCGAGCACTCTGTTGGAAATATGACATCTTCAAATTTTGTATTTTTTCTGTATTAAGTTAATATTTGATGATTGTTATTTGAAGTACAAAGCTTTATTTGTATAAAAAATTGAGTCTTTATAAGAAAACGAAAATGCAACTGGAAAATTGAAGATTCCAGGCAATGCTGCTTATACCGATGATATACGTGTCAATCCGGTTTTAGGGAGGGATTTAGTACGGCAGACTCCCTGGTTTCTGTTACGAATAATATTATCAACTCTTTTGATAAAAAGTCAATCACTACCTTGATTTTGCTAGATTTTTCAAAAGCATTTGATAGCATCAGTCACGATATCATATACGCAAAATTACAATATTACGGTTTTGTTGAACCTGCCGTCAATCTGATTAAATCTTATCTATCTGATAGAACCTTAATGATACAGCATAACAATAGATTTTCTATTTCCTACCCTATTATGTCTGGCGTACCTCAAGGTTCAGTCTTGGGACCTTTGTTGTACATTATCTATACGGCAGATATTCTAAAGTCTGTCAATAACTGTAAAATTCAAGCGTATGCCGACGATACGCAAATGTACAAATCTTTTGCTTTTCCGAAAGAGCTCAGGCCTATAAAAACATCAATCGTGACCTGCAAAAGATCACTCAGTTTTTTTTCGAACATAATCTTACATTAAATAGCAATAAATCTTGTTTACTGGTTTTTGGAAATCGAAACCACACCCTAACGGTTAAAAACGATCATAGTTTATGCATCAATAATCAACAAATTCCAGTTGTAGATTCAGCTAGGAACGTAGGACTTATCTTAGACGTTAATTTACGATTTAAGCAACGTTTGTAAATTACTTCAGAAAACTTACTCTTCGTTGAAACTGTTATATGCCAATCTAGAAATTTTGTATTTTCCTCAAAAGAAAATGCTCTTTAAATCATTGTCTTATTACATTTCAATCACTGTAACTTTATTTATAGTCCTTGTCTTGACGCATGTGACAAGTACCGCATTCAAAAAACGCAAAATTGGTGTTGTCAATTTATTAATAATTTACGTCGTTGTGACTCATTTGGTAGCGTACACATATACTCTACTTTCAACAAAAAGTACTACATCTCTTAGTTCTGAATTGATACCTGGGATACAAGTGCATTCCGCAAATACTTGGTATAGTTATATGCTCACTATGCCTCTCCATATGTCTTCATTGTTTCAGAGAAGTTTTATATACAATGCTGTTAAGTTTTACAATTCTCTTCTATTCGATATGCGAGGTCTCAATTTAAAAACTAGTAAACAAAATTTAAGATACTACCTTTTCAGTAAGCAACAATTATTTGTCTCTTCATTATCTCCCTATCTGGTTCAATGATTTGCTCGCTTTGCAGTCAGAATTGTTTGTTTCTTTTATTTCTATTTCTTTTTTTACTTTGCATCTAAGCTCTTGGTTAAACAGAATAGCCTTTGGCTAAATTTCTCCGGGGGGTTAGACTGTATATATTTAAGTTTACCTTCTTTAAGGTATATAATGTAAATTAATTTTTTAATAAAGGCGATTAATAATAATAATATTGTTACAATTGCAGAAAGAATCGAATTCAGAGTTTAATATTGTTTAATAATAAACTTTTAAGTCATAATCTACTAGTGTTTGTAAAAAAAAAACTTGTTTATTTGACTGGATTTTAATAAAATAGATAAGTTTTAGCTGGGAATTTCAAGTAACTACCAAGGCTCAACGTTCAAAGCTGTTTAATACCCAAAAGGAAAATGATTTTTTAGAAGTTTACCTACGAATATGTGCATTTTGACACGCACCTGGGTAAATGTACTTATAAATTCGCTAATCCCAAATAGAGAAGAATTGAAGATATAAGTCTGGAAGTGTATCACATGAACGTTAAACCACAAACTGTGTATTAGAAGTTGCGTTCCATAAGCCAAAGAAGAAAATTAAGTCATCAACATTACAAAATCTTGACCAATCCAGAGCCAAAATATAAAGACTTTCAAGGTGACACGTTATTACTAGCAGATGGGATTCTTTAGATGTAATTAAAACGAATCTAATTAGGCTTGCAACTTCTCACGTAATATACCACAAGTTTTAAGAGATAGAAAGATTTATTGCAACATCTTTAACGGAAAAACAATTTCCTACAACGCAAGATAAGAAGAAGAAAAACCATTCAAAACTATCTAAAAAGTGACGAGAAAAAAATTCGATTTTTTGGCTTATCAGGAAACATTTATTATGTACGAAGAAAATAATATTTAAAAACATTAGAATCTAATTTTGAAAATATCGTTGTATATATTTGACACCAAAAATTTACTTTTTAGAAATTATTGGGCAGCTATGAGACCAAAATAGAATTTTATAGAGACAGGAGCTTAATTTTGAATAGATACAAGCCATATGTATACCCCAAGCGAATGAAAGCTAAGCTCGAAGATATAGTGTAAACCAATCCATCCATAAAAGTACTATCGAAGAGTCCTTCAACATTTCAAAACAAGACTGCAAGAGGCATATGGTGTTAGCGATCCTAAGCCACAAAACAACTCCAATCCTCAATACATGGAGAAAACCCGACTCAGATCAAAACGTAGAAGACAAAACAGACGGTTTTAGAACACCAAAAAATCGCCAACCATCGAGTAACAAATAGAAACTTCTGCGAGTCAAAAAGTAACTGAAGTTACATAAGCCAGGAGAAAGGTATAAGACGATTATAACGTAGGGTGTCTAACCACGCTTGGGCGCGAACTATCTTGATTGCAAAACGAGACAACAAAAAATAGAAAACAGAATTGGTTCTTCCACCCGGTGCGCTGTGACGAAACAAAAAAGAAGAAGAATGGAAAATATAAAACAGCAAAAGGGAAATAGAGAAAAGAAAGCCTGACACATACAAACAATTTCTCCAAGGAAGAAAGATTGCAATCGCAAGTAGATGAAAAAGAACAGAGAAGAAAAAACGAAGAATAAAATATAAATGTTGAAACAAATACTATGAAAAAAGAATTAGAAACAAAATTAAAGAATGAATCCCGAATCCCGTGTTTTCATTTGGTTGTCTTAAGAAGCCAATCGAGAACAAAGCTTGAACCTGGGCCAACGTAGGTGGACCGTTGGAGAGAGAAACCTGATTCGGTTTTACTGCGGCCACACCTGATTTTACTCCAAAAGAAGAGGAACGAAACGTGGTCAGGCCGAAACCGCATGGCTGCCAAGAGTGGTGGGTAAAGCAAAAGTAAAGCAAGCAGAATTATGCGTGCATGATTTACCTTTACACTGCACCACTGACAGATAAAAAACGCAAGTCAAGGACAAGATTGCTTAATTTTCGAATATCTCAACCCTCAGTAGAGCTTTTACAAAGATCTTTTTTACATTGGATATTAATTTATCAACATCAGGAAGATTCTCACGAATGTCTTCCGTTAACTTATGCAAATTATGAGCAAGACACGTCACATGTATCATTTTTAGATAGAACAAATTCATAACTTTAGCAACATTTACCATGTATGGCTCAGCATCAGTTATGAAAAGAAGAATGTTGTCCCTTTTAATCTCATTTTCCCGCAACAGCTTCATAGCATCATCAAAAAGAATTGCGGTATTTGAATGATTAGCTCGTTTCAAGACTTTAGTTGTCAGTAGGAAAGTTTTGCCGGGGCGATCAGCGTGGACTATTTCAATAATTTACATTGGCTACATATCTTCCTTCGACATCTGTCGATTCATCAATAGATACCCATATCTTGTTATCGGCTATACTATCCCGTTTGAGGTGTTAATTGGACTATTGCCACACTCTGTTGTGATACTTTGTCGCGACGTTTCGGAAATTCACTTTCCGTTTGCTCTGAGAAGGGCGGTTTGGTTTATTATTTTGCATGTCTACGCTGGGTGCTTGAACCACTGAGCTGCTGGGGCGGTCTACTTATGTACTAGTTTTATAAGTTCTATATAAGTTGCATTTCTGTAGGTGGATGCGCAGTAGGTTACCGAGCATGTTGCGCAGTATTGGCATCGATATGGGTTTTATTTCTAAACCAGCTTGGCTTATCGGTTCTTCGGTTAGCGCTATGTGTGTGACCTCTTTTAGTTTTGTACGAGTTCTGTGCTCCTCTTTGGTCGCTATTTATGCATTATTCCATTGGATGCGGTGGTCTTGACCTCATACGTGTTCCGCGATTCTCGATTTATCGGTTTTCTCCTTCTTGATGTTATGTACTCTCGTAATAAACAGAGAGACAGGTTTTGCGTAATGTTGATTCCGTAGGAATAGTTTTGTTAGTAGATTTTTCCATGAAATTCTTGAAGTGAGGATTATCTACTTTGTTTAGCGAAATGTAAGCACTCACCATCATTTTATACAATTCATCTGAAAATCTCGACGTTTTATCTGTGGGTATCGATACTGATCGAAGATTAGACGTTGTCTCTTCTTGTTGGTTTTTCACTGAACGGCGAAATTTTAGAAAGAGTTATAATGATTTTCAATTTTGTGTGTTTAACAAAAATATTTTTTACGAAATATAACTAAAATATGACCTTTTCGGGAAAAGTGCTTAAAGTATGCCCTTACATGCCAAATATGACCATGAATATTGTATAAAAAGCTTAATTCCCACTAAAAATGTGTTCGGCATGAAAATAGACGCAAATGAAAATATATGACATGTCATAAACATCCAAGCGCTGAATGAGTCGTAACAATTAAAAATAACGCAAACTTTTTATTAGCCCCCCTTGAGAAGAATGTCTATGGGCGCTTATGGCTCTAAGTACATATAGATAAAGACGATTTGTGTTCGTCTTCACACAAATGAAATTCGCATGACATCTGGTTAAAATACTTATATTAGATGGGATCCCAGTGTTCACCTTCAATGATGAATTAAGGTTTTGCGGTATAGATTTTAGTTTAAGACTGACACATTCAAGGCATAAAATTTGTTTTCTTTTCTCCTGAATCGATTTCTTACCGGCTTGGTGGTTATTGGGAGCGTTTTTTAACCAAGAAACGTATGAACGATTTCTTCTGAAAATTATTCTTTCCTTTATTTGTTATTCAAACCTTGCTTTAGAAGCGAAGCAAAAGGAGAAATTGTCGATACTTTTTCAACAATTTATTGCATTGCACACATTAACTCTGAATTAAATATATAATTTGTCAGCTTGATATTCACCACCTTTTCTTCCACTTTAGGTAATTTAAATAAAATCGCAGTTAAGACTCTTTATCTCAGATATCAAAAGACTCTTAAAGAAATAAAATAAAATAAATTTCAGTAAAAATTAAATATGTGACCAGGGCCGTTCCAAGCGCGTGTACAGGGTGTACACAGCACATGGGTGGAAGCCTCAAGAGTCCGGCAGATTTCAACAAATATTCGTCAAAATAAGATTGACAAAGAAAGTACACTAAGTCATAAATAATGTATGTCCTGAAAGTCTTGAAATAATTTTCATCGCTTTGATATTTATCATGAATAGTAAATTCTGAAATTAAAATTGGAGACAAAATTACTTCAGCACCCTGACTTTTAATGCCAGTTAGGTTTTCGAGATTAATTGCATCATTATATATCTTATCAAGAGGGAATTCGCAAAATTATTTACAATCTAATTTGATGCAAATATTTATGAATATATTAGAGAACTCGGAAATTAAAGGAGAGGACGGTTTTCGCACTGATAATATCAAAACCGTGCGAACCAAGGGAGTATTACCCATATTGCCCTCAAGTCAGCTACCTTTTATCCCATCTCTGATGTCCGATCATGGATGGTTTTTTAAAGTGTTGAACAACGAATGGCTTTGTTGCTCAGACATACGCAGACGACGGGCTAGTGTTAGTCACTGGTAGCTTTCTCAATGTCGTCTGCGACCGATTGCAAGTGGCCTGCAGGATTATGGAAAGACAAACTGATGAGAATGGTCTTTCGGTCATTCCATCTAATACTAAGGAAAACCAAGAGAAAGAAAACGGATGGTCTAAGCCTTAAGGGAACTCATATTGTACGGTAGGTCTCTACAGCTTGCGCAAAAAGTCAGGTATTTAGAGGTGACCTTGGAAAAACGATTAAGCTGGAAATCGTATATTGACAAGGTGATAACTAAGTCGAGAGCGACGTTCTGGCAGCTGCGCCAGGTGGTAGGTAGGCTCTGGAGAATCAATCCTCAGAGAGCCTATTGAACCTACATGGCAGTTATGAGATCTAGCGTACTATATGACCCAATGGTCTAGTGGTCTAGTATGGAAAACACCAATATCACCCAAAGCCTGGCCAAGCTATAGCGTCTAGCCTGTCTGGGTACAACTGGTGGAATGAAGAAGACCCCTACGGTGCCGAGGATACCTGCTTATAAATATCAAGGTAACAGATCTTTTTAGCCCTGAACGCATAGGCTGGCTAAAAAGCAGTGTTTGTCGCAGGCGAAAGCCCATATAACCGGTTTTAACTAGTCAAAGCTAAACTGGTTAACAGGCAAGAGCCGGAGTACCTCTTAATTCTGACACGACGTGCCTGAAATGTGGAAATGACAATGAAACGTCTTTTCACCTTCTAGAAGAATGTGAGGGTTATGAGAAGTTAACGTTTAAGTTCTTTCAGGTCGTTATCTCCTAACAAGGGAGGGGTTGAGTTCTCTATTCTGAACTGACATCCTCACATTTTGACGGAAATCAGGTAGGTACCAAGGATCTATAAAAGCCTATTTGCTGGACTTTAGCCTCTCCAACTCCGACTAGTATTACTATTACTATTACACTGACAATATCGATGATTGCCCAAATAATGTAAAATTTAAGAAAAAACTAAATTTCTCGACAAAATGTGGTGTGCAATTTCAACAGCAGACACTTTTCGACCGTGTGTAGGCGAGTTAGGGTATAAGCGTTAAGTAGAAAAGATTATACTTGTAAATGTCTATCAAAATTGGTTGACTTCTTTAACATATGTGAACACGAACTTGGTATCATGCCGTTATGCTAACATAGCCACAAAATGATAACGTTTTAAAGGTTTTTGGGTAATTCTGTTAAGGAAAGTTTATGAGAACAAATGAGAAACTTAAAATAAAAACCAATTGAGGCGTTGAATTTTCTAAAAGTCAGCAGAAATAGATTTTACCACCGTCTAAGAGCCAATGGAAAGCGTTAGAAGAAGACTACGCGTCATTAAGAAGAATTGACCGTTAGCATTAATTTAAATTAATGTTTCTGGGCTCAATGAGTAAGTTAAATAAATTTTATACTGCTGATTCAAATTAGATTATTGTAGTCCATCAAGATTAAATATCGAAAATTGTGCCAAAACTTTCGAGACATATGTTAACAATAGATGTTTAAAAAATAGAAAAGGGCGGCGAATATAATCTTGCGCACGGGCGACTCATATCCTAGGAACGGTGTTGTATGTGATGGTATATTCCCTCAGAATTTGTACACAGGATTAGGTTTGGGCTGGCGAGACCATAACTTCAAATGTCTAAAATTTCTTGACTGTATGTGCATTGCTCTCAGAAAAGAGTGAGTGAGAAAAGTGCATGCCACGCTGTGCTGCTTGCGCAGTACATGTCCAAATAGCAAGCTCTGAGAGTTGCTTTGAGAGAGAAAGCAATAGAATCCACAAATTTGTCGAAGTAAAACATCTGACTCTTATTTAATCTGTGCATACATAGGTATATACCTATGAAATGAGACTTTTTTTT
>VTPC01090809.1:27183-91965 GCA_011009095.1 Ignelater luminosus | reverse complement strand
TTAAATAGCCCTAAGAAATAAGTGACCAAAAGGTGAAATTTCAAAAAAAAACGTTAATCGATGGCTATGGATGTTGCTCATGGCTAAATTAGGGATTGGGATGGCTGATACTGGTAGTACATGTAAATTTTTATTTCACTTATAGTTTCATAAACTGTATGGTTATATATCTCTTTCTAACTTTTATTTAACACAACGCCTAAGTCGTTCAAGTATGAAACTCTTACTCAATTTAGTAACACAATTTAAGTGTGGCTATTGCTGGGATCTTTACCTAGTAAAAGATGCAATTCCCAATTGAAAGTTAAACAAAAATGATACCAGGAAAAAATTTTATTCATTGCGGAGGTTTAAATCAAAGACGTATTTAACGTGACAGAGAGATGAAGAAAGAAAATAATCTCAGGTAGAAATATAAATGAAAATGAGTGGGAACCGGAATAAGTTGTTGGCTGAGGAAGTTATGAATGAAAACGAAGTACACGTTTCAACTAGAAGTTTTAGTTAAATTTTCATTGTGGTAGTTCTAGAAATTCCAGAACAAAGTGCCGTAATTTAATCTACAGCCTCTTAACAGCCGTTTTCATATTCCTTGATTACACGCTTTTTGCAACGGAATTACCTAAATCTAGTAGGTTTAAATATAGATCATGTTGAACGAATAGTAAGTAGTAATCAGTAGATCTTTCAATCATCATGGAAAGAAATAAAATTAAAAATGTTTCCAATCATATTCCAAAAAAATAGAAAAAAAGAATTGTACGTAATTTCATAAGTTTCAATAATTTTTAATAAAATAGCAGAAAATTATTTCAGTTAGTATTTTAATTAAAAGAAAATACTTAGGTTTATCTAACATAAGGATAATCTACATTTGATTTTTTAAATTATAATAAGAAACAAACAAAAAAAGTTAAGAATGATTTATGCAACTGGGGGTTAATCCACTTAATCTTAGAGTATTGGCCAAACTTTTAAAACAAATTCATTTATTTTTAACTCTAAGAACTAATCAATACTTTGCAGAAGTAAAAACATTTCAGCATTAACGTTTGCAGATATCACTGCCAAGACATCTTGATCGTTTTGACGCTTTGAACTACCAGCACTCATAAAGAGATGTAAAGTGAAAGACTTTGAATGACTTTCGAGATTTAGAAACTGACATTCACGCTTTAGAAAAATCATCATATTTTAAATAAATTTTCTTAAATCGTTTTTGCTTTTGTAAAAAATGTAAACGAATGTTAAACTGAAATAAAAGAAAATTTAGCAAAATGTTAAAAACGGAAATCTGATGTGAAATTATAACAAAAAATAAAATTGTCAAAACAAAAATCGGATTAAATAGCATAAATAGAACCAGCATCGACAAACTTTGAAATAAAAATCTCTTTATTATAAAAAGGAAAATTAAATAGGGCATAAAAGACAAAAATGAAAAGCTTCAGGTAGCATCCGGATAGGACAGCGTCACATAATGTTGAAGCTACACTAACAAAAAAATCAAAGAAAAACTTTAGATCTAACATTCGCTGCTGTAAAACGAAAAGGAAATAAGCAAATAAACCTTTTCATAGTTAACCCAATAAGAGTTTTCCACGGAAACCTTTTCATTTATTTCTCTATATTTTTCTAGTAAACGACGCAACACCTTTTTAGTGAAAACTGCTTTTATTTAATCTTCTACCAGAAGGCAATTAGCTTTATTTGTGCCAAACACTAAGCAAAAAAATCATTAATAAAGAAATTTCAAAAATCTTTCAAAAACAATAGATGTAAATATCAAACTAAAGAAAAAACCAGAAACGTAAAACTCTAAACTTGGCCGACATGCCTTGTATCTTTTTCTTTCTGATTCCACAAAATGTATCGGCATTTATCTCTGTCGTACGTGTATTAATCACGAGACCTACTGGGGCCGCCTGCTGCTCAATTAGACAGGTATTTGGGGCCCACACAAGTGGCCATTGTTCCCTAAGCTGTCATGCAATAAGGAGCAATTTTAAAGACCGCACGGGCTCGTGCCTCAAACGCATTCCTGGCCACAATTTAGTGTTTCATTAAAATATTACAGATATCACTTGATTGAAGAGGTGTGGGATTGGTTTTTAAGGTGTTCTAAAACGCGTGTTTTTTTTTAGAAGCAACTCCGCGCGTTCATCACTATTAGATCTAATTGTGTAGGTTTTTATGTTCTTGATAAACGTGTAAATTTTTTAAATTGAATACCCGAATTAGATAAATCTTTCAACATTTTTTCTGTATGAAGTGATAAATTACCTTCGATTCCATTTTTAATTCCGTATACACTTTTACGGAAAAAGTCTAATTTATACTTTTTAAGATTTTGTCATTGTGTGAAATTAGCGAACTTCCAAACTAGAAATAATATTCGTACAATTAAATGCAGCAGAATCTGATATAATCCTGTTTTAGTTAATCTCATGCCGTCGGCAAGCTTTTGAGTACCTACTTTACATTAAAGTTAGGATTTTAGTAGTGTGTCGCTCCATTAGTGCGAAAACGAGGATTAAGGAATGAGTCTCATAATCTGTCCAAAGGACGTTACGTCAGGAATCAACTTTTTAACATTATTCAATTCTTTCTTTTTATTATTTATTATTATTAAAGGTGCTTAAGTCATTAAAGCAATTTTTTAATATTAAATTTAAATAACACATAAATTATTCAACACCATCCGGATAACCTCATCAGCAGATGAGAACATGCCCTCAGCTAAATTGAATCTCACCTGGCTAATTTCTGCCTTTGAATTCACTTCTAATTAGTTTATCCCAGGATTAACGGTTTATACCATTCAATGGAATAGTTCCATATTTGGTAGATTTCGAATTGCTTTCTAGTGGGTGGATGCTCCTTTAGTACAATAAGCGATCTTTGTGTATCAATTAAGATTATTTAAAAATAATACAAAAGAGTTTTTGTTTGATCCTTGTGTAATTTATGGTGTCTATACATTTAAAATTAATAGTTACACGACATTATGCGTACATACCCTACGTGATTTAATTGTATAAAAATGACTATTCAATTCGTATAATTATTCAATTTTACAATTTATACGGTATGGTCGTAATGATTAGTGAAAATTTTGTACTAAAATCTTATTAAAACTCTAGTTTTAATAGAAAATATGAATATTAGATGTATTTGGGGTCGAAATAATCTAGAAAAAAAGGACCAAAATAGTACCCCCTGTAGAGAGTAGATGTATCAAAAATAATCTGTCTCTCCACCATTCTTCCCAACTCGTAATTAAATTCTATTCCACATCTTCTGCCATTTTATTTCGTCATTTGTCTTTTTTCTATTTTTTCCGTTTCTGTTATTAGTTCCTCTAATTATTTTGCTTTGCTATTTGTTTTTTGTTATTATTAATTATTTTTAGGATTGACTTCAATTTTCTTACTATAGTTGTTTTTTCTTCTTCTTTATTTGTTTCTCCTAGCAATATGAAAACAGAAAAAAAACTATTTGCAAATTGTTTTGATAAATCGTCGAAAGGCACAAAGATCTACTACTAATAACATTTTCCACCAAAAACCCTGACAGACGGTTTATACAAGTAACAAGTTTATAAATCTAAGTTCTTTTTTGACTTGCATTACGGTTCGTTTTTAGAGTTCGACTTGCAGCCTAGTAGGCTAGTGGCTGGCGCCTTAACAATAAAGTAGGTGGTTTCCAACCTAAATTTCCCTACGCCTGCCGGATGCTCTATCTGCCCTACTATCTATTGGTGCTACTTAGCTAATAAACAAAACTGCAAAGATCCTTTGCCCACTTAACAATTTCCGCTTCTGCTTAACTTTTAAGTTATCTGCCCAAATATCAGCTGCATGCGAGTTAGCTGGTTGATCGCACCTTTGTAGATCCTAGCTATTGAATTCGTGCTAAACCCCCACATGAGTCTGATAATTGTCCTTGTTTTATGCCCCAACTGCTTTTCTTTCTGAACGTTTCAGGACGACCCATTATTTACCCATCATAACTCCCAGATATCTAATACCGTCCTTGCAATATACCCTACTCCTTCCATTTTAAAAGTTGGTCCTTTTTGTCCTAGCTTCTTTCCAAAAAACAAGGCCTCTATTTTGTTAACATTAAATTTTAACTTCTCACCTTTTGCCCAGTCTCTTAAAATACCTAACCCTTCTGTCCCTCCTGCTTTCAACGTTTTAAATTGTGATGCTCTAACTATCAATTACGTATCATCGGTAAACCCCTCCGGAAGTCGTGTCTTAAATATACTCTCGTACGGCAGATTTCAGTAGATCGGTCCGAAGCAAGAACCCTGCGGGCTTCCCCTTTTAAATCCCCTGGACACATTGCTAGACACATAGCTATCCTGTCTCTAAAAAGCCTCTAACTAACCCCAGTAAATTTCCCGGACAGTCCCTACGTTCTAACTCACAAATAATTCTTGGCCACCAAGCGTTATCAGAGGTTCCTGCTACATCTGAAACTGTTGCTACATAATTAGTCCCCTCTTTCGCGTGCTTCTCTAACTGACTATAAAACCTTTTCTGGTGTGTCCGCGTTGGTTCGGCATGCGCTAAGCCCGTATTGCCGTTGATTAAACACTACCATGACTTCCTACTAAATGCAGTATCCTATCTCCTATCACCCTATCCAAAACTGTCCCTACTAACAAAAGTAAGCTAATCGGTTTAGAACTTCTAAGGGCAGTTAATGTTTTTTTTTACCTGATCCCCTATTTTAAACATGCATTAAGTATATTAACAAATGTGAAGGTAGTGTCTTGAAAAGACATTTGTATCAGCATCGCCATCATAGTTCTTGATAACCAATACTTATCCAATCATATGTTTATGCATTGCCTTTACTATATAGATTCGTCTTCGCACCAATGCTAATTGCATCGCCTCCACTGCCTGCTGTGCCGACAAACATCTCGTTTAGAACGCTACGATTGTCGACAACAACCATCCACTACCACGACTATATGAACGTCGGGACGCCCAGTTGTTCAAACATTACGCCTGCCAACCTCATATACAGAAAAAGGTGGCACATCACACCGACGTTGTTTGTATGTACGTTCGGCCATCAAGTCCTACCATTAGTCCTAATAAAGAGACTTAGAAAATATGGCAGAAACTAAACATTCATCAGCAGCAGTATTTAGCTGTGTTTACTATACGAGAGTGTTTTAGAAAAGTGCGGAGTATCCTAAAGCTCTGACAGACTTGAGATTATTTAATCATTCATCTATTACGAAAAGTCTTTGGTGTCTTTTATTTTCTATTTTTCTTGTTATTAGTAAGGTTTTTGTTTTTTGCTGTTGTATTATTGGAAATTGTGCCTAAACTGTAAACATGTCTTAAAAACATGGAGTTGCCGTTTGTAAGGTAACAAGATCATTTTCTTTAATATAGTGTGAGTGTCATCATACGTGATGAGGCTAAAAGAAGGAAAAAAAGTCCGATAAGAGACTTGCTGGTTAATAAGATATCTTCGGGAGCATTATGTACAATATTAAAAGACCCATATGATCAAGGCCCACGCGAATATAAAGCTCTTATGAAAATACTGTAACCAATCAGCTTAAGAGGGAAGTTACTGTATTTTAAGAAAGTGGCATGCCATTACTTAACTCGCACGCTCAGTAACTCGGTCAACCTGTTTACAGAAGTCAGCTGTAGCTTACTCGAAAAGTTACTGACTATATCAACTGGCATTACAATTCGCATCGCGTAAATGAGTCTTCTGCTTTACCGCTCGTCGGCTGTCTCAATCAAAGCAAGATTAAGCAACTCTAGTTCCAAGGCAGATGATTGTGGTAGTTTGTGTTTTAGCTTCTACATTGCATAAGACTATAGTCTTCTCTGATTCTAAAGGATTCATTCAGGTCACTCATATCAGTTAGCACAGAAATATTCTCTATGCACAACTGTATCGTAAATGCTCATTTACATCTTAGTTACTATGGGCGAAAGTTCAACTTCACGACCAGCCCGACAGGCTGTAATATCTCAATATCCCAATAAAGATAATAAGAGATAAAGAATGCAGTATAGTAGTTTTGGGTACTATAGATCACATTTGAATGACCTCTAAAGTCAGAACTGTAAATAACAAGAACTGTCTTACAGAGCTTTCATAAACGCTAAACAGATGCCCTGATAAAACATAACCGCTTAGCTCTAGTTTAATACTAAATCTATGAGTTTCAATATGTTGGGGTGTCTGTCCTCTCCTCAGTTTCTAAACCTGGTTCCTTAAGTTCTAGGTAATTTTTAAAATTGCTACAGGTAGCTAGTACTGGCATCTCTTGAGGTTAAGGTTATAACTTATAAGAGGCAGTGTTTCAAGTTTAAGTCTTGCTCCTTGATTACTTACGTAAGACGCAAAAAGGAATCTTTTTTTTCGACCTTCCACAACTAACTGCGTTAGTGTTAATTTCCGACACGACAGTAGAAAAAACTGATTATTAAGACAGTTTTGTTATTTTCCATTTGCTTGGTTTAAGCAGGTGTTTTTATTATTTTTTGTTCAAATATTCATTTATTATTTGGCCACCTTGCGGGAGGATTTCAATATGGTTCACCATCGAACCGTAGAAAGGAAACCAACAAACTTTAATGGGATACAAGAAGAAACTTGACACCACTATACTGAGGTAAATGCAATTTTAAAGATAATGTAGAAAACGTCTGTATACTATATAATAAAATATTTCACAATTTATATCTTGTAACGTTACTTTTTTTCGCTCCCGTTACATGGGTTTGTTTATCAGGTATCTTCAGTGTGTTCTTTATTCAGTTCACGCTAAGAGATTACACTAATCGTCTAGCTTTGACTCTTTACAGTTTCAGACTTTTAATAAATTCATATCTCAAGTTTAGAATTTTTAACGTTTTCTTTGGCGAGACGTTACTTCTATTTAAGGGACGTTAGTCTTGGAATCCGTTTAATCTAAGATTTGGATTATGTCATCCGAGTAAGTTAGAATTTATAGGGATTTTGTGAGGATTCTCCATAATTAATTATTCTACCTCCTGGTGTTGATTCTTAATTTTCTAACTTCCTACATTTGTATTTCTTTAATTACGTTACGGTTTATAATCTTTTATAATAGAAATTTATTTGAATAAATTCATTTTCTGGCTTGGGAAAACGAGTTCTCGCGTCGGATTAAGTGTGGACTTGGTTGTATCCGACGTTCCGCTCGGTCTTTTATCAAGAGCGCGGTTTGTGTAATGAAAAGCCTAATTGTTGAGGTAAGAAATATGTTTTCCTTGTTTTCTTTTCGGAGGGTGACAGGGTGGTTTTTTATCTATTTTTTCGCTGGAGGCAGTTTTCTGGCCCTATGCGAGGTTTGGTAGTCAAGCTTAGTAAGCCAGATCGAGTTGTTATGTCACCTACTCATCAGGAACACCAGTAAAAAGCTGCTCCAACTGAGAGAAATCTCCTGAGATTGCTTGTCCAGAGTCAGACAACTTGCTGTTGGATAAAGTACATCTGAGTATCTACATTGGCATCAACAGCGTCAACCCATGTCAGAAATTTCAGATTTAAGATTTGTGGATTAAATATTTTCATGGAATACCGTCATTCCTTATAATGTATCAAATTTGTCCTCACCTAAGTCAACCGCCTGAGTTTTAGCCGACCTAGGACCAAAAGAGATTCTAGTTAATCTAAAGTATATAAATATATATACTGCTGCAGAACTACCGCTTGTTATTTATTAAGTTATTACAACAAACAGAAAAAGACATCTTACTTTATTACTAGCAGGATTGAATTAGGTACATTTTGTAATTAATATATGTGCTTATTTTTTATATTTCTAGTCTTCATAATAAGGTAGGTAAAGTGAAACTTCCTTGATATTTTTTAGCTCAAAAAGTTGTCTATGTGCTAACAGTTGCAAAATAATATTATATAAAACATTCTGGATGAAATAATCTCTTCACAGAACTAATGAAGAGTAACCAGGACCAAAGTCAGATGGGTGCCATAGGTGGTTCGGTAACCTCTAGTAGTTGCTAATTAATAATCATGTAAAAGAGTTTTCCATAGTTTAGTTCAGTTATTATTAGAACGAAGGAGTTTTGATGAGATAAAGATAAAAACTGGAATGGAGAAACAGGCGTACAGGAAGATGAATAGGACCTTGGAAAGTAAGTAAGCTGGAGTTGGAATTGAGGAAGAGAATGTTGTACTGGTGTGAGATATAGACTATGATGAAGAAGGATACGAAAAGAGTAGAAGCGCTGGAGATGTGGATCTGGAGGAGGATGCTAAGCATCAAGTGGAAGGATAAACTTAGGAATAAGAAAGTGCTGAGAAGAGTTGGAGAGCAACTACTACTACAGTACACTACACTACACTGTTGTGTTTGCCGAGGTATCAAATTCAATACTTGCGTTTAAACTAGGAGCGTGATACCCGCTTAGCCGGCTTTGCGCTATATCCTTTTCCATATAAGAAAGTTACTTCTTTCGTGCCAGGTCCTTTCATTACCTGAAGAGGTGTACTTTGGAATTTTTGAAAGAAATCCAAATGAAATATTTTTATCCTTGCATCTGGTGGAATTAATCAATAGGTGTGATGAGACTATGAGAAATCGATACCTATCAGCAATTCTTTGCCACAGATTTCCTGTGTCTTCAAATAACCTTTCCTTAGTCATATACTAGGTTCCTGGAATAACCCATGCCACACAGACCTGTAACCTCTCCACAATTGCAGTCTATTCTCGACTTGAAACAATAATTTGTCCGCCTTGTTTCTTAATATTTTTATTTTGTAAATAAAGACTTTTGAAGCGCGGAATATGAGATTAAAAATCCTTCGATGTCAATACTAATCATCAAGAACACGTATATATTGACCTACAGACAAGAACAAGATACCAGACTTGATTGACTTTGTCATCACGAAGGGTATTGCAGACAACTGCCTAGAAATAAAAGGGATCCGATCGTACACCTGTCTTCATGTCACTAAATGCAACTGTCATCAAGAAAAAAAAACAAATCTTACTAACAAAAATACGGATTGGGACGTATTCAGAAGTGAACTGGACAATTTAATTAATTTAAAGGTTAAATTGTCTACAACAAAAGATTTGGAACTTCAAGCTGACGGTTTTATAGAACATTTACAAACAGCTGCTAGTGCTGCCACTCCTGCTCCTAAGGAACGTGCAGAACGAGAAATTAACTACCCTGCTGAAATAAAAAATTTGATTACTGATCAGAGAAGAGCTAGACGTGCCTGGCATAGATTCAGAAATCCACTGGACAAAAGGATCTTCAACCAGGTAAGTAATAGAGTAAATCTTCTGATAAAAGAATTTAAAAAGAACTCTATTGACTCGTATTTGAGTAATCTGGATTCTGGTGTGGATCATGATTATTTTCTGTGGAAGGTAACTAGAAAATATAAAAGACCATTAGTTCAAATACCGCCTTTCAAGGATGAACAGGAAAAATGGGCAGAATTGTTTGCGAGACATCTTGTATTCCAGCCCTATAACATCCAATCAAACATATCAACCACCTTGCCCACTCAATTTTGTACTCCGATGGAAGTAGCTAGAGAAATTGACACAAAGATTAATCCGAAGAAGGCTCAAGGTATTGATGAAATATCTCCAGGACTCCTGAAAGAACTATAAAAAAGCAGTAATTATGTTTCAACATGTTTTAAAACAGCTAAAATAATTATGCTTAGCAAACCTGATAAGCCTACGAAACAAGTAACATCCTACAGACCTATCTCGTTACTACAAGCAATATCTAAACTGTCTGAGAAACGTCTTTTGAAACGGTTGAAACTACTGACTAATATACCTGATTTCCAGTTCGGATTTAGGAATAGACATTCAAAAATTGACCAAGTACATCGTGTCACGGCCAAGATTAAGCAAGCGTTTGAATAGTTCTTGTTGTCACGATTTTAATGATGTAAACATGATAGGGTTATTTTGGTTTTGATTTATTTGTGTTGAACGCTGCTGTGACCAACTGTAATAATTGCTGTTCATCTTCAAAGTTTCGGTTGAGCACATGATTCTTGACATAACCCCGGAGGAAAGAAATCTAACGGTGTTAGATCAGGTGATCGTGTTGGCCAGGGTACTGCAGAATGCATTAATTTATAGCATAAGAAATCAAAATAACCCTATCATGTATACATCATTTGAATTGTGACAACAAAAGTTATCCAAAACAATTTTCAATTGTTTTTTCGCCTATTAAAACAAATGAGGTTGATGATGGTTACTCAAAACCGAAACATTGTACAGTCTGTTAGCGAATTTTAATCGAGAACAAAGAGTGGCAATGAAAAAGTGGTTTTAATTTTCCAATATCTCTTCAAATAAAGGAAAAGAAATAATAACGAAAATCGAGAAATCTACCTTTTTTTAAAAATATCTCTGAAACTATTTAAGATATCTAGATTTTGCAAATGCCAACAAAAAGGTCCTATAAATAGCCAACTTTCATCCCATTTAACCGATCCTGTATCTCTTACTGTTTCGAAGATTCCCATACTGTGCATCCTTATCTTGGACACACTGTATATTAACTACAGCCACTGACTTAGTAGTTTAAGTGATAGACTACAAACCAAGACATACAGAGTTCAGATCTTGGAGACACACCTAAATGAATTGAATATTGAATATTGAAGGTGGATTAGAATAGATAAGTAAAAGAGAAGAAAGAGTAAGTAATTAACAGTAAGAATAACAACAGCAATTCATTACAGTGCAAAACTAAAATCTTGCTCTCTCATGTTAACTTTTTCATGTAAACTGAATATCTTCTGCATTAAAACGACTTTTTAATTTTTATTAAATTCGTTATTTGAGATAGATGTATCTTAAAGTTTACTTTGAAAATTCTCAAAAATTGCTTGCTCAAATTTCAATTTCTAAACACCTTTGAATAAATAATTTTCAGCCCTTTCAAATGATTTATTACTTGACCCCTCCTGCAATTTAGAAAAATTGAGGGATTAGCTGTAACATGGAGGTAGTTGAAATTGCAGGCCTGTCTGTTCGTTCTACTTCATATAGAAAAGTTAAGATTATGCCTTGCCCTATATAATAAAAATAACAATTTACTACAGTTGTAATATTTTAATTAATTTATTAGAATTTAATAAATTGTAATTAAATTCTTCAATAATAACATTGTAGTCTCATGTACGTTTCTTGGACAATATACCAGTACATGTAGTACATAGGAGCCATGAACACAGCCTAATGAAGCCTGACAGTTGTTCTGTAGGTGGAGGTGGGGTCAATCTATAGCAATAAGTGTTTTTTTAGAGCTTTAATGTAAGAAAAGGATTTACTAACTAAGTGCAAGTGCAGTTTTCTATAGATATGAAAAACAGGAAACTCGAAACAATAATACACCTTCCTGTATAATAAGAGTATTTTCTTTTAAAAAATAACTCTGACCCTTCTCGGCATTAGATTAAATGTCGATGAAAATCCTTGTTCTGCCAATCAATGAAATAGAACAAGAGCAGAAAATGAAAGCGCTGAAAGAATCAAAGAAAAGCTTTAACCTAACACGATGTGCACCATTCTAAAGCTAAAGCAATTATAGGTAATCTTAACTCACGATCAATAAATAAATTTTATTAACACAAAATTGTAGGATGATATGTTACGGTTCACTTACACAAATTGATTGTAAATTAGCTTCAATAATGTAGGTTCGTTAAATACATAAGGAAAACAAAGGGTTGTGAAATTCAACTTTCTTTTTAATTAAAAAATAATGTTGGTTAATAAATTTTCATGGATTAATTAGATTAAGATGGGCTATTCACGTGTACTTATTACAAAAATTCTTCGCCACCTGCATTTTATACCGAGTGTGTGGGATTTATAATTAACCGAATTATGTGTGGCATACAGTTCCAAATTCACTGTGGAAAACGTGCCTTTTCTGATAAAAACTGCATAGTAAGGGAGTTTTCTGAAAAACTTGTTTAAGCCTTTTAAGCATTGAGTATTACCTAAGACAGTCCAGTACGTACTATAAAAATCAAATAAAAGTTAGGTTCCTACATTCAAATATTTTTAGCAATTAATTAAAATTAAATTACAAAAAAAAAACTCCTAAACAAATTTAATGTTCTACTGAACACTGTTAACGAAATTTAAATTTGTGAAAACGTTTCACAGAACATAATTTATGTTTAAAATGGGTAGTTTGTAGGAAAGCCGTGTTAAATTCTGTTTAATTTTGTTTATATGTGTAATATTTAACTTTTATTTAGTCAATATCAATTTGTCTGCAGTGATAAAAAGATAATAAGCCTGTCTTTTTGATCTTTTTCTGTTAACTTTTTATGATAAATTCGGTTTGTATTTCAAATTTCATTAAATTCCCACTATTCAGACACGTTCAAAACTAACGGTTTATCTCACCGTATATTTACATTTCCATTTGCAATTTAAAAAGAGCAAATTTGTATTCAAGCAAAAAATAAACTTTATTACCGTTATTTTAGTCACTAATCGATAATTTTATGGAAACTATTGATTTCTAAGCCCACATGTTTTGGTATCCATATCTTATTGAATTATGCATCCGTTAAAAATCCACTTTTCCAAAATGTTTGCTTGTAGTATTTAATTCAAAGGCCACCTACTGTTGGACATTTATTTTAATCTATGGGATTGGCTCTGCCTGTACAAAAATCACTATTGGTGGGAACTGACAGGAATAATTACAATAAAAATTTAATCAAACCACAAACGCCAAAATAAATAATTTATTATTTTGGAGATTAAATCGTAATAAACCAATCATTGATTTTTCCAGTTTTAAGGTTAGGTGTTGCGTTGCAGATACAGAATGGGGTAATACGAAAGTAATGTAATTGAGGAAAAAAATGGAAAAGTGAAGAAATTAAAGAAAAAGACGTGTAGAGTAAAAATGTAAAAATGTCAAAATTTGTAATCTTTCTTGTTTTGTATTGTAGGTCAATAAATTATCTAATATAATGCCTTTCAAAGTAGTTACTATCTTCACAAATAAATGGTCTATTTATCGCACCACTTACGTATTTGGGTAAATCTGCTTAATACAACATCCCTCGAGTCAATATCAAGTTTACTTTAGCGGTTGTGTTGATAACCCACAGCTGCTATTACATGAAATATAACCCGTTTCTCCTTCTCATTCGTATCAATTCGGTGTCTACAAGCCAAATTTCTACCACACAGAGAATCTTTCTGTTTTTTGTTGTTGATTTAGAAGCAGATTGTTGAAAGAGAGATTAATTAGATAGGTAAAAGACCTTAAACTCTTCTGTGTGTATAATATTTATTTATATAGCGAGTTTCACTTAAACATGAGACTGATTTTATGCATCATTAGGTAGTACAGTAGAAATTACAATGTTAATTGCATTTTTCGATTTTTGCATTACAACACAACGTTTTCACAAAAGTTGCACAACTTTACCTTTTGATATAGAAAATCTGTAGTTTCGCAGGAATTTCTTTCTTTTTTTTCTTGACCAATCCAGAAGAATGCTCACCAAGCAAGATCAAATCTTGTTCTTTGTAATTTGTATTGATTGTGTCAAAATTTGGATTCATTGTAATGGCATTTGCAAAATTTATTCAGTTTTATTGGATTGGTCTCTCTTTGTCAAGGATGGTGCACAGGTACAATTGAACTGATCAGTCGCAATAATCTGCTTTTCAAAGACAATTGATTAGTTGCCTTGGACACGCTCACGTAAGCGATAAAGCCATTTCGTGAGGTGGGCACTGTTATATCGTGTCTTATCAAAGACAACAATACCCATCAAAGCTGTATTGTACCTTCATGCAACATAACAAAAACTTTTTTGGAATAATTTTGTAGCGCTGCATAGTATAATTAAAAATCTTTTCGTCCAAAACCGAATAAATCTACTTTCAGTAGTTTCCTAGAAAAGAGCATTTTGTTGAACAGGGTAAACGATGAAAGATAATAAAAAGCTTTTCCCTCCTAGTTGTGTACTTTTTGATAAGAATAAAATGTAGTATGTGTTGTTAAAAAGTACAAAGTATCTTAGCAGATATGCCAGGAAATAATATGGATGTATCTGGTTTTGCTGGAAAAGTACCTTATTTATTACAATTGAATAAAAAGCTTGAATAAAATTCTAGCGCTGGCTTTACAAATTAAACTTTTATTAAAGTTTATATGAAAAAAAAATAAAATACAAGAAAGTAAAAATTAGTATTTAAAAAATATTAAATGTGTAGGGCATCTTCCTCTTCCAAACAGTCGCATCTCTCTTCATCGCTGTCATAATCCTCTTGTTCATCGCATTTACCGTTTTGACTCTCAGATCAAAACAAAATTCTTTTGTATCAATCCAAATTTTCTTGACTTTCCCAGTTCTGTCCAAATTGTTGAGCCATAAATTTTTGTACAGTTTTCTTTTTTTTGTCGATATTATTGAATTGAAAATCTTCGTCCAATTTGTTTTTCTTAAGCAGATTTTGTTGTGTTTCAGTCATGGTTTCAAATCGATAATACTGGTAGCAGGTAACAGTGGCTTTGTTCAGATTGTTGTTACCTTTTATTTTTTTAAACATAATTCTTTTAATTTTTTCTTTTCAATTTTTTATAAAAAGTTTGTAATTCCTTAATATCCGTAATCAGCCAGTCTTGTCCCAATATTTTAATAGCGCCTACTTCTGAATATACCTTATAGTATCCATCTTTTGATCGATAGTGGAATTTCTTTTTAGAACCTTTTCTACTCTACTAAACACTCGATTAGCCGGCATAAAGATGTGTCCCCTTAACAGGGTAGGTAAAATTTATTTGGGTTACGTTTTCAGGAGACTCAAATTTCAACCAGTACAATAAGGCATGGACAATGTGACTATTCTTATTATGTCCTCATCCATCACAGAACAACCTTATGACTTTTTTGTCTTACAAAGATAGCCCATTCAAGTGCGAAAGTAAAGCAGATCCAATCTCTGTACAACCACGTGACGCTAAGTCTTCGATCTACAAGTAAAATGTGGGATCTTGGAGTCCATCTGATCGCAGCGTAATGAACGACTATAAACTTATTTGATGTGAATTGAAAGCTTCGCTAATGGGCTTTGAAGGAAGTGGCTGTATCTACTGAAGGTCAAAGCAAAAGCTAAAGGCAGTATTCTTAATCATTTGGTAAAAAGCCTTTTGCCCTTTTAGTGTGAATACGATATTGTAGCAGAAGCTCCTTCTTGGTATCTGAACCCTTTTCAATTTTCATTAGATGTTTTAGTCTTGTGCATTGACCACAGCAATCTGGTTCTGGGGATGAAAACCCTATATTGAACTTTGCTAGAAAGCTTCGGGTCTTGCTCAATTTCTGCGTCTCATAGAACTTCTTGCGAATCAACTTTACATCACAGTTTCAAATTTTAGAACGAAAATAAAAAATAACACACAGAAAAAATGTGACAAACCAAATTTCAGTCACCACGTTAACAGATTAGTAAGGTTAGATTATTACAATGAGAGTAGACTCTTACTTAAACTGCAACGGAAACTTTTTACTAGTCTACACGGAAACTGCACCCACAAGAGCATGCAACTCTCATGCCATCTGTGAAGTAAAATCTTTATTAGTCCGTAAAAGAAAACTGTAAACGATGAAATAGGTTTACCGGATTTGTTCGGTTGCTTGAACAAATGGATTTATTCGCTTTTGCGCAAAACGATCAGCTTTGGGATGTTTTAAATAAAGGATTTATTCGGTTTAGCTTGAGAATAAGTACAGCTGGTACAAAAATTATATAGAAATGATGTGTTA
The DNA here is from genome assembly GCA_011009095.1 of Ignelater luminosus. Taxonomy (NCBI): domain Eukaryota; kingdom Metazoa; phylum Arthropoda; class Insecta; order Coleoptera; family Elateridae; genus Ignelater; species Ignelater luminosus. The sequence continues at coordinate 76,122 of VTPC01090809.1, read as the reverse complement.
CTTATTTTTTACCAAAATTGAATTTATTCGATTTTGCACGAAGCTCCTCAGTTATGAAACTTAGTTTTCAACAGTACGATGTCCTCAATAAATTTCCTTCTCCTTTTTTTAAACAAATAGCAAGTATAAAAACTGCTTCTAAAAGTTTCACCTACTAGAAAATTGTGTATAAGTACCAAAGGATAAACGACAGTAGATCGACAAAGAAATTTGAGCAGTGACGTAACCTAAGTACTTTTGAATCTCCCTGCAAAGTGATGTGTCATGAACACCTGCGATTGATTCTGCAGTTGTGACTTTCTCATATTTTCAGCGCTCATACAACTGAAGCAAGATTGCAATTAAAAACTGGGCTACCGATTTGAGTCTCTACCTCACTGCCCCCAGACCTGTAACGTTCACTTTTTGCTTTCGTTACATGTGTTGTATTTAATCTGTGCTTTCGGTGTATTCTGTATCTTTTGACAGTTTTCTCTCCTTAGGGGGGTTATTTTGATAATAATAAGTCCACACTGAGAGGTTGATTAGTTTTTGTTGTTTTTCTTTTTAATTTTTAAATCAATTTAGGGTTGACAAATTTCTCCTTTTTATTTATCGTAGCAAGCGGGACACAGGATATAATTCCTCAAACATTTAAATCTTTATGATTGCAGTATGTTGAACTTTCACAGCTGTGACATGTATTTCTGGTTAATTTTACTTCATATAGATCTTGTTAGCAAATTGATAAGGGTTGAATTTTTCTTATCACGATTTAGCAATTGTACTTTAGATTTCACCTTTAATTATTACCTCGCAACTTTCCCTACGTTTATCTTTGATATTCGGATAAGTGGTCAGGTGTTATTTGGTTATGTAAATTCTTATTTGTCATTTTTCTAAAGGTTGATCTTTTGCTGTTGGTATAGCCAAAATGAATGGAAGTTGGGATTTCTAGACCAGTTCATTTCTAAAGCTTATTCGGTTTTATTTCTACTGTACATAATTGTAAGTTACGATTTATGCCCTTGTGAGATTTGGGATCTTATCGGTTCCTACTTTAATCTTTGCTACTTGATCATAGTAAGGGTTATCAGAAATTACATTTCCAAGTTGTCTGTTGTTTAGTTAAATTTTAATTTTCGCGAATCGGGATTTCCGTTGGAAGAAGCTCGTTTCGGACGTGTTTGGTTTTTGCGTCACGCAAGATAGACTCGTCTCCGAAGCAGTTGCGTTGCCGGTGTTTATGCTGGGGGTGCATCGAATTTCCTGAGTTTGTGGACAAGCCTTAACCCACCGAGGGTAAGCTTCTTTGTGCTTTTCTAGGTCTGATGGGAGATTTTCTGGTTTTTTTAGCTTCTAACCGCACCTGAAAATATTGAGGGCCGTTTTGTTGAAGACTTTTTTCACATGGCAAAAAAGACAGATTTAGTTGCTGTGGATGGTGACATCACCCAAAGTTTCTGTTCTGCTTCCGATCACATTGTCCGACTTATCAGAATTATTTTCGTTCCAACTAAATCTCTGGCCGATCCATGAAGGATGGAGTGCCAGCGATATTATCTACACCTGACTACCTGTTCTAATATCTCAACATTGACGTCATTCAATTTAAATTTTTTTAAAATTTGTACTTCTTTGAAAATTTGTTAGATTCAATATTTTATTTGAAATTTAATATACGAAGGTTGCTTTTTTAATGTTGAGCTTCATAGGGTAAAACACATTTTTGATTTACAAAAAATTTATTATAACTTCTCAAAATATTCCCCATTACAGTCAATACACTTTTGCATACGAAAGAACTAGTTTTCAAAACATTCTTTCCACATCTCTGAAGGTATGTTATTTACCTTGTTAAAAGCAGCGACAGCTTCATCGGCCGAAGTAAAACGCATTACTCGCAACTTATCTTTAGCATGTGGGAATAAAAAGAAATAATTGGGTGCTAGGTCGGGACTATATATGCCGGATGACCCATCAATTCGAAATTTTGCTCGCTTAAATATGCTGATGTTCTAGCGGCAGTATTTGCACCAGCATTATCATGAAGTAAGATAAGCCTTCCTCTCGGTCGCTTTTCACGGAGTTTTCGAAGGACTTAGGACAAAAAACAGTACTGTACCATTCCGAATTAACAGTACGTCGACTATGGAGCGTTACGGTTGCAACATGTCTAATAAATCCAAAAAAGGTGGCAACCATCTTCTTATTCCGAATATACCCAACTTTCATCGCCTGTTACCATCACCACGTCAGGCCATCATTTGCAAAATTTCATCCCCAAGATTACCGTAAATCCATATTGCCCTGAATGGACACCCTTGGCAGTAGGTAGGGGCGTACTTTTCTGGTGTTCTGAGATTCGTATTACACAAACATTCAATAATACGCAACCAAATTTCCAAGTCTTAATATGCATTTTAAGCATATTCTGACGATTTTTTAAAAATCTGGAAGAAACTGTGAACAAAGTAAACTTTTTCGCATAAAATGTTAATTAAAGAAACAAAGACCACTCTGGTCTTTCTTGCGTATTAATTTCAGGAATTAGGATAAAAGGGCTGATAAAATGACGCAATTTTCAAGTGGTTAGGATTGGGTACGATAAGTGACATTTTCCGTTTACGGTTTTTCGGCATTTATATCTAGCGTTCTGGCGTGTTCACCAAAGTACTTGCATTTCCTTACTTTATGAAAACTTATAAGCGCCAGATAATTAGGATTTGTAGAAAAACTAGACTTTTTCATAATTTCCATTACGAGCGCATACCCACACCTAGCTCATTGAAATTTTCACCAGAGTACCTAGATACCTTTCTGCTTCGATGTGTAACAACGCCAGAAAGTTAGGATTCAGGCTTTCTTTTTTTGTCAGTGGCTCTTGTACTATTTGGGAAAGCGGGCGCTTAGTGATCGGTCTCTTCAATATAAGTATTAATTAAAATTTTCTGTGCTTAATTGAATGTATGACTCTTTATTCTCACTCAAGGCAACCCACTGAGTTAAGCGGGCTTAAGATCAGTAGCGTCTTAGTTAGATAAGAGTCAACATATAATTATGTAAAGCAAGGTTACGTTATGACCTCGAGGATTTCTTTTATTCAATCCCTCTCCTTATTGCTAATCAAAACTAACATCATCAACGAATTTCGCCATCAGTTCAAGCATACTCAATAATTTGTTCACATTCCTCAAAACCAGTATTTCAGTCATTTCCAACAATTAAAGTAAACCCACCGTACCAGGTTTTGGATCCGCATAATAACATTGACCTTGTGCAAGCTCTTGAGGTTTTTGCTGAGTCTCTCGGGTGCTTCGACGTCCCAGATGTTTCTGGAGGGTTCGTGTTACCAAGTAAAGAGTCTCGGTGTTTTGTTGGTCGTGCTTTAGATTAATTTCACTAAATGCAGCAAGATCATCGCCACAACTGTGGTGCGAGGTCCTTGTGGTGACTCGCTCACTTGCCTTTGCCTACTTCAGTGTGATATTCAGTCTATAATTTTACGCTCTTCCCGCCAGATGAAAACGGTCAACAACTTGAACTGCATTGCATTGAGCCAAAGTAGAGTTTACAAGTAGTTTCTAAGACCAATAATGAAAATGATCAGGATGATATAGACTAAATTGATCCCGATGGTCCTAACATGAAGTTGACGGATTTTGCAGGTTGAAACCGGACGTTTTCAATTTTTTCATTGTTCACGTTTTATGTGCTTTTTAAATCGTTATGGGAACGTTAGATATGTTAGTTAATTTGGGGTACTCAAAGGAGCTAACCGAATGCCAAAACGCCATAAAGAGCTATATTTGAACAACCAGATATCAGTGTTATATAAAGTAAGAAACTCTTTTAATTTTATTAGTTATTCAAATATTTGGTACCAAATTAAGTCTCCTTTTTGGGATTTTGACCAGACAAAATGTAAATTTATTCACTATCTATAACGAGCTACAGTCATTTGAAACTTACTGGTATTTTTACAAATTCCAAACTTGCTTCTGTAGGTACTTAAAACGTGTTTGGTATTTTATATATTGTAAACTTAGCAACCGATTCTACCTAAGACCATATCTGAAGGAAACATTGTGAGGAGGGATAATGAAGTGTCAAGAACACGACGTCCCGGAAGTGTTTTAAAACATGTCGCATTATGAGGTTTCATTTCCTGCTAGTATGTCATGCTGAATCCAATGTTTGCACCTTTATATTCTTTATCTTATATTTCTTGCGTATTCGGAACAGGCAAAATAAAATACATGAAAAGTCCATTGTACGTTAATTAGTAATTTACGTTTTCAGGCCGAAATGGAGATCTTCTATCAAGATTTGCTTTTACTTTAAATGTTAAACAGAAATTAGGCCCTGAATGATATTCGGAAAAGCGAATTACGGTGCATTATGATTGAATCTTCACAAAGACCTTGCATTAAAGAAACAAATCACAACACAGTGTAGTAGTAAATTCCACAGATAGCTTCACTAAATTATATCTCAACATCTGCTTCGATATGATAATATGTCATAATCCTAAATTAAAGGTAGATAAACAAGGTAATCGATTAAGTACTATTTATGTGTTAACTAAGAATATCGATGTATTTCTACATGTCACTTTATATTTAGTGCTTGCCTAAAATATGACCTTTTGATTGAATAAATCTTTTTAATAGCTAACTTATGATTTTCTGCTTAATTTAAGTGTTATGAAGTCGTGGTGCTTGGCGTGAATTGATTGCAATGTTGCTGTCATAAGTGTAGTATTTTCTGCATATGCGACTACAACGAATTTTCCGATTTTTGGCTTCTGTAACAAGGTATTGCAGTAGTACTGATGTAACTCAAAATCCAAACCTCTGGAGCAAGTTTCTTTAAACGGTTTCTCTTCTTGTGTGCTGAATTGCTTACGAGGAAAGCTCACATTCGTTCGGCGGCGTAACAGCTAGTTGAGGGGCTTGTCGCGGGCGTCCCTCAAACTGCAGATCAGCCATGGTGGGTCCTCTTCTCGACCGAACAGGGGGTCTTCTCCCGGGTCTCCTAGTCAAATACGGGGCTTTCCAAATTAGCCTATCTTGTGAAGTCCTTTTTCTTTTCTTTCTCCTCTCCGCATTGCAGGTGTTGCAAGGGTGATTATTACGCCACTACATTCGTTAAATACAGTGATTAGATTACTTCGAATACATTTCCTTTATCTTATCATAGTTCTTCAAAAATCGTTAACTAATTTCGTCAAAATCTTCTGAGGTTTTAGTAAGATGTTATCTAGAAGGCAAACGTGCTAGAGAAATTCTACAGTTTCTTTGGTGCACAACTAAACGGACTACGGACCACCATTTATGCGATTTCGACTTTTCTTGTTTGTCAGAGGTTCATAGATAAATGCACAGTTGTATTGTACATTTCTAGTTTCATATCAATCCGCGAATTCCTACAGAATTCCGCTTCTTATTCTTCTGGGCATCGGTGGTTTGCTGAAACACTAATGCCTAGTTCTTGCGGATTTTCGGATTATTGTGAGTACCGCTGCTCTTTGTTCACTCTTCTCTTCTTTCCTCTCTTGCTCTTATCTTCTCAAGTTAAATTTCTACAGACTTATCACTCTAAACTTCTTATGGTACCACTACTACTTAACTAAATAGGTGTCTTAGTGTGTTTTAATTTTTCTGTAATCTGCTCCTCTTTAGCGTTTATAGAATGCTATTTGGAGAGTAGTATTTATTCTTCTGAAAAAATTCTTATATTCCCGGATTCTCCTTTGATTTTTGATATCCAATCTTATAGTTCCGTACTAACTATGCAGAGATCAGCTCAAATAGAGAATCTCAATGGTACTATTCGGTTCACTAAGGTTTCTACGTTGTTTAAATCGCATTTCATTTACTTACTGAAATGAAATAAAATAACAGAAGATAGCAAAATAGAAAAAGGACAAATTAATAACAATGGTAGAAAGATATCAGCTGCTTATAATGGCAGGGATTAGGAAAAAAAGCGTTTTATTATCTTTCCTCATTATTGATCCTAAGAAAATAACATACAAATATAATGTACAGATGTGTAAGCAGAAATAAATTACATAAATGATTTGTATCGGCAAACTTGGAACCAATATTAAAAGAACGTAGTAAAAATAAATAAAAAAGGCACTTTTTACATTTTAATACGCATACAAGATCATTAATAATTCTTTACTGTTGTTAAAAGCCTTCGAATGATTTTTTAAATCAAAATACGAAAGCAGAAACATGAATAAGACTGGATAAAAATAATAATTCAGAAAGTTAGACCTTAAAAAGGTCAAAGAAGTAGTTGGGATTACCTAAGAAGAATCCATCAATGGCAGTGTTGTGGAGGTTATTTAAGCCGGAAGGACGTTGACGATACATATCGTGAAAAGGAATCAGGACAACCTAAAAGAAACTTAACATATATTAACACTGTGGTTTCACACTCTGGAGCAGGTCGGCCCCTTTGGCGGTCTCTGCCCCGGCGCTCTTTACAATGAGGCTTATTGTGAGACCAGTGTCCTACGCTAGCGGCATCTTTGGCGGCGATACTTTGCGTGGCCACCCTCTGTGATCGCAAGATTTATGGACAGTTCGCTGTTTATAGGTTATGTGGCCCAACACTTATGCGAAGGTTGACAAAGTCGGCTGTCAGATTAATTCTTACTTTGGCAGCCGAATTTTTTATCGGATTTTACTTTTATATATTTTTCTTTTTTTTTTTGCTTGCTTTTGTTGTTATTTTAATTTTTGACATATCTTGATGCATTTTTATGTTATCGAATATTGAAAGCATTAAAGAACCATTTAGATTAAATCGATAACCAGTTTTAGCAAACAAAAATTTATAAAACCCTTATTTACAATTCATATAATAACTTGGGCAATTTCAGTGGGCAGAATTTTTTATGACAGAAATAAAAAATCTTGCTACTGAACATGATTTTACCGCAATAAATTTGTCCACATCTTGGTTAATATTAGCCAACTGAATTTCCGCTTCTACACTAAGAATGATATATGAATACTGTACTGAAAAGGTTGATTGCCTTAAAAGCTGCTGAACAAGCTATAATTTCCGCCTGAGTATCGATCAGCATTAGCAGATTTCATTGTGACTCTTTTTTAGATTTATCTAGGATTAATTCCTTAAAACATTTTACATTAGCATTAGTAAAGCATCCTTATATCTAATTTTTAAATCCTTGAAAAATAAAATATTACAAAATGCTACAATGGGTTGTTTGAGGTTATTTACAACGAACACAATTCGTCTACACTTTGTAAATTGTGTTTTGTATTTCCAAAGAGATTTTGTTTTCTATACATGAGGGTAAGAGAAGGAAGGCGGTATTTTCACAAGCAATTGACTGCATTCTGTGGTATTCAGAGCATTTCATGTAGTTGACAGCAGAACAACGCTTTGCGGCATCTGCATGAACTTTTTGTAAAGCCGACTGACTGTGCTCTACTAAACAAATTCAGAAATTTAAAAAAGCTAAATCCTACACTCTCACTTTTATTCACATTGAAAAAATTAAATTCCCACAGAACAATTTTAATGATGATATAAAATTTTTATACTTCTAAATTCCTAAAATATTTCCCTTTATGGGTGATCTTTATTAAAAGGAAGTTGAAGGCAGTCGGGAACGCCCAACGCACTCACCTTTAAAGTTGTGGTAGACCTACCGGCACCAAAATTAGGCCACCCCTGATTTCCTAATCCCTTAAAATGAATTCTTATTTCGTAGTCTAAACTTCTTTCACCCTTTTCGGTTTCAATTTTCCGCCGGCTGTTTCGATTTTCAAATTATTAACCCCCTGAGAAATTAAAGTTGTTGCCAATAACGAACTGTGAGCACAAACCGATATAATATAAAATTGTTAAATGAGGCGGTCTTCTTTGAGAAATACGATCCGCCGATCGGTTTCCATTGGTGAGAGAGACAACAAGTGTTTGACTTCTGCAAATCTCGAGGTGTAAAAATGGTTGACGTATGTGTGTGCATATGGGGTTGGAAATAACGTCGGCAAAAGTGATTTTGACGTTTGAAGATGAAAAAAAAAGCGAATACACAAGTTCGAGTTGGAAAGAAAAGGAAAGTGCGGGTGATTTGAAAGACAGAGGTGGATAGAACACGTGTTCTTCAAGAATCTGTCTCATTAACATATTAAGACCCTTCTTTGAAATTGTGCCGGCACAGTTTGACTTCATTGATTGGATTTTTAATGTTTTTACTGCCGAGACTATTAGTTCGCTTTTAAGTTTTGAGGTTTTAAATGTGTTTTAATGTTTTGCGTTTTTCAATAAGTTAATAAGTTTATTACTGCAAATGACAAATTGATTAAGATAAAAAAAGAATCTAACCTCCTAGAATTCCATCGATGGTGTAATCCTTTTTGCCATCAGGATCTTCTCGTCTACCCCCGCCTCTTAAAAGCCTGCTGATAGAGGAAACACTCGGAGGGTCCGTTACTCCTTCCTGTAACAAAGTTAATTCTTAATCTGCTGTTGATCTAATTTAAAACTTGATCTTAATAAATCAAATGAAAGTTTATAACTTTCCATTTACAAGTAAAACCGTTTGGAAGAATTTTATAGATTTAACGCAACGGTGTTAAAACGAATATTGCACATTGAAAAGAAAGTTTTATGCCTACATAGAGTGCGTATCTTAGAATTTTTTTAAAATTTGAGTAACGCAAAAAATGTTATTTATACAGAGTGTCCCGTGACATAAGTACATTCGATACCTTACCAATGTATTTTAGGTTTAGGTCATTACAAGTCGAAAATAAAGAGTGGCTCTTCTCAATATTGAATATTAGAACCTTCTAAATAAGGTAAGAATAGCGGCATAATCTGAACTTACCTTTTTTGTCAATAGATAGACACATGTGTCTATATGACTTTTATCAAAAATATTTCAAGCAAGAAAACTGTTATTTTGAGATGTGACATTGTTCCCGACTGCATTTAACCTTTTATTGTGTCTGTGTCGGTTTTTAAGCTTGTATCAGGACGCATTCACGTGTCAATGAGTTAGATAATATTTCAGTGACACCTGAAATGCACCAACATGAAATAATATCCAATGACGACAATGTTCAGGTTAATACAGTACTTCTTAGTGTAGTATTTATCTGAATGTTACTTTTTAGCTTGGTGGTATTAATACCTATCTTATTGCCGAAAACGGCTTTGTGATCAATTTAGAGCAGCTTCTTCTAGCGGAGTACTACATGATCAACATCTAGGCCACATCTTGGATAATGAGTCAGGTGATAAAACGTATGAACCTTTTGAATTAATATCAAAATCAAGTGAAGCTGAGGTACAGACACTGTTGAAGCAGAAAACAGAACAGAAAACTAACAACCAGGTGAACCAGATAAGGAAAATAATGAAAACAACACTGAGAATAATGCACAGAAGAAATTGTCAAAAAAACGTCCAAGAAACGAAAGTAAATAAGAGTTGGCAAAAAGCTTGAGAAATACTGGCAAAGAGTAGGTAAAGAGCAAAAATATTTTAGAATCTAGAGTAGTAAAAGGAGGATGTAGCGCAAAGAAATGTCGTTTAAAATGTTCAATCACTATTGATGAAAGAGATAGACTAGAATTATTTGCAATTTACTGGTCTATAGGAGGCATAAACTGACAGAGAGACTTCCTTACCAAGCATATGGAACAGGTTACATCAAAATACAAATACAAAGTTGCAAGAAGTGCAAGAACCTCTAATTACCACTACTTTTATTACTATAATTAGCAAAAAAATTAAAACCTGCAAACTACTTTTATGCATACGCTGTCCACCAGCAGCCGTCTTATATGCACTACGCAATCTGAATTTGTATTTGGATTTCTTGAACAAGACAAAAAGGGTAAACATTGCAATCATAAAAAATTGGATCTGGCCGTTAGGAATGGAATTCGGAAACATATTGATAGTATTCTGCGGATTGAATCACAGTATCTTAGATCGCAGAAAAGCAGAGTTTATCGAAGATGGGAAAACACTGGCACAATTGCATCGCGATTATATGGAAGATTGCAAGAAGAATAATTTGCCGTATTCTAGAATTTTTCTGAATGAATATAATGTGTCTTTTTTTACTCCTAAAAAAAACCAATGCTATGTATGTGAATTTTATAACAACGCATATGAAGAAACTAAGCTACCTAAGTTCACAAACCAAACAGAAAAGGCACTTAAAAAAAGAAAGAAATAAGCAGGATGGAAAAAGAAATCGATAAGAAGAAAGCCTTGGAAAATAAGTGCATCACGATAGTGTTTGACTTGCAAGCTGCATTTCCCTTACCAAACAGTGAAGTTTCAGACTTTGATTGTTTCCAAATTATCAATGTACAACTTTACTGTGTTTAATCTGGGAACTGGACTGTGTTATGTCTGGCATGAAGGAGAGGCTAAAGAAGGGGCAAACAAAATCGGAACTTGTGTTTTTGACTTAAAAAGAATATGAGAGCAAGATGAGACAATTGTGGGGACCCAAACAAGAATAAATATTTAATGAGTTTGTACATTATGTGGTGGAGAATATGACATAAATTCAATATCGCATAAATACTTAATTACAGGACATACCCAAAATGAAAGGAACTGTATGCATTTCGTTATGGAAAAGGCTATTAAACGTTTATTAAGATCTGGACCGATATTTCTCCCTGCTCGGTATGTAACTATAATACAATCAGCCGAAAAAACCGAAATGCCTTACAAAATAAAAACCTTCCTACACAATGATATTTTGGACTTAAAAACCTTATCGGAAAATTTGGACACGAGTTTGGACAAACAGTTAATTAGCTGGAAGTGAAAGAGTTCCATGTTCAGAAGAATCGCAAGGACATTTTGCTGTACAGTCAACTCATAAAGTAATGTCGCAAAATGTTCTACATTTTACCATTTAACTTTTCATTTAATGGGAAATTCTGCATTTCAGAGATAGTAATCGATTAACCAAGATTAATTTATTAAGTTAGTATTTAGGGATTGCAAAGATTGTCATTAATTTTGACATTAGATAGCAGAATGTAAATCATTTTGCGACATTACTTTATGAGCTGACTGTACAAGACAAGTCACGAGCAACAACAGTATTGTGCAATTTCTGTTAAGAAAAGGCGTAACAGACGTAATGGTTCAAGCAACGAAACGATTATACCTTTAGCCTATTCAGTTCCCCAGAAAATAAGTTTAACAAAGAGGGATCGTCTTATGAAGCTGATTAAGGCAGATTTAATTAAAAAACCATATCAACACTAAAATGTTTGTATGATAATTGTAGAAGGATAGTATTGTCAATATCTCAAACTGTGTGTGTCAACAATCACTGATTTTGAGTTATGCCGGTTTTCTTCCCAGGGTTCGAATTGTCTTTCTTCTTTCTTTCTTCCGAGATTGAAAACTACACTTATGTACCGTGCGGCTTATAAGTTACAATACTTTCTGTACTTCCGGTTGAAATAAATTTAACAAACCCTTTCAGGCTTATTTTTATTGTTAATTTATTATTATCACGGGAAAAATCAAGTAATAGTTATTTTTGTAGTGGTTTTGTGAGGTACATAAACAAAAAAATACAGGGTGTCTCACGTTGGCCACTCCGATCAGATGTCTCAGCTATTACAAAAGATAAGGAGTTCAGATTTCGGTAGCTAATATGACTATGAAGAATCTATAAATGAGCTATATCCTTAGCCTTGAATCACTTCTGGTTTCACCGGAAATGACGTCAACTTTATAAATAAAACCTGGTAGTTTTTGTTGGGTTCTTAAACAGCATGTTTTTCCATCTTTAAAGATATAGGGTTGTATTATGTTTTTATTCCAAAACTATCAAAAACTTTATTTAAAGTAATCTTATTGTTATTAAGCACTCGAGCACCTTGACAAACAAGTTCAAATGAAAATAGGCAGCGGTGCAGCTTTTAATTTGACGTTTACCAAAACAAACGACTTTTATTTTATCCTCATTGTATTCTTTGAAAATTATTATAAAAAACAATTGCACTAATACAATTATCCAATGAAGAAAAACTTGACATGATACTAATTTTTGGGAAATTCCGTAAAATAGACGATCTTCAAGAAGGTTTTATGAACAACGTTTTCCAGAACGGCAAGTAACAAATTAACTAGGGAAAATGGAACAAACGTACTGTTTCTCAAGGAAAATCAGCAACTGATGAAGATCACAGATTGACGTTTTGGCTAGATTTGCTGCCAAGCATCAAGCTTCTGTTTGCCAAATTGCGGCAGAACAGATATTTCTAATGCTTTTGTTTATTCACCGTATTTTAAAAAATAAAATTTATTTACACCAACGTTTGCGGCAGGCGAACATGAAAGAAGATTGGAATTTATCGCATAACTGACCGGAGTCAATAATATCTATTATCTGATGAGAGTCACTTTCACAATAATAATAGTACCGTAAATAGACACAACTGCTATTACTGGGCTGTACAGAATCCTCATTGGTTGCGAGAAACGAATTTTCAAGTAATATGGGGTATTAATGTTTGGTGTGGGTTATTAAACGGATAATAAATCTGCAGACTAAAGAACTTGAAATTCACAATTGTATTTGCAATTTCTGAAAAATAAATTTATGGACCTTTTGAAAGATATACCGTTAGAAACCAGACAAAATATGTATTTTCAGCAGGGCAGGACACCACTCATAAAGGGAGAGTTGTTATGCAATATTTAAATAGAACGTTTCATGGCCGGTGGAAAAATGCTGTTTAACAACCCAACAAGAAATTACCAGGCTCTATTTAACTTTAACTAACTAACAAAATAGAAGTCATTTAGAGCTGAAAATATAATTCATTTATAGATTCTTCCTAAATATATTAGCTGTCAAGATTTGAAATTTTTTATCTTCTGTAATAGCTGAGACATCCGACTGGAACAGTCAACCTGAGACACCCAGTATAACTAAATGTATAAGTTTTTTTATTTATTTTTATATTTAACTAACTTTACATCTGTCAAAACTAACCTAAAACTTTACAGTAAATTAATGTTTTTTTATCATTTTGTGTAAACAATTACAAAAAACTGTTCGATACACTTTTAGGTGCTACACTCGACCTGCGCCTCACGTTTCAAATTTCGGCCTCACACCTTAAATGTGGCGTGACATCGTACTTGTATCGAAATATACTATTGTAAAACTAGCGTGAGTTTTACACATTGTTTTTACGACCATCTATAAATATTATTCTTTTTTACGGCAGGAAATAGAAATATCGCGTATTTCTTAGTAGTTTGTACTAAGAGGACAGAAAGCGCGTTCCACATTTAATTTGCGTGAGGAAAGTACTTTTCGTATTTGATTTGCGTGCGGAAAGTACTTTCTACATTAGTGCTGATCAATTATCCACACGGTCGTAGCAAAATTATATTTATTTATTTATTTATTTATATTTAATTATACAAAGTGTTCCTAAATGTTTGTGGGTCTAGTTGGATATGGAATCTAATTTTTATGTGCCACCTTGTTGATTTATTTCATCAACTAATACGTATTTGTTTTCTGTCATTTGTAAATTGCAAATGTCGTCGTCCTGCATTTAGCAATTTAGTTAATCTTGTGCTAAAATTTGTTGAATTGTTCCACATTCTTCCTCTCTAATTGCGCTTATTGTACGAAAAAGTTTTTTTTAAGACTAAAATTGTGCTTGTGTTGTGTCTGTGTAATCATAGTAAGATTCTTATGTACTGTAAACAATAAAAAAAATATTAATAAAATTTATTTTCAGAAACATTGCAAACAATGGTCTATACTGTTCAACGAGACACGTTTATCGTTATGTCTTATTACGGGAATTGTGTAGTTCACTAGGGAGATTGGCATATTCTATTCAAGCTTGCAAAAATGAATTTAGAATACGGTTTCCTGATGTTAATGTTCCGGATAACGCTTTAGTTTCTCACATTGAAGATGTACTTAATTGATTTGCTAGAACAATATCTGTTGAGAAGGGTAAATATTCAGGAAGAGCTGCTGTGAGTGCTGAAGTTGTCGAAGAAGTAAGACAAGTAATCGAAGAAAATCCACAAACAGCACTTTATTAATAATCTGCAGACCATATTTCCTTTATTTAGGTAATTATTCTTCTTTATTCTTAGCTACTAACATCGAAAAGAATGTGTTCTTTAACACTAACACAACTCTCTAATGCTTAATCTTGACGTATGATTCAAGTTATTTGACAAAGTCATAATGTCACTGAAGACCTAAGAATGAATAGTGGATAAAACCATTTTTGACATTGATTTGTATCATTTTTCGCAACAACAACGATATAGGTTGTACCGTTTGAAATAAAAACTTGCTCATTTTATCTTTTCTGTGTAATCAGGTAATAGTTTATGTTTTTAGTAAACGAATATCACAGTTTCTGTTAATATTACATAAAAATAATGAAATTCCCAAGTTTCAAGTTCACATTAGACTGCTATTTTCAGATAAAATGGTCACACACCATTTACATTACATTAATGTCTAGATTTTCTAGTAGTTAAATTACATGTTGTAATCCATATTTTTAAATCACGTCTAGTTGGTTCAAAAGCATATAGCGTAGTTTATTAAATTATTATCTTAGTGCAAAGTTATTATTCTATTATTAAGGTCCGAAGTTTATGTCATCATGACGTCAAAACCAGGTTTGAATTTAGGTGTTGGGTGATGTTGCTGTACAAATTTTCCTGCGTAATATTATTGTATTTTACTTTGCAAATCTAATTTGTCAATTCTAAAACATACAAACTCTGTTATTGCAAATTCTTTTCGAAATTAACTTATTTAAAAACTTTATTGTAAAAAATTTGTTTTCCCTAAAAGCCGTCTTTTAAGTAACTATAACTAACAACTTATTATTTATAATTACTGACTGCATATACCGCTATGAAATTCGCATCCATTCCATTACGCAGAGTCGGTCAATCAATTCACAGTAACTTTAGAAAATTCACATTCTGCAAAAGTACCTAATATTTGCTAAAAAAGAAAGGTGCATGTATCTTGCTTTTTAAAATTTATTTTTATGAAATCTTCAAAACTGAAATAAAGTGAATTAATATACATTTTACTCCATTATTTTTGTATATTAAACATGACTTTGGAACAATCCATTCACTTAGCTTTTCAAATTTTAGAACACCATTAGTTCGTGGTTAGCACTAATAGTGGTAGCACAAATGACATTTATTCATTTTACCCGTCTCTCTCTCTCTCTCTTTCCTAAGCAATATGCAGTATATCATTTCACACAATTTTCAGAAAACGACACCAACGCCTTATTGGAGTTAAAAGCCAAAACATTTTACGTCATCCTTAATACCCGGATTCTATCTAGAATGATATTTTGTATTTCCTTGAAAAAGAAGTACGCTTCAGTTCAGAAAACAAAGTTTTGAAAATCTACTCGCATATTTCCATTCTTAAAGGAAAAGCTAGCTGTTGATTCCTGTTATTATATTTCCTTTTTTACTTAGCCTTTACGATGGTTTGCATTCGAGAGGCATCAAGTACGAATAAGTTGAACACTGAAAAGTTATTTTAGGCTCATGTCAGTTTTGAAAAATAAGATGCGAATTAGGGCTTGCTTTTCCTTATCTTAACCCTTGCAGATTAGTTCTTGTACAATTTCCATGTTGAAGATGTGCTTGCTCAACTAACAGTACCATATTACTACCCCATCAGTAACTTGATGTCCTGCTTACCTGCCATTTTATTTGAACAGTCCTTTAGGACGAAGACTGCCTCTGTTTTCTTCCAAAACGTAGGCAATCTTCTTTGTACGTGCTTTATTTTGATGCAGAATCGTCTCACAGACGCCTAAACATTTTTTTTATGGTTATCAGTTCGTAGAAAATTTTGTTTATACTTCAGCATTTCTATGGTCGCAAGAAAGCCTGATTTATATTCGAACGATGAGGGTTGAAACTTTTCCATACTTAACATCCTCTTAACACCTGATTTCATAATACAGCGTAGATCCGGCTTCCGCCGTCGTTTAATTTGAGTCATCTATGGGTAAGAGAAGAAGTTTTCACGGGGAGTGTCTGCTTAGCTCGCGGCAAGCGAGGTCGTTTCTGGCCGATCTAGATTTTTTCCATTGGCTGTTTAGATTTTTGGTCACTTTGTTTTGAGGCTTTTGCAGATTTTCGGACTTCAACGTGCTGTTTGTTCGATTTAAGTTATCGTTGGTCATTCAAGTTATCGTGGGATCGATTTTGTTGGTCGTTTGCCGATTTTGTCATACGGATTTTGTCTTTGCAATTTTATTTTGTAGCTTTTACAGTTTGACCTTAGGACACGATTTTAAGTTTTCATATACAGGGCGATATTTTGAGTAAAGCTTATATACAGGGTGTTGTTTGGAAAGGAATTCATATGCAGGGTGTTAGCCTACGAGAAGCTGCGTGGGTTGGTTGATGGTTTCTTTTTTTGATTTTCAGTTTCTGGAGCCCTCTAGGTATCTTCTTTTTGGTTTTTAGTTGAAATTTATGCTTTGAGTTTAGATAAAACAGTAATTATTTGGCTTATTTACTATCTTTGAACTTCCCCCATCTTCGATTTAGAGCTACGGAATTAAACATCTTTCAATATCTGGCTTATACGCGAATTAGGCCTCTTTTTCAGCTTTTTTCCTTTACAATATCCATTACATACCGTTTACAAACACTTAAACTTCTATTTGTAATTTATTTCTTGATAGAAGGAAATTAAAAGAGAACATAAAATCTAGAAAGGGAATCTTGAGGATTTTTCAAATTGAAACTAAAGTTTAATGTAAAAGCATTTTAATCCAACAATTCGGTGACACCGTCAGTTTTTTCAGAGATCTACAAACTGTACAAGTAATTAATAAACATAGAATAGAAATGTCATTAGGAGATTAAGCTTACTTGACTTATTTAACATTTAGAACTGGAGACAAAACACATCACAAAAAAAAAGTTAGTGTCCGAACTTATAGTTTAGGCGGCTAATACATAGATATTTCTATATTTGAATTTAAAATACCGCTGTGGGCAAACCAAGACTAAAAGGTGTTTTGTCTCCATTGTACTCATTCTTTATATTTCAGTTGTTGTTTCATGTAGTTTGGAACCTTCTCTGTAAAAGATCAGTTAATTTAGCTTCATAAGAATTTGCACACGTTTTCAGTTTGGTTTTCAAGCAGAACAAAAATTACTAAAGTGATTTTATCTGGCACTATACTGACATAAGTGTAAGCTTTCTTCAACTTATTAAAGATGGCAGGGTGCCCTGCACACGCTTTCCTTTCTGTAGAGCTTCTTTGAAGTCTGTATAAGGGATACAGTCTAGATTTTTGATTTAACCACTAGACAAGGAGGAGTAATTTAGTAGAGTCTCTATGACTAACATGAGCGTTGTTTTTATAGAATGTCATAACTATTGAGCATTTTAAAGTTGTATTATACTGACATTGCTAGATTCCAGAATGTCAAGTATATGTAAAACCTCCTACAAAAAGCATGCAAGAAGTTTTTGGTATTACATGTGTCTCTTACCAGGGCTTTGAGTGCCACGTCTTTGGGGAGTACTACGATCTTTGAGAGGCGTTTCGCGATGAATCCCCATATCTGATTAAAATTCCGAGAGGGATCTCTCATGCCTGGTTAGGCCTCCCATGCTTGGTTAGGGATCCTAAAAGGATTTCCTACGTTTGATTAGAAATACGAGAGCGACCCCCATGGGATTAATTGCATGGCCTATTTGACTTCTCTTTAAAGCAAGTATGAAAGCCCGTAAGAACAATAATTAGGAGTATTTACAGTATGTGATAGGCCTTGGGAAGCCTAAATATTAGGATGTCTATTCTCTTTGCGTCTCCACCTTTGTAGAAATGTTGTGTACATAAATCTTTAGATAGCTCACTTTTGCTTCTGAGATACCCAAAGAAAAAAGCAGTTCTAAATGAAAGTTTGCAATCTTTATTTTGAAAACCGTGCATTCCTTATAGGTATATGCAGTATTTATTAAGAAATCAATCTTCTGTTTAAGTAGTCTTTACAGCAAGCAGCTAACTAGCTGGAGAAAAGCGCCCTGTATTTTTTATAGGGAGAGGCGGCGACAAACAGTAGTTGAGACAGAGGCGTTTATGCCTGCACCTTAATAGATATAGTTATAAAAACGCGTTATCACTTGTCCTAATTTTTCCTTTTTGAAATCACGAGGATTAAACGTGATCACTCTATCTGTTCGGTAAGGAAAGCATACCTGTTCACGATGAGTGAAAGTGTTGCTTTGGTATCGTGAAACAGTAAAACTCCATTCTGCCCATAGTAATAATTTCAGATTGTAGCTCGTTTATGAGTGTATCTACAGAAAGAAAAGAGTTTGATGATAACTTTATAGACTATGTATTAGTCTTATCAACTTTAGATTGTTTGCGGCCTGGTCTGTACCAATCTCGATTTTCCATCCTCCTACTGTTACTAATGATTACTATTTTATTATTTATTAATTAAATCCATACGCAATTTGATAGTTTCAATTTCAGGACACGCTTTACTTGAATGTAGTAATTGACACAGCTTGTAATTCGTTTCTGTATTAAATAAAACTTATCGTGGAAGTTGTCTAAATAGGTACTGTGAGGAAGATCGAGTAAAAAATAATTTCTGTTTACCTGCAGTGATAGATATGCCAGAGTGCTCAAGTCTGTTACTAAAATCGTGAAATTCGGATCCATAGCATTTTGGCTTATATGCCATAATTAAATCAATGCTTTCTTCTATGGCTATGAATTCTTGAGACTAGTTATGTCAAAAAAACCTAACATGCGACGGATTCTTAGTATGCTATACTATACTTTGATTGATATTGCAGAATAAAATGGATCGTAGGAGTATATGTACCTTGTTATTAGTTAAGTAGCTAGAAATTCATTAGAATGTTGACGCTCATGGCGGGTTCTGCTATGTAGTAAATTTTGATATTTTTAAAATATTTTTGCACCATTGATTATTTACAGTAGTGTTACTGTATTTTTTTGTTGGATTAATTTGGCTATACTTGCTTCGGCAGGTCTGTGCTTCTTTTAGTCTGTTTTACTGGGTTCTGATACGCAGATATTTTTTCTTTATTTTTTTCATGGTTTCTAATTTTTTCTTTATGATTTAACGGTGCTTGGTTGCAAGGTCGTAGCTAGAGGTTTTTTTTATTGAGCTCAGGAGGGCCCCATAGACGCTCGTGAAAAATTCCCACGAAATTCAATCCTACCTATGGTCTTGTTTGGTTGTTATGTCTTCCTGAGGCAGTTCGAGTAGGGGTGTTACCCTGATACTTGAGAAATTTTACTTTGAGTTTTTACAATGAAAACTATGGAGTTCCCTGGTGATCAGTTAACCAGGTTTCTCTGATCTACAGATTTTAAATTTTCTGAATCATCGGATGATGGATATCTTGTGGCGAGATTTTTTTTTGGTTGATGAAATTTGTTGGTTGAAATCTTCTTTCACAGGTTGGGTTCTGTTGAGGTTTTCTAAGCATTTAGTTGCTTCTCGTGTTTTCGCAGTAGGATATCTGACTCGCTAGCTGTATTTTCATCAACTTCCATGGAGCAGTGAGTTCTTTGGAAGGTTGAATTTATTTTGTTATTCGCTTAGCCTTTGACTAAAACTCTCGACTTTGATTGTTTTTTTTTAATTTTTTTTCTACTAAAGCAAGAGGATATATGTAATGTTCCCTTTTTGCTTTCGTTACATGTGCTAGGTTTAATCTGTGCTTTTGGTGTGTTCTTGTATTTTCTAAATAGTTTTCTCTCGTTAGAGAGGTCTTTTGTTAGTGATGGGTCCACACCAAGAGGTTGATTAATTTTTGTTGTAAGTTTCCTAAATGATTGAATCAATTAGAGTTGATAAACTGTTCTATTTTTATATATTTTAGCAAGCGGGACCCAGGGTATAATTATATATTTCCAATGCCGAGTTCATTTTCTCATTGTAGGATTATGCAATTTAAACAGCTGTTAGCGGGCAATTTCTGTTGAATTGTGTCTAATCTTGGAATCTAGTTAGTAATTTGAATAAGGTTATCTCATTAGAGTAGGGTTATCGTTTTTAATTAAGTAATGCTTGGTGATTGGTATAATTATTTCTCTTTGCACCTTTGCGTGTGCAATACATGGGTGACCTAATGTTGAGATCGATGCTAGCTACCAACTTCCTCCTAGTTGGTTTTTGCTAACTGGTTTCTTGGATTGAATTCTAACAGGGATTCTTAAATTGAGTGTTTAGATTTTCCTGCCGTGTTTACGTAGTCGAACGACTTGTCGAGTATGTTGGAGGGCGGTTTTCTTCCGACGAGGATCAGACCGTTTGTTCCCGGCAAATCTGTCGATTGGGCTGTTGTGAGGGTAGTAGTTTTATTGTGTGCAAAGCTCCACAGAGAGGGGTAAGTTTTTCTTTTTTCTGTTTTTCTTCGTTGATGTTGATGAGATTTTTTCCCTACCCAGCTTTTTGGAACCAGGATTCAAGTACCGCCGCTTAGTTTCTTTCTTTACCTTATAGAATTATGAAATATGATTGGGATTAAAGATCTTCTAAACACCTCGCAATATATGCTCCTCAGAGAGTTTTTGTATAATTCAACGGGTCGTACTACATCTGGGTCTTGCGTTGTTTCAAAATTTGTATTCACGGATATGGAACTTCACCTGTTAAATCCACATTATGGATTCAACTGTGCTTATTGTTAATAAAAATAAAACTTACTTACTTATCTACATCCTCATCTACCGTAGGTGTAGAGGTGACTATCTTTTTCCACTTGCTTCTGTTTGTTGTCTTTCTTTTCACTTGGGTCCACGTTAGTTTTTGTTTCTTCAGTGCCTCTGCTACTTCTGTATTTCACTTTCTCCTTAGCCTGCTTTTCCTTTTCTTGTTTGTTACTTCCATCTCCCATATCTCCTTTACCACTCTCTTCTCATCCATTCGTACTATATGTCCGAACCATCTTAGTTGATGTCTTTTAATTTTTTGCACTACACTTGTTATATTTAGCTCCTTTCGTACTACCTCACTTCTTATTTAGTCTAATCTTGTCACTCCCGCGATCTTTCTAAGTACTTTCATCTTGCACGCACTGAGTTTCTTAGTTAGGACTCAGGACTCACTTCCGTACATGAGTATGTAGGCGTTAACACTGATTCAAATATTCGTATTTTAGTTTTTGTTGTTATTTCTTTTTTGTTGAGAAATGGTTTGTATAAAGTTCGCTCTTAGGTATTTTAGTCTATTAACATAGTCTTCTTTATTTCTTCTTCTCTTACTTGTATTTTTACCCCTTCTTTCTTGTTTGCGATTTCCATAATCTCTGTCTTCTCTTTGTTTATTCTTAGTCCATATTGACTCATATTTATATTCCATTTCTCTATTGTTTCCTGTAGCACTTTCTTTGTTGCAAACAATAATGTCATCCGCGTATAATAGTTCATTTAGGAATACTGGTCGGAGTTTCCTATATCCTATTTGTGTTTTCTTTAGACCTTGGTTTACCTCTTTGAATATTTCGTCTATTATTGTGATAAGAGTAGTGGACTCAGCACACCTCCTTGTCTCACCCCTTGTCTTATTATGAAGCTATCCGATGTTTTCCCATTTACTCGTACTACATTTTCGGTTCTTGAGTATATGCTTTTAGTCACTTCAATTAGTTTTCTGTTCACACCTCTTTTAATAAACACTTTCCAGATTTCTTCCCTTTTTTTACTATCGAAAGCTTTCCCTAGATCCACTGCTCCGGTGTATACTTGAGTATTTGTTGCTAGTATTTTTTCTGTAATTTGCCTAAGTATTAGGAATATCCAATCCTGTGTTGATCTGTTTGTTCTAAAGGCTTCCTGTGCGTCATTTAACGTTTTCTCTGTTGTCTCTTTCAGTCTTTCTTCTATGATGCGTTCGTATAGTTTATAAACTACGCATAGCAGGGATATGCCTCTAAAATTCTTACACTCGTTCATACTTCCTTTTTTATGTATTGGCGTTATGATTGCTGTTTTTCACTCGTTGGGAATTTCTTGTTTTGTCCATGGCAGGTTTATTATTCTATGTAATAGGTCTATCCCTTTGTCTCCTATGTATTTTATCATTTCTGGCTTTGGTTCCTGGTGCTTTTTCACTTTTAATCTTTTGCGTTGCTCTTATTACTTCTGGTCTGTTAATTTCTTCTGTATTTTGGTCTTGTTCTGTCACTTGTTCATCAATCAATTCATCCTTCTCTCCATCTTTCTCTTATGTTACCTTCTTTCGTGATAATCTTGCCTTCTTTATCTTTTGCGTTTCTTAATATGTTTTTCTTTTCTTTTCTCAGTTCTCTTAGTACGTGATACAGTAGCATTGTTCTCCATTTTTATTCCAAACTCTTCCCAAGATCTTGTCTTTGCTTCCTTTATCATTGTCTTGACTTTTTCTCTTTGATTTCTGCATAACATGTAATCTTCCTGGTTTTTGTTATTTTCTAGATATCGTTGCCACAGCTATTTTCCCCTTGATTTCTTGTTTTATTTCGCTGTTCCACTAATGTGTTAATTTCTTTTTGTTAGTTGTCTTGTTTATCCCACTTACTTCTTTTGTCACTGTTTTTCCCATATGTTTTCCAAATTCATTTCTACAATTTGCTCTTTTTTTAAGTTCATTTCTTCTGATATTCTCTTTTGGCGGAGTTTCCTCTTTTGTATGTTTTCCAGTTTATATGTTCTAATCGTACTGTATTTTCTTTTCCTCTTTCCGTGATTTTTTCTTCTGTTTTTTTCTGGTTTCCGCTTTTTATTGTTATTTTAACTAAATAATAATCACTTCCAATCTCATATTTTCTTCTTACCTTTACGTCTTTGATTTTTTTCATGGTGTTTTTCTCAACCAATAATAAGTCGATCATTTACCTTTCATTTCTACTTGACATCTTTCTGGTATACTTTATGTATGCTCTTATGCTGCAAAAACTTTTTGTTTACTACCATATCGTTAATTGTATAGAAGTCTATGTTTTGTTCATTCTTATTTTTAACATTTTCTCCGAATCTTCCCACGCTTCCTTCTGCATCATCTGGGTTGCTGTTAACCATTCCATCTAAGTCTCCTACCATCATTAGTGTTTCTTTATAATCTTCTGTTTCTTCTCGTATACTGTTCCAAAACTCATCTACTTCTTTGTTTGCGGCTCTTTCATTTGGTCCATATGCGATGAAAATTGTGTATATTTCTTCATATATTTCTAATTCTAGTCTCTGTACTTTTTCAGATATTGCTTTCCACTCTCTAATTCCATTTTTACTTTGTTCATTTAGCTTGCATTCCACACCTCCTCTCGCACATTCTTCTCTTTCGACTCTGCTATATGTCAGTAGATGTTCTCCCTCTAGTTTCTCTTCACCTTGTGCTTTCTTTTTGGTTTTTGTGATTGCCAGTATATCTAATTTTGTTTCTTCCATTACCTGATTTACTTTAATCTCTTTCCAAGTGGCAATTTTCCATGTTTTATTCTATTTTTTACTGATTTTTCTTTTCTCTTGAGTATGTATTTTTGTATGATCAATTTTCTTTTGTAAACCGTTCATGTCTTTATTCTTCCCCAGTCCGTCATCTTTTCCTGTTCTTTTTTCTATTTGATTGTTTTTTGTTGTAGTTGTTTTGATTTTACCAGTTTTTTTTTCCATTCTCATTTTTCTCCGTTCATTTTTAGTTTTCTGCATCCGGTTATGGTTTTATTTCCCTTATTTCTTTTCTTTTTTTCTTGTTTTCTTATTCGCATTTGTATTTGATTTTCCTTCTCTGTGAGATCATTTTTGTTTTTTTTTCTTCTCAGTTTTCCATCTCTATCATGCACGCTTTGTCCCCTATTTTCCTTGCGTCTCTTATTTATATATATTGTTGTGATATGGAGAGCTCTTTTTCTCAGGGTCCTTATTGTTCTTCGTTTGGTTCTTAATTTTTTTATTAAAACGCTATTTTCTTGACAATATTAATTTATTTATTTTCACTGTCATTACATTTATCAAAACCAAAAACAACATTTTTTTTATACTCTCTTTTTTTATCATTTTCAAATATCACTACATTTTTAATATCATCACATTTACATTTTTAATATCATCACAATATATATATATTAGCTCATTATTTGCTTTTGCTTGTGGCGAGTATCCAGTGATAACCAAGTTGTTTCCTCTTTCAAGTGTATCTAGCTTTTCAATTTTTTTATCCATATGCTGTGCAGTGTTTTTTAGTGTTATATCTTCTATCATAATTTTTTCCATTTTCTCGTTCTGATGCCCCTAATTCTGTTTAATCTGCTTGATTTCTTTCATTATTTCAGCAGCATATCTTTTATTTCTTCCATTTCTTCTGCCTTTGCCTTGTTTGTCTTTACTGGTATTCTCTTCGCTATCTTGCTCTTCGTGAAAATATTTTCTGGGCTTCCCTCTTCTCTTGTTCTTTTATTTTCTTTGCTTTCCAGATAATCTTTGTGTGTATTACTCATACCCATCTTATAATAATTGTACTTGTTTATTTATTCCTGGGCCCTATTCCATTATTTACTCACCCCTTTCTTCTCTTTAGCTTTTTATTTTATTCTTAGAATTTTTTAGTACAGGATTTTTTTAGATATTTCTATTTCAATTATTTAAATATTTCTTGTTTATATTACGCTTCGCACCTGTACCGTACACTTTATGTCTATGTTTATCGAGGTAAGACCCGTCGTACGAGTTATTTATCGCCGCCTCGCACAGACATCCGCTCACGTTACTATCCGAAACTCAACAAAATAAAATTTATAACTATGAGAATTGTATGGAGATTTTGTCGATCACCATTACCTAATTTTACTATTGTTATCCTTAAAACTACTATATTACTGTTTTCTATAATATCACTATGTCCAGAAAGTAAGTTCATTTTTACTGGTAAAATAAAACAAACGTATATTAGGAAAAATAATTTATTGCAAAAGAATCTGTAGACTTAAAACTATTAGTCAACATTTTCTAAGCATTTATCGTAGCGTGGCACTAATTTTTGTATTCCTTCGTCATAAAACGTTGACGCCTGTGACTGTAACCAAGTTGCAACATGTTCTTTAATCTCATCGTCGTCATTGAATTTCTTGCCAGCGAGGTTTGATTTTAGGCTTAAAAACAGGAAGAAGTCACTGGGAGCAAGATCCGGACTATACGGTGGGTGGTCAAATTGTTCCCATCCAAATTGAGTCAAAAGTTGCTGTGTAAGGTTTGCAGTGTGGGGGCGAGCATTGTCATGAATCAACAAAATGCCGCTAGTGAGCTTTCCACGGCGCTTATTCTGAATTGCACGACGCAGTTTCCTTAGCGTATCACAGTAAGCAATAGCGGTAATTGTTTCGCCCCGTGGTAGAAAGTCCACTAAAAGAACACTACATCTGTCCTAAAACACTGTGCACATGATTTTCCGGGTTGTCAAATTCGGCTTCGATGTTGTCTTTGCTGGTGACGATGTGTGCCTCCATTCCATCGATTGCCGTTTTGTCTCATGTGTCTCATAGGCTACCCAAGTCTCGTCCCCAGTCACTATACTGTTAAGGAAATGGTCCCCGTCATTGTGATAACGAGTCAAAAATTCAAGAGCAGCACCTAGGCGTTTTTTCTTGTGATCCTCGGAACCAAGCGTGCACAAAGCTTTCGATAGCCCAGTTTGTCATCAACAATTTCATGAAGAAGGGATCGTGAAATTAGGGGAAATTCCATAGAAAGTAGAGAAATCGTAAACTTACGGTTTCCTCTAATTTTTTCATTCACTGCATGAACAAGTTCATCATTAACCAATGATGGACGTCCACTTCTTCCTTCATCGTGCACGTTTACACGGCCATTGTTGAATTTTTTTACCCATCTCACAACCATAGAATAACTCATTACATTCTGTCCATACACCTCAGAGAGCTGTTGATGAATGTCCACTGGTTTCAAATTTTTCGCATTGAGAAACCGAATCACTGATTTAATCTCGCAATCGGCTGAATTTTCCATTACCTTCGCCATTATAAACAAGCACTGTGACACGATAACAGCAGATAACTAACTCAAAATGGCGTCAATCACTTAGTAACGATACAAGGTCATTGCCGCGCATGCACGGAACTGCGATCGCATCGCTGCAACGGCGTGAAATAGAAAATGAACTTACTTTCTGGACATAGTGATAATTTCTTTGCTTCTAGCAATTTTTTTTTTGCTGTTAAGATTTTATTTATTATTTGAAGCTTGGAGCGCGAATTGAAAGTTGTGCTCCCGTAATTTAGTCTCTTACAGCTGGTTCCGTCTCTACGTGCAGATCTGCATTGCAGCGGGGAATTACCGAGGTAAGTTTCTTTGTTACTTTTCAATTCCCGATTCCAGTAGTTCTTTGGTTCATAATCAGATTTAAAAATTTCTTTCTTAGGTTTATTCATTTTATTACTAGATATTTATTAGCGGTCAACTCATAATTACTGTAGTAGCAATTTCTTTATTTCTAATTAAATCTGCGTTAATTCTGGTATTGATATTGGTATTATTTAATGGTATATTAAAGAGGTGAAGCTCTCTAGTAAGTTTCAGGCCTTCCTGTCTATAAAGAATCATGGTGATGTTCTTTAGGTAATTTCTTGGTGTAATAATTTTTTTAAATTCGAGTGATACACATACTAGAGCAGACAGTTATCCAACCTGAGGCTAAACAGCTGGGTCTCATTGCTTATACTGACAATTGCTGATTCTAGAAATGAAAGAAGTATCTGTCAGTTTAGTTTGCAGCAATTTCTAGCTTAGCATAGGCTTGTCAGTGAGACTTTCACAAATTCAAATTCTACCAGTTTATCTAAATTTAAAATAATTTAGCAGTTAGCACCTTTTTGTAATATCTTCCATTTATTAAAATGCATTTTAATCTGCAATTTCGAAAGCAGACAAATTGGTAATTGCAATGTAAATTAATGGATTGCTTAAAAGACTTTAATGCCGGTTAGTAAGTAACCCTAATAAAGACTTTAAGCGTAAAAGAAAAAAATAAGTTTTCCCACTAAAATTACTATATTATCAAGTTCAATTTTAACTATAATTTTAAAACTAGTGGTATAATTTTACATAAACATAGTATGGTAAAGCAATAAGATAATATAGCGCATCTAAACATGCACTATGCAAATTATGAATCAAATACTAAAATGTCCAGGTGTTTTAAACTGTTCTTATAGCGTAATAACTGTGCTCAAAATTATACATTTTATGTCGCATAGTTGCACACTTCTTGATCTTTATGCATAAACTGAAAGCCGTTTCTGTTACGTTTTCCATTCGTCCAGTTAGTAATGTTGCTATTAAAAATTAATACTAACATGAAAGCAATGTCTTACAATAAAATTAACCTTTGTAAATAATGAACGTCTATTAAAAGAATAAATTAATGACAGTCTAAATAGAAAGCTAAAAGAAAGCAATAAAAGACAGAGTTATTGCTTGTCACTATAAGAATACATTTGGTCCAATATAGAGCGTGAGTTTATACACCTTCTGTGGCGTGTGTCCTTTTCCTTGTTGAATTCCGGTATCAAAATTCATAGGCGTACATGTAAAATCTTACATTTCAGGAATGACCATCGTAAAAACCGAACAAAGTTACGCATTCATTTAAACGTATAGAGAATTAACGAGAGTGAAAAATCAGCAAGACAATGTAATTTTCCACAATTATCGTCAATCGAAATGATCTTTGAAAATTGTAATTTAACAGCCTATTTGAAGATTTTTTGTCTTCTAGAGCCCGTAATCTTCAATTGGACGTAAAACGGTTATGGTTTTAGAAATGCTCGGTTATTTTAATTGCAATTCTCATTTTGCACTGCGTGTACTATTAGAATTTTATTGCCACTTTCTTAAAGCCGTAATAAAAATTCCTAATCAAAATTTTATTTTCATTTGTCTTTTTTAGAATTAAATTGAAAATGCACGTGAAACTAATAATTGCTTAACAGTTAAGATCGATTTTTTAAAAGTTGATTTGAAGTTCACACTATAAATAAACGATTTAACCCGAACAAACGTAAATGTGTCATAATGTGTGTCTGCACTTAAATCTGGATTGATGTAAAGGAAACACAGTTATTATAGGTTTAAAATATTTTGATTACTGTAATAATCATTAGAGTTAAAATAGAACTACTAATGTTGAATTTTCTTCATAATTAACTTGTAAAATCTCTTTCTTGTTTTTATTTTTAGAAATTATCCGATTTGACGGAAATGTTTAATTTGGATATACTACATACATGTTGATTATGGTTTTCAAACTTCAAAGGTTAATCAACGTTCTGAATTTTAACTACACATAAACTACCACGTTTGTACCCTTTAAGTTTAAAAATCCTCCAAATATGAAGTAATATTTCGAATTTACCAAACTGTATAACTCAAATCAATCAAACAACAATTAAATATTATGCTAAACCCTAACATGAACAATTAAAAACCGTTTTGTAGAACGTGCTATGTCCTCTTTTAAGGATCTTCTGTAAAATAATGTTCATAATCTTTTCCTCTAGATTAGGCTGAAAATGTCAGCTACAATTAAAAAGTTTTTCTCCACTAGCTTTTATCTCAAATAAAAGAATAACCAGAAGTACACAACCTGTTTGTGTTTTCGTTTCTGTAATAGGATTCCGGGAATGTTAGATATTTGCTACAAACAAGTACATATATTAAATCTTTTTTTTTAAATAGCATCATTTGTAACTATAGAATGAAAAAGAAACGCTCAAAAAATGTCAGCTCAGGAGGAAGTTTTTCTAAATGGAATATTTACTTGATTTTTGCATGACTGGATAGGTATATTTGAATACTTTCTAGTATATTCAACAATTTCTAAGCTAAATGTCAGGACTAGCTCAAAGCATGTCGGCGTCCTTAAGCAAAAATTGTTTTTGTGTCCTTGCCCATTACGTTCTATTCCTATTTATTGAGATCCTGGGTCAGATAATTTCTAAGCTGTTTGCAGAAGATAAGATATTGAACCGACTACCCTTGAGTTTCAATGGAAGTAGATCCCAGTAAATTCGCTTTCCAGATCTGAAGATCGTTTGGGTTTTATTTGGGTCACTAAGCTTTAGGAAAAGAACTCTTGTTCTAATTGATACAAATCAAAGGCCTACCTGTGTAGACCATACGACGCGGCGTCTTCTTTCTTTAGCCCAAATAAAACGAAATTAAATATTCTTTCAGTTCTTTTCCAAATTAATCTAGAAAGTGGGCTCTTTCTTTAACTAATAACCAAAACAAAATCAAATGCCCTTCTAGATTTAGTAAAATCCAACAAGATGTTTTCATT
Organism: Ignelater luminosus; assembly: GCA_011009095.1. Classification (NCBI taxonomy): domain Eukaryota; kingdom Metazoa; phylum Arthropoda; class Insecta; order Coleoptera; family Elateridae; genus Ignelater; species Ignelater luminosus. Next base: position 46,722 of record VTPC01090809.1, on the reverse strand, counting down.
CATCAACTCATATCAAACTATCAAGAAATGCGTATTCTGTTTTTATAAACCCAAAGTACGTTTCCTTCTTCTAATACATAAATACGTCTATGCTATCTAACTAGGCCGGTTTGGATGAGATAGAAATAAAATTCTTCATAGACTAGAATGGAAGTATGCGGATATCAATGTGACAATAAGGTTTGGTGCAACAAGGCAGCAAATTCATGATCCTTAGTTTTCAAAAGGAAGGAATTCGTGACAAACAAATAATTTGGGACTTTTTCTCGCCTTTTGCTTTTGGTCCTTTAATCGGTAAGGACTCAACCATTCTATGAAAATGTTTAGTAACAATAGTTATCTATCTTGTAATATTAAATTCATTATGGTAGTGACTCTTAGACTCAAAATGGCAATTTCGAGTTGTTCTAAGTAAAGATAATTCGGGTCGCTTGCATCTAAGTAACTTTTGGGCACTAAGTCAGCGGCTCTTTTTTCAAATTTCTTCCACACTTGGACAAAATCAATGAAGATTAGCATTTCATTGCTTCATCATGATCTTTTCGTCTCCGTACCAATACACAAAAGTTATTTATTTAATTTTGTTAAAAACAAATCTAACTAGTTAAACTTAAGATAGGCCCTCATGAATGATCGGTCCCCCAAATCCACCAAACAATCTGAAAAGTTTAACAAACTCAAAATATTCTACAGACTCAAAAAATTTAACTGGCTTTATAGATTCAAAAAGATCACTACAGATCTAAGAAGCCCGATATTTCAAAAACTCACTCTGTATCTGAGCTTTGTGCCATAATTTGAGCTTAAGCAAAGATTGCTTTATGCCCTTGGGGAAGTCGCCAGATACAAGAGCTCTAAATCAGGCGGGATCAAAAATAAACGTTGAGGTGTCCTTGTAAAATATCGAACGGGTGGCAGCCCTACTTTTGTTACCCTTGGCGAATAGCGCAATTATTCTATGCCCAAGATACCTAATGTCTTAAGCCGACGTTCCCTTGATGTGATGTAAATGGAATAGCAGGATGAAAATTGCACATAACTATGATGATTAAATTGATAGTGAAAGTGCGAACGGCATGGTACTCTTGCCTATACAGCGTCTAGAGCGCAAATAGAGTACCGTTGTCAAGAATTCGAGAGTTGTCGTTGATGTGTGCTGTAAGATACCCAACGCAAAGAGTAGTAGTAACAGAATTTTACTTGCGAAACATTGAGTTATGGTGATCCAAACAATGTTAACGGCTTGGATAATAAAAGTAAAAAATGGTATTGCGTTTTACATATGATGGAGTGAGGTATCTGACGGCGAATAAAGAGAGTTGGCAACTGCAATAAGACTTTGGGCGCTTTTATGGTGCTTCAGCCATCGATGTTATATTGCAGAACTAGTCTGGAGAGCACGGAGAGGATTTAGGGTAGTCACTGTCATATAATTTCTATGCACCTTCTACAAACCGTTCCTTGGTAATACGTACATAAAGTTCTACGTTTTAGTCTCATTGGAAAATAAGTATAACTGCTCAAATCGTTAGTGCTTCCTGCTCAATTTTAGGTAATGTCAGATATTGTTACTTAAGATTTGCAAGGAGTGAAGTCGTTTATTGACATCCTTTCACATTAATCCTGCCCTGTTGTATTTTCTATTACCCTGCCCAGATTTAGCTTTAATAATGTATTTAATAAAGATGTTACGTAGCAATAGATATTGATAGAAGTGAAACTAATATGAGGTTTGTTCCTGATCAAATTATTTAGAAATGGAACCTGTATATTCCGGAAATTAGTTTTGTCATCTTTTTCAAAATTGCTGGTTCATTCCAAAATCTACACGTTAAGGCGATTAAGATAGATGCCAAACTATTAAATATTCTCTTTGAATTATAATCGTATTTTCTCATGCTCTTAAGGGCAATATCACTTATATTGTAGAAAAATCAATGATTTCACAGGTCTGCAAGTAAAAACTGTATACGATTTTTATACATTTTCTTATAGATTTCAACTTGGTAAAAACGAAAACAATACCAAAAAAATTCCATCTCGTCAATTTTTTTGTTACACTGAAGTTTTTGTTTGTATTTAGCGTAAAATTCCTAGTTAACTTAAAACTTAGTATTTTTTCTTATTTAAAAAATGGCCTTAAAACGAAGACTTCTCACATTAATTCTATCAATTATAGCTGGACTTGCCAATAAATTAAAAAAAATGTTAATAGTGGAAGAGAATAGTGGTAGGGGAAAGTGGGTAAAATTGTTTTAGCGTTAGGAGGAAGGTCGCATGATCGTGTAGAAACAGGTTAAAAGTTGATAGTGAGTAATATTACTGGTGAGGTTGAGCATGTTTCGACGTGCTATCTGGGATACTAGGAATAAATTTAAACAACCTGCTGTTGGATTGGATCATGTTTCAACAAGCAAAATAAGTTCAGTATCTCGCTGACCACCTAATGCAACACTCAGTTTGTATCCAGCATTCGAACGTTACTGTGCTTGTATTTTTATTTCTGGAGTACGGCTCGCAGAGGTTGTGTAATTTCTCCCGACAGCTTCTCTTATGTTTGTGGTGAATACACAGTGAAAAGTCAACAAAGACACATAAGTGAGTTTGTGAAGAAAGTTTATTTTGCATATTTCAAATTGAAACTTGGAGATTAAGACAAAGCATGGGCTCCGCATAAGGTGTGCAGAAGATGCGAAGAAGATCTTCGTTTGTGGTTTAAGGGCAAGAAAAACTCATTTCGTTTTGGCATTCCTATGATATGGCGTGAACAGAAAAATCACACAACCGACTGCTACTTTTGTTCGGTAGATGTTAAAGGATTTAATACAAAAAATAAAAAGAAAATAGTTTACCCTAACCTTGACTCAGCTATTCGTCCAGTGTCCCATGGTTCTGAAATAACAGTTCCACAGCCACCTTCTAATTTAGATGATATCCTGAGTGAGTCAGACGACTCAGACACATTAGCTTCCTAGGACGAATCTAGCTCAGATTTTTCTGTTGACGAAGGACCTCAGCTTTTTTCTCAGAGTGATCTCAACGACCTGGTAAGAGACTTAGATCTTTCAAAAGATATAGCCGAATTGCTAGGATCTAGGCTAAAAAAACCTGCTATCATCTGGGACTTCATTTTCGTGGTACGGGCATCGAGATAGAGAATTTACTCAGTTTTTCTCCAAAGAGGGTAATCTGGTTTATTTTAATAATGTTCATGGGCTCATGAAGTGCTTTGAACTAGAATATGATTCATCAGAATCGCGCATATTCATTGATTCGTCTAAAACTAGCCTCAAAGCAGTCTTGTTGCATAATGGAAATGTATTTGCATCTCTTCCTATGGGACACTCGGTACTTATGGAAGAAAACTATAATAACTTGGCTACGATTCTTGAGAAAATCAAATATCAAGAGCATCAATGAATGGTTTATGGGATTTCAAAATACTAACCATGTTTTTGGGTCAGCAGGGAGGTTATACAAAATATCCTTGCTTTCTTTGTTTACCCCCGGCAAGAAAAACGTAATCAATATTAAAAAGTGTTATTACCACCTTTTCATATTAAATTGGAGCTCATAAAGCACTGCCAAGAGATGGAAATTGTTTCAGATATCTGTGTTCCAAGTTCCTGAAACTGTCTGAAGCCAAGTTAAAACAGAGAGTCTTCACTGGCCCCGACATAGGGAAACTTTTATCTGATCCCCTCTTTTTGGAAACAATGGGAGAAAAGGAAAAAAGCATGAGACTCTTTCAAGAATGTATTGCATAAGATTTTGGGGAACACAAAGGGCCCTGACTACAAAACCATTGTACAACGCATGCTGGCAGCGTATGAAGCTCAAGGAGGCAAGATGAGCTTAAAAGTTCATTTTTTACATTTCCATATTGACTATTTTCCCGAAAACTTGGGAGCCTACAGTGAAGAACAAGGTGAAAGATTTCACTAGGATGTCCGTGATATCGAGAGACGTTACCAAGGAAAATGGGATGTCAATATGTTAGCTGACTACTGTTGGATGCTCAGTCGAGAAACCAGAGAAGGAAATCGGAAACGAGTTTGGAGAAGCATCAAAGAAAAGAGGAAAAGGTTTCATAAGAAAAAAGAGTAGACCTAAAACTGTGTATAACTATCAAAAACAATTTTCTGATTAGTTATAGGAAAATATAATATATTTAGTTCATTGTAATAAATGTACGTGATGGGATGTTACGGAAGTCATTTTTAGAATCTGCGATCTTTAAAACATAAAATTCAGCAAAAATATCCTATGCAGCTGGAAAAAAATTTTTTTTGCAGACCTGAGTTTTCTTTCTTTTTTTGGAAGAGGCGAGAAATGCTTCTTAAATTTGTACATATTTTGGAATTTTCAGCATTGTTAGAATTACTATACACAAAAATGCCTGAAATTCATAAAATGGATTTTCTCTAATTTTTGTACTAATCATAAGTATCATAGATTCTCTAAAGTTAAAAAATTTTAGCTTACGTTTTCTTTTATCTTGAAAGCACGCTCTCTAGACTGCTATCGAAAAAATTTTTAAGGGAGTTTTTTCGGTGCAGACTCAGTTCAAGAAAGTATCTTTGGGATACTGGATGTACGACGTGACAAGGCTCTTACGTATTTTAAAATTGAAATCTTGGTTTGTCGAGTATACAATGTTCACATACCAGGGCCTGTTCTTATTGTTCCAATGGAAAATCGTTAGTTTCAACTTGTTTTGATCATTGTCATTGAGATTTCAGACACCATACAGATTTTTAGAAACGATTCAACAACTGTGTTTCAGTGTTTAAGTCTTTCTTTTACAAAAATCGAGCAAACATGTTGATCCAGATGTTTACTCTCCTTATAAAATAAATTAAATATTAATAATTACCATAAAAATTAAGGGTGTGGGTTAATAAAAACCAATATATTTATTAACCAAACTATAATAATGGGCAAACCAAAAAAGCACAAATTAATTTGGCAAAAGAATCAAACAAAATACAAATTAATGTTTATGTTTATCAGGACATGACGAAAACAAACATATTTTATCATGTCTTAATTATATATCTTCTATGCCGAATCTAAATTATTTTATAGCCGTGCATCTCCATAAAAAAGATTATTATAGACAAAGATATGGTTTATTTGTTTTTAATAAATTTTACGTTAACATTTCCAATCAATATATAATGTAAATGATTTACGATTGCAATATTTTGCATTACTTTTTATAATTATAAGATGGCCGTTTATTTTTTATATGATTATTATCGTTGTTTTGGGTAATGTCACGTTATGTTTCATTAAGATTGTCTTATTATTGTGGTTTCGGAACTCTCTTTTTAGTCTATTGGATCGAATTAAAAGTTTTTTCGAAACAATTTTTATTTTAATATAAAAAAGTTTTGCTTTTATTGTAACGGAATGAAGTGTGCACGCCACTGTTAAAACAAGAAAACTCGAAGAAAGGAGGGCGTAGCTGTACGTTTATCAGCCGCGAGCGCAACATTAGATCGCTGGTCTCCCGAGATGATATCGACAGATGTCCAGCCCGTAATTTGAAGGCGGTACGGCACGCTCTTCGTGTCAGAGCTCCACGAGAACGCTATTATTGCGATCTGTCCTCTGGCACGCGGATTCTTTGATACCCGCCGCCGCCAGCATCCAAACCGGCCTACACTCAACAACACAGTTAGTACTCTCGAACGATTTTTATCTCCTGTGGTAGCAGCAGATAAAACCTATAGATAAACACATACCTTGATTAGTTTCTCTCTTATTTCCCAGGAGAATATTCCAGGATTTTGACGTTTGATTTGTTCTATACGATTTTCAACTTCGGGTGTAGCTACACGCGGTTTAGAACCACCGATTACACCTGGGCGTATGCTACCAGTTTCCTGGTAACGATTCAAAATCTTTGAAACACATCCGTGAGATACTCGTAATTGTCTCGATATCACACACGGACGGATCCCTGCTGCTGCCATTTCGACGATTTTTAAACGAATGTGGTTAGGTAATGGACGGCCGTTGATGAAAACACCACCAAGCTGGTTTACCCGACCTTGACCTAAAAATAAATAAAATATGTAAATGTATTAGCATACTCTTTGGGTTAAAAATAATTTGAGATCTTTATGGTATAATTTTCTTAACAAATTAAATCAAAATTCATACAAAGAAAATAATAAAAATGAGTAACTTTAATGGGCTTACTGCATTTTGTTTTTTTATTATTTGGCATAAAAAACAGAGTTTCTCTTTCAGATCTTAATCAATTTTAATCGAATCTGATGCGTAAAATAGTAAATTCTGAAAATACATTTCAGCTCCTTTCAAAGAGAAAGAAAAGCTTTCAACATCTTCTATAAGTTTGACAATTTCACATGAAACTTATTAAAGATGTATTGAGGACGATACTAAGAAGATTCCAAAATATTCTAATATATTTTGGGAAAAAATCAAAGTGACGTGAAGATGACGTCAAGCAGACCTGTCGTGTAGGAGAACAGTACTAGATAATCTAGTACATATCAAGCTAACAATAAAAAGTTAGCAGATACAGAATTTTCTTGAGAAGTCTACTGTAATTCTCAGAGCCAGGTTTGTCTACTGTCGAGGTCGCTGTGAGTGATACTCTGTCAACTAACAAACTGTAAGCCAAGTTAAGAAAAGTTAAAAGAAATAAAAATTTGTCGAGCACAAAAAAGGGAATCATACCTACAGATGCAGAAGTTTTTGATTTTTGTACTCTCACCATAATAATAATAAAGTAACATATATACAGTTACATTAATTTTTAAGCTAAACCGTTTTGCACCGTATTTGAAGAACCGGGAAGATCAAACACACCATCTGTTAACGATGTTTAAAACAATATGTTGATAAATGTAATAATAGACTTAGAAATAATGCGAATCGAGGTAGTGACTATTTAGGAGTTGGATAGTAGCAAACACGTTTTGAAATAGGTCATTATTAGATGATTCCCTTGGGCAGATTTAAGAGAAATTTTTTTCACTTGTTCAGATTTTTAGTTACATTGCGACGAGTGATGACCAACTGGTCTGTGTTCAATTCCTGGAATCTAAATTGAATTTCCATGGTAGTTTCTTACATGGAATGCAATTGCAATTTCCTTAAATAGAAACGGACTTGGAATTCGCCTTAAATTCTACACTATTTCTATTACATAATGAGTGTACAAGAAAGTATCAACTTTAGTAAGCTTTTGGGCACTTTCTACATCTCATATATAAGATCGCCAAGTCACAAACGCTCAATTTACAATCGCAGAAAAAATATGTCTTACACCTTATAAGTCTTATTTTGAATTATGTAAGTTCAGATCTTAAATTCATCTTCTTACAGTTCATCACTAAATAAAGTCACAAGAACTGTGTTGACATAGTATATTTATTCGTAACTTTTGTTAATTGCAACCGACTATATCTCTTGCTTCACTTTGTGCACCGGCTATTAAATCATATGGTTCTGTGATTAATCCCAGACCCGAAAGCATTTCTTCCTGAATGCATTAAGTAAATCATACGATCTTGAAAAATTCAATTTCACTCAAAAAAAATGCGGAATGCAAACTATAAAAGCAGTTCTTTTGGTAAATTGAGTCTAAGTTGCAAATAGAATACAATTATTCATCATTACAGTGAAATAGTAAAGTACTTTTCTCGAAAAGTCGTGTAGTACATTTGTTTCACTGATGACGGTATCAGTTATGAATAGCAGTAGATATCTGGGGTAATAGATATGCAAACATCGCACATTCATAATAGATATTGAAAGTACAACAAACCTTAAGATAGATTTTGATACTCTATAGCTTGGAAACTAATTCCCATTTGTGTGCCAAACAAACAAGATGTTTTCTAAACCGAATCAAGAGGTTACTGCCATGTAACTTCCTCCAAATAGACATTATGTTGATATAAACATTCTGTACATAATTTAGTTATCAATTTAAGATTTTAATTGTTTTTAATGAAAAAGGCGTCTGCAGATGATTCTAAGTCTTCTACTAGGCAAGTGTAAGCTAAAGTATGCTATATAAGTGATTTCCATAGTTCTACGTACGATAGATTCCAAACCATTGCCACTATCATCTTTCACACATCTTGAATACAAAGCTTGATGGACTGCTTAAGATACATTTTTTCAAAATTAGTCGACTAAAGTTTAAAGCTTTATCTTTCTAATACAGTAAATGCAAGATTTTGGTATATTTTAAGACATTACTGCCCCCCCCCCAATAGTTTTCTTGTATCATTTCATGAGTTCCATGAGAAAGAAAGTTCTCAAGTTATTTATTTTATTGTATTGTATATTGACTTGTCCAGTTCTTCTTTTGAAATTATTGAGCCGCTCACCTACTCAGAATTAGTATATCTAGTACTAACGTAAAATTGCATTACTCTATGAGACTTTTTTGCCATTTTCTTCAATCTAATGGTACATAAACAGTTAAACAATTATGAATTCCAATTTTTGCTGTTTGATTACTTTTGGAATTTCGATACCTCACTAGAAGTTTTTCAGTTTTCTCACATTATATAATTTTTGTCTTAATTGCTTGGTCAAAAATGTTTTTGCTAATTTTTAAGAAAGTATAGATTGTTCAGAATTTAATTTATGTATGCTCAACCTTCCTATGTTTCATAAAACTCTATTAAATAGTTTGCATAGTGTTTTCAAGCAAAATTCAACAGTCGCGTAATGTTAAAAAAATTCTGTGCTTTTTTAATTTTTAAAAGTTTCGACAAGAAACTTCAAAACTGGAAAGCAAAAACTAGAATGTATCAGTTAAGAAACAATTTGTTCGAAAACTTTACAAAAGTGATAAGTGATAACAGATATTTGATATGCCACTTTCAAATACCTAATAAGTATTAAGAATGTTTAATTGTATTATTGCAAGACCAAAAAGGATTTTGTTTATCAAAATCGTCACGGTATCAAAGTATACTAGTAGATATTGTTTTTTAACACACCATACAGCTTGACCTCCGCACTCAGCCAAGCGTCGAACGGTCGTCTAAAGTTGGCGGATGAATCTGGAACAAGAGTTAGCTTACAGTAAAACAATGACGTTTTAGGGATCATCTAGTCCCAAGTCTTATTGTTTCATTAACGGATTATTAAGTTTGATCAGATTATATAACAATACAGATTCTTAATAGCGCTATCAATGTTTAACCGAAGCATCACATTTTATTTTTGACTTATCCCTATTTCTAACACAAAGAAACTTTTCAAATCTGGAACTTTTAGAACTAACTGCTTTTGTAACACAAATAAAAGACATTAAATATTGACACGGCCCTTGTCAACTTTGTATTACAACTTTATAGACGTTCTAATATATTGAAATTTCATATTTATATAAAAGACTGAAAATAATGATCTCGAAGTCTACTGGGGGAATATTGTCAGAAGTCCCACATAGTAAATATGTTACTGACGCTTTTCTTTGGGAATATTTAGAAAAATCTTTAATAAAATTACAGACAAAAGGGCTCGAATAGAATAAACAAATACGCCAAAGTAATTCAAATTATTTTTTAGCGATATTCTCATTGGTACCATCTTGTGAGAAATCCGTCAAAACAGAATCATCTGTTTTTGTTTTTGAACAATACATAATTATAAGTATCCGTGTTTTAGATATCAATATTTTAAAAAGTTTAATTAGAAGATTTTTATTACCTATTTTACTTATATTGCTATCATATGATATACTAAAATAAAAGTTGAGAAAAATGAACATGAGTAAATCTGTCGTTGTTTTATTAAGAGTCTCGGAAATAGCAAGAATTATGCATTAAGTACATAGGTCAAATGAGAAGAGTATTTTAAATTTGGCAGATCATTAAAAATTGAGGTATCATTTTTATTAGCAGCTCTAGAAAGCAATTTCTGAATTTTTCAAAATATGGGTTTTGTGTAGTCATCACGAAAAACGATCAAAGCACTGCCTAAAAGCCCTTTTGAAAAAAGGAATTAAATAACGTAATCTTAATCTAGAAACTTATGAACCATATGAACTTATTATTGTCAATTCTATGCAAATTGATAAATAACGCAATATTTCAGTATTTACATTCTCGTTCTTCTATTAATATTTTTTCTTTCTATCTGATTTCTAATTATCTTTTGATTATTATCACCTGGAGCAGCCCAAAGATATAATCTTCTAGGATGTTGCTGAAAAAACGTGTTTCTTACGATGTAGTCTTTTTCTTCCCGAAAGGAGATTAGTCTTTCTCTTCTATCATTATTAGGCATGTTCCTTGTTGACCTTTTCTAACTTTAGAATTGAAATCATCTAATATCTCAATATTTCTCTGGTGTTGATGCACATATTTGAATTTTGTTACTTAATCTTTTTTGCGGGGCTAAATAATTGTATCACAGAAACCCTATCAGAAAGTGCAATGGATTTATAGATTTTTCAATTTCTCTTGTTACTATAAAAGCTATCCCACTCGGATGGTTTGGTTCATCGCTTCTAAAGTAAAGATATTTTCATCCGATATAGATTTAGGCCAGCTCATCTCGCCAATTTCAAGGATGTCTATATTTAATCTCTTCGTTTCTGAGGTAGCATTTTTTAGCTTACCAGACTCAAACATGCCACGAACATTCTATGTTGCTAATTTTAAGTTGCACCTGGAGATCCTTCGCACTCTCTGATTATTCAAAGTTTTTCAGGAATGGTGGCCATTTGATTTTTTTGATTTTTATTTATTAGTATAAAATACTTCTCGTGGACTAACAGACCTATAGAAAAGCAGCTGATTCTACAATTTTCTATATGAGCGAGAGTTGAAGGAATCGATACAATCACACGCAAGGAATAAAGTCAAAGATGGAGTTTATCGGATCGGTTTGTTGCAGCAGAAGGCCACGGAAAACCGCCACACTATAGTCCCCAGGATATCAATATGGCAGGTGTTAAAAAGGTATTAATTACATAAAAGAAACGCACTTTCGCTTTAGTGTGGCTAATTGGCTAGATCAACACAACTTCTAGATAGCTAGTTTTTTCTTTTGTTTTACACCTATAGTGTCCTTGCTGTTCTCCATTAAAATCTAGTAACTCTTGCTAAACCAGTTTGACAAAAAAAGTAATTTTTGGATATCATATGCTATTCATTCCAAAACAACATCAAAAATACACTTCCTAGGCACACAGGTAATAAACCAAGTAAGTAAACTTTAAGGTAGGATTAAAAAATGAGACCAAAGTTTAAAATCTAGTTAACTCAAGTTACTATTTGCTTTTAGATCTGCCATACTAAGCGAAAAAATCGTATCTACAACCACATAGAGGATTTTCTGTATAATCTAAAAAGACATATCTACACATTTCATGCACCCAATACGTATGTGCAATCTAATTCACGTTTACTAAGCGTTAAAGTCGTATCTGACATTACTAATCAGAATTGTCGTATCTGCAGTATTAATCTTAGATACGATTTTTCAGCTTAGTATTATTAATGGCGCCAAAGTAGGATCTAGAATGTTTACATCAGATACGACTTAACTTTTATAGGTTAGGTTCGTTATGTTTTTCTGTAGTAGGAATACGACTTGTTCATTTAAAGTGATATAGATATTTAAATATATTTCATATTTGCCGTCAGTATTGCACCATCGTCAAGAGCACGCACCTTACTGACGATACCTACCAACTGATATTTCTATCTTATCCATGTACAATCATTTTCGCTCCAAAAACCCACAATACATTATCTCGTATGACCTTTATAGGCAAGAAGCAGCAAAGAAATATACATCCTTTGTCAAGTTGGGCCACGAAGAATGTTTTTCATGTGAAACATTTTCTTTGCACGAAAAGAATAGCGATCACTCTAGACTTAATTTAAGTGAAACTGATGTGTCGAATGTCAAACCTGGCAAGACCACAAACAAAAATATGGAAGTGCCAGAATTGAATTTTTTGTTTAGCAGACCTTCAGAAGGTAACAGACAGAATTATCAAATTTACTTTATTTGCATGTTTTAAATCATTATGCCTACCGGATGCGATATGTACAAAGACATTATGTTTGTACCACCTATAATAACTTTTCATCAGTCGTTGGTTACTCTCGGGAAAAATAGAGAGTGATCCCGTTGCATCTGTTTGGTACGAAGGTGTAACGGGGAAGAGTAAAAGAGGGCATTATTTCCACATTTCATTCCTTTTTTCTAGAAATGCACGATTGCAAAAATCTGACAATTTGGCTACACAACTGTTCGGCCCAAAATAAAAATCGGGCTTTATTCTCTATCTTTGTACTATACATCGTAAACTGTGAATGCGCACAGTTACTGCAGCTGGACACAAAGTACTTTGAACCTGGACACACATTCATGTCCACGGACTCTTTCTATCATGCAGTGGAGTCTATAATTTTCAAGTTTCAAGATTGTGTGAAAGGTGCTCATTAAAAGGTTAAAGTAATCAATATGGACATACAAAATTTTTATGCTTGGAAAGATTATGCGTCATTGAGTAAATTAAATAGAGCAGACCGAAGGTCTTATACACACGACACTGTAAATGTCAAGTTCGAGAGAAGCAAAAAAAACTATGGGCTAGCAAACTACATTTGATGGTAATTTTATAAACTCAAATTTTTTAACAGCAAAATACATGATAGAAAAACTTGTTTGTCCACCTAAAAAGAAAATATTAAAAGGCATTACAAAGACAAGAAAATACAATCCGCTAGCAAAACTGTTACCAATCTTGCCTCTAAATAGAAGACAATTAATTAACAACATAGATATCTAATGTAGTGGTGCTAAAAAAATTATTTTTATGTAATATTTCTGAAAAATAAAGTCATTTGTATCACATACCACTTTTACTTTTACCAATTTTCTGCATTAAAGTATCTACAATTTTTTTTGGGAAATTTCGAAAATTAAGATAATTGGGTGGTAAGGTTTAGTTTTACAAATAGTGTTTAAGCTAAAACAACTTAATTTTTGAGTAAACCATGTAGACAGCACAAAGTAACAGAAAAACTCAAATATCTCAAATTAAGGAAAACTGTAGATACGACCTTCTTGCTTAGCACGGCAGATGATGGCAGCGATTAATTTCACTTTCTGCTACTCTTATTTGATTTTTATCTTCCTCCAGCTGAGTCCAATTGCCTTGTGTTCTTATGTTATATTTCTTCTTTAGCTCATCTTTCCCGTCTACCTTGTTTTTCCATTTGGTTGGTATTTAGTGCTTTCCTTGCTTTATTATCTTCGTTTTTGCTTATTGTTTGCTAATTTGTTTCGTTCTTTTCCATAGTTCTGTGTTGCTTATTTCTTCACACCACTTCTTTATTGTGGTTTCCCATTTCTTCATTTTCTGCCTTATCTGGTAATCCCAGAAGTACCCGACCTGACGTATAAATGGCGGTTGTTGTTTGAAAAGAATGACCATGGTACAAAGTACCAATCTTCTAAAACTTAAATTTGAAGCTTGACATCGCTACGTTGTTTAGTATTTGTTTGGCAGCCATTAATAGTGAACGCTCTCCGTGAATTTGTAAACATGGAAAAAATTGGTCGTCGTTACGTGATACAATACTTTCAATTGAAAGGCCTCAGTCCAACCAATATCACAACGGAGCTAAATTCTACTCTGGGGAAGTCTGCTTCTTCGTTTACAATAATAGAATATTAGGTGGCAAAGTTTAAACGAGGCCGTACGAGTTGTCAAGACGAACATCGCAGTGGTCGAACAAATGAGGTGACTACGCCAGAAATGGTGAAACAATCCATAAAATGGTATTGGATGACCGTCGACTGAAAGTGCGCGAGCTAGCAGACATGGTAAGCACTTCAAGGAGGGCTGTACATTGCATGTTGACTGAAAATTTGGACACGAAAAAGTTGTGCGCAAGATGAGTGCTGCAATTACTTACGATGGAACAAAAATAGCGTCGTGAGGATGTTTCAATCGAGTGTTTGGAGAAGTGTCACAGCAATAAAGTTGAGTTTTTGCGTCGATTCATAACCAAGAATGAGACATGGGTCCATCAATTCACACCCGCATTTAACAAAAAAAAGTTTTGTTTCATCAAGACAATGCACCAGTTCACACATCCGTCATTGCAATGGCCGAAATCAACGAGTTAAAATTCGAATTGCTTCCTCATGCACCCTATTCGCAAGATTTAGCCCCCTCGGATTATTTTCTGTTTCCAAACGTGAAAAAATGGCTCGGTGGTAAAAGATTTGCCAACAATGAAGAGATAGAGTTTGCGGTTGATGGCTGTTTTGAGGAGCTCGACGTTTCTCACTATAAACAGTGTATCGAAGCTATTGAACATCGCTGGAAAAAGTGTATCGAGCTAAAAGAAAACTCTGTAAAGAAATAAAAATATTTTTTCCCAAATTTTTTGTGTTTTCTTTGTTAGGTCGGGTACTTCTAGGACTACCCTAGAATAAGATACCATTTATATTGCTGCTAAAAAACCTAATGTTGACCTCGCTTAAGATTGCTTGTTCTCTATGTCTAATTTACTACTTTTTTCCCATTGTTGTTTCTAAAAGAATGTGACTTGTTAGTTTTCTCCACTTTATTTCCATTTAATACAATTTTATTGACTGTTGATTTCTAATATCTTAGTTTTATCCATAGTTTCTTCTAGACTTACATATTTGAGAAGACCTAACCGTTTTTCTTTATTTTCTTTCGTATATGGTTGTGTTCCTCTATTAATACGCACATTATGCCGTCACCAAATTCCAGATCTTCTAACTGGTGTATAAGTTCCATGTTATCTCTGTTTTACTACCTCAAAATTATTTGTTCCATTCTTTTTCCTGGCAGTAATGCTCAAATCGCTTCAGTTATAAGTGAATGATGACGTAGATAACCTACCAAACAGGCAGCTTTTTAACCTTTCTAATGGAGATGGTTTAAGTCTTTAAGTTGATGAAAGAAACGTTACTTTAACGAATTAATGTCTTACAGAGATCATCTAGACACCAGACATCGATCTGACCTTCCTCGTATTCGCTGACCTCTACACTGCCACCAATACGAATGAAATCTCAATAAAGCTTAAGCATTGAGCTTAAATAGATAATCGGTTGAAGTCTCAAATCATGATTAATTGCCAATCAGTAAACAAGTACCTGTAAATAGTGACACTGTTTTGGATCAGAATATTCCACATAATTGTCAGATTTGGTTTTTTGCATGCACAGTCTCTCATTTACAAGGGTGAGCAATTAAATATTTATCACAGTATTCATATTTAATAAAATCAGCTGATCCTTTGTCTTTATTTCTTCATGATACACTCAATACATAAATGCAATAGGAAACTCTAAAGTGACCTTAAGACTGTTACAGGCAATCTTATACTTTTTATAGTCCCAAGAAAAGGAGAATATGCACAAACCTTCGGGGAATGAGTGCTTATAGTTATAGAACACTTGCAATTATCAGTAACTAGCAAGATTAAAGATGGCCGAAGGCGGCCCCTATAAGAGCAAAGCCTAAGAGTTTCGGTATCTTGGATGTTGCCGCGTTTGAGGACCGTGAGCGACGTGAGCTAGCACGACCGACGACTGTAGTATGAAATCGCAAAAGCTGGCCATAAATAAAAAAAAAGTTTCTGGTTAAGAAATTTGTACTATTAGGTTGTCTACAGTAATGTTAGGGCTATTAAATTCCGCTAGTAAAAATGGCCGGCCTTTTCTACCGGCTGTTGTACTTCGAGTTCAAATTTAGCCTTTATTATGGTACGTTACGCCGGCTTAGTCTAACGAGAAAAATTGTATGACAATAAGTATACATATCGGTGCAAGTTTTAATCGGATCCAGAAATTTTGAAATGGAGGCTTTTTTAGCAGGTACGTACTTCATTAAAAACCGCTATTAATTTTTTAATCATATATAAACAACTATTTTTGTTAATTAACAATTGAACTAAAAAATAAATAAAAGGTACTTTAGAAGTACTTTTAGAAGTAGTGAGAAGTGAGGGAAAAGTTACATATTCCAACATATTCCACTTTAATTTTAATTGTGCCTTGAAATATGCACTATTATCAATAAATTCCTGTACGAAACTCCACCTACTATGACCTATTCTGCTTTTGGGTCACGTTGGAAACGACAGATGCAATAACTTTCAATTAAATATGATTTGGCTATGACAATGATAGACGGCACAGTGTGCAACGATGTTACTGGAACTAAATCTACTCTGCGTTGCTCTCTCTGCAACGCAACGTCAATTCAGTTTAATGATATCGACGCAGTGTTGCAGAGACCAGTGAACATCTAACATTCCAAGTTAGATCTGCCAACTCTTCACGTTTGGATTCGATGTTTCGAATGTTGTATACATCTGTCATACCATCAGAATACACAGAAGGCGAAAGCAAACGTCCAACAAGGTTTCGAGGATAAATTGGGACTTCCTAATTGACATGCCAAAACAAGGATTCAGAAGTACCAACGACAGAAACACAGCTAGGAGATTCTTCAAAAATGTTGCAATGTCATTTCTTATAACAGGAATTAACGAAAAACTGATCTACCGTTTTCATGTCATCCTGCAAACGATTTCAAGTGGACGTGGAATTAACATCGAAAAGTTTCGCGAATATACTGTAGAAGCAGCCAGATATTTTGTAAAAGAGTACCCATGGCACAAAATGCCAACAGAAGTCTACAGACTTTTAATTCATGGACCTGACATAATAGATTCTGCGATATTACCGATTGGTAAACTTTCAAAAGAAGCACAGGAATTAACGAATAAATTGATTAGACGATATATCAAGAACTTCTCCCGTGTTAAAAACTTAGAGAATGTGTTTCGAAGACTCTTGGCAGCAACGGATCCGTACGTTGCTTTTTTACGCAAACCGCCTCAGAAGAAACTTCAGAGCTTGTGCCGGATGCAATTGACCTGTTACTTCAACCGAAAACATGTACTGGCGAGGATGAAGTTGTCGAGAATGAAGTTGACGATGATGAATATGACCTTATTTGGGATTCAGATGATGCTATGAACACAGAAGAAGAAGATGTTTGAAATTTTCAATGTAATGTTCCGTAATTTCACTTTGTTTGTAATTTCCTTTACGTAAATGACATAATACATTTATATCGTATTTACAAATCATTTACGTTGGTGCTCATTAAAAGATCCTAAGTACTGAGGCCCATTTAATGATTACCAAAATGTATTTTTATTTTTTCCCAACAAACTCCTTTGACCTGTAAACAATATTTTTCAATTATACACAACTGTTTAAAAATTTTAGTTGTTTTTTTAAATTTGGCCCGCCATTTTGAATCTTTCAATCTTGTTATCAAATTTGTAATTAGTACGCTCGATAACCCTTTTATACCGACTTTTGTTCATCCATTCCAATTTTTTCTAAATTTGATCCACCATTTTGAATTTTTCAATTTTGATAACAAATTCATAATCAACACGCTCAATAACCTATTAATACCAATTTTTGTCCACATTGGATAACATTTTGAATTTTGCCCAGGTTTTCGGCATTTCGTACCATAGTGCGCCGGAGGCCGAAGGCGGTCGAGCCTTTTTTAGTCCGAGAGGCTTAAAGGAACGGAGCGAGAAAACGATAGATAGGTATTAGAGATCTATTAGAATTTAGTACTTTGAAAAGTTGAATACCCACAAAACATACAGGTCTTTAAAGACATGGGACCCCGCAAGACGATAAAAGTGTGGTTAGTGACGCTTACTATTAGATTTAAGCCGCAGAAGGTGAAATAAATTTGATCTTTCAAATCAAAAAATTAATTCAAGGTTAATCTTAACAAGAAGTGAAAGAATCACTGTCGTCGAAATGCGGATTTCAATGAATTTTTGAAACTGAAACTCATAATTACGTAGAATAGTTGTTTGTTTGTGTTATTGAACCGATCTCTTTTAACTCACATAGGAATCAGGGCCCATTAGCTGTATGCAGATTTTCGTTACTTCTCGGATAAAATCAACAGCAAAACACTGAAAAGGACATTCTGTAAAGGAATACTCAATTACAGAGAGGGCCCCTATTGAATCGATGCCTGAAACTGGAAGTTTCAGCAGTTTTATTGTAGATCTGTCTCTATTAACACGAGCACTTTTCTAGATAAACTCCATGCTGCTTAAATTCAGTTTTGTTATTTTGTAAATTAAATTTGTCGCGTAAGAATTAGATTATTAAACGTATCTGTTTTTGACCTTTACCGTTCAGATCAGCGTAATCCGCTGTCTAGTTATTATGTTCAAAACCTTTTGTGATGAGAATTAATTTAGATTCTTCTTTTTTGGGTAGCAATTTAACGACGTAGACTTAGTCTGTCAATAGACCAGGTGACGCCAGCGGGGTTTTCGATTTGATAAAATTAGATTTGTTGAAAACTTAACTTAAATTTGATTTGGCTGTACTATGATGATTTTTTTGGCGAATTATGAGTTTCAGACAGTAAACACACTTTTTATTAACGTTTTGCGTTAGATTCTAGCATGTTTTAAAATTCCTCTTTTATTGTCACAATAGTCACTGCAGTATGGTAGAAGTTAAGGGAAGTAAACAACTTTTTATTGTTTAAAGTTATTTCAAACAAGTAAAAAATAAACTAAATAAAATTAAAACTGTTAGATTATGCTTTTTAAAATATTACTCATCATTTGAAACTCATCAATCGTTAGTGTTATTTTTTGCAGCAACCCTAACATACTTTGGTTGCTCAAAATCCAAAAAAAGTTTCTTTGATCTGTTTTTATTAACTTTCGCATGAATGTTTGGTACTGTAATTACATTAAGCTGTGAAATGCTGTTATTATGTAGTTACGTTTTAACCACTAAACGGAAAACGCTTTTTGTTTTGCTAACGCGTTTCAATTTCAAACAATTTAGCTTCTCTCTTGCTCTTTATTTCTAATATAAATCAAACACCGTATATTTCAATCACTCAAGAGTTTAAACGCGAATAGCAAAATAATCAAATAGCCGTGATGTTAAAGTTATTTACCTTTCGGATCAGACAATTGCAATGATTCATGTTTTGAAATTATTAATTAAAGCTGTTCTTATTATATTTAAATCGCCCTTTGATGCATGTTTGATTGCATTGGTCGAAACGTTCATGTTTATTTCGAACGGTCGGTCCCAGTTTATTACCATAGTAATTTTTGCTGTAATAAGAATGTAATTTTCATTGTTTACATGTCGAATGCAGTATTATAATTCGATTTGTAACTTGCTCGTTTCTTCTTTTTCTATTTTGTGTTTAGCTGCAATATTAAAATTGTTAAATTAATATTGCAATACTGTCGGTTTTACTTTTTTCGCGATTGTAATAAAATCATAAATCTTTCTTCTATACAAGGTGTTCATTATTATTATTAGGTCTTTCAACGAAGGTAACTATCGAGATACGAAAAGAGAACGTCAATTTATTTATGAAAAAAGGGACTGGGATATGTGATAATTTCGGCTGTCAGTCCCACACATTCAATACAAAAT
>VTPC01090809.1:0-22183 GCA_011009095.1 Ignelater luminosus | reverse complement strand
ACAAACGAGATATCCAGTGTTGAAGTCAAAACATTTTATAGATGGAGCGAGCAAAGACGTTAGAATGCAATCTCTTTACACTTTGAACTTAACTATTTCCACTGCAACCGAGTAAGCTTACTCTCCTATAATAAACTAACACTTGGAGGAAATACATCGTCTATTTCGTTCCAATGCCATCACCTGCCAAGAATTCAGATGCTCATTTGATAGGTCCTAATTGAAACAAAAATAACAGTGTCAGAAGTGATGCTAGTGTTACAACAATTTTCATCAAACATATAAAAAGAAACGGAAATCATGATTAACCTCAATTAACAAGAAGCTTATCTATAGGTTCAATCTTGTTCTACAAAAGAATAATAATTGGAAAAAAATTCTTTTGTGTTTGTGATGTTACCCAAACTCACAACCATCTTTAGGGTGGTTTATAAGTTGAACTCTTAATTCGTGTAAGAAATCCACAGTTTTAAAGACCGTATGACATAGCATGTTGTCGTATAAGAAAATTCATTTCAGGCCATTGCTAGTAAGTCTTTATTTTCAAAAACCCACACAGTAGATTGTTGTTTTGTTTCTAGATCATGCTTGTGTGTACATGCATGATATCTGTTTGTAGCACTTCTATCAAATTTTCCATTTAAATCTCCAAAAATCTATTGGCACCTGTTTTTGCTCTTCATTTACCAAATGAGGAATCCAACGACTTACGGGTTTTCGGACCTTGTAAGTTTAAAGCTGCTGATCCCATTTCTATTTCTTGTACATAGAATTTCACGATGGGATATATTTTGCCTCTCTCTGATTATTCTGTCAACAGTTCTAATGTTCTCTACAGAAACATTTTTTGTTGGTCACGGTTCGTCATTTAGTAAATTTTTCTCATGTTAGGATTAATGAAATTTAGGGTTTATAAGGAGGGGCGGGGTCACCAAGAGCATTTTTTAAAACTTTTAAAACCAGGATTATATGTCATGCTCTTTCTGTAGTCGTACTGAACTCATTTCTCTGCCATTTTTCAATATTTTAAATCGTAAAAAGAATATGGGGTTTGAATGAAATTTTATGATTTTCGTTATTAGTGATATCAAAGAATTTTTCGAAAAAACCAAATTACCAATAAATTGATCTTCAAAAAACGATGAGTATATTTGTGTGCAAAATTAATTTCTTAATTTGAAAGCTAGTGAATGTTGAAACCTGAAACATCTTCGTAGATATCAAAGAGCTTTATAACATCATAGCCGAGATCTGAACTTAACATTGTAGTAGTGATTCAGTACTCTGAAGATATGTTATTGTGATTCTGCTACGCGATTCGGCGCCTTGTGTATTATTGTTTGATTCATTCAATTAAATGCAAGACGCGAATTATTTTGAACATACAACAGTACCAACAGTGCTTTTTTGAACATAAACACTTGTCCTGTCAAAGTTTCTTGTTTACTCCAACACTAAAAAAGGATCAGAATTAAAGTTGATTGAATTCTGACATTTCAAATATCAGTGCTACTTTTCCTAAGCCTGATAATAATTTCTACCCTATATCTGATTTTTCCAGTTTTGCATCAAGTTAAAATACGCCATAGTTAAAAATAGAAGGGAACACGGAAAAAGCAACGTCAGATAGAATTAACTGAATTCTCTAAATGGAAAAGTCTTACCAACAGATTACAAGGCCTATGAAATCAGTGAAAACTAATGTTTAGATTATATTAACTAGTTGGTGTTTAGTCTTTTGATTCTTTACTTATTCTTGAACTCCTAGAGAAGATCTTATAAGGTAAAGAAGAACTACAGGTACACAAGGACCTACCTAAAGTCATTCAATGTTTCTGACCTAAAGCGAAATTGCTGGTGGATTAATAAAATTAAAGCTACCAATCGTAAATGTTGCTCTAGCTAATAAAAAAGACGATATCTCTACCAAACATCTTTTGTTTTATTAAATTGGTAAAAAGTAAGACGGTTTTCTGGTTACTAATTAAACTATTCAATAATCATTCAAGAGAACAGATATAAATATCACGGTTACCGCAATTTATTAATTAATTAGAGATATGGCCATAACAAAAAATTATTACAAGAACTCCCAGTGTTATATTAGTTATAGAAGTTTCTATTGATCCGATGTTATTAGTTACGTAGAATTAGCAAAGTAAGATTGGTATGCAAGCTGCAGTAAGATGTTTACAATTTCATTCAATCCCAGGTCTATCTCTTTCAAAAGAATAGCTATTTTTAAAAAGAGTTTTATTACGTTGTGGTTAAATAAACTTTTTGGAACATCCCATTTAGAGCGAAGATGTCTCATCAAATAATCAGCTGTAGGTACTTAATATCTTCTGAAATCTAAGATAAGCTCAAAGGTATAAAATGGCGTGCCAAAACATTTTTTTCTTTAATTACTCAGTTGCCTTCTAAGGTCTGCTTTGGCAAGCCTCGTTTATTATCTTGTTTTTTGATTTTAGCTAATACGAGTATGCCCAAATGCGTGTATGTTGTATTAAGTATAGCCGCATTCAAAAACATTGTAATTAGCAATTTCGGCAATCTACGGTGTCATTGTAATGTATATGGTTTTGCAATAATATTAACTTAGCAAGATATCAATTTAGGTTTCAAAATAACGTAAATGCAATTACAATGAAAATATTTTAAAAAATATTCTATTGTAAGATTTCTTCGGATATGTTTGTTTATATATTATTTACAATGATTTTGCACCAATTTTATTACATGGAGACAACGCAAATTGACGCAGTTACAATGAACATATTTTCTGAAGAAACTCTTGCGTTTTTCTTTCAATTTTTATTTGTTGACATTATAAATTCAAACTATTCGTCAGTCATCATCTATCAACATGTCGAGAGGCAAAAACATGTTATTCATGTTGAAGTCTTCATCCACATCAGCACTTAATGTACGCGATAAGTAGCTAAGCAATATTTCATGAGAATCTTCATTTTATTTTTTTCTTTACAGATGATACTCACGAAACTGACAGAGATATTTTATTGGAAATTACAAATCAAGTACAAATTAACGAATAATGAAGAATCCAATGCATACTTTGATTTCCCCGTGACTTCATGTTCCTTGGTTCTTCAAAATCCTGCTGTACTAGAGCAAGCGAAGAACCAGTATGTGAAAATAATATAATAATTGATGGTACGATTTAACAGTTTTCTTTTAATTTTACCAAATTTAAAATGTAATAATTCTTTTGTTTTATTATTACTTTAAAGATTCTCTTGGTGATTTAAATCTTAATTGAAACCTGTTACGGTCTCCGTTTTATAAGAACTAAAACTGTAAAAATGTTTACATGATATTAGTTCTTTGTTTTAATAATGTCAAATATGGTACATACTAATCAAACGCTAGTAAAAGCGAAAATCAAAACCAATGCAGGAGGAAGTTAATTCGTTTTAAAATGGGCCATAAGAGAGATAGTTTTGCACTTTCACCACCAATTTCTTGATTTTTCTGAACAAGTAGGGCATCAATAACTTTAACGTTAGTACGCAATAAAATTTCAAAAAAATATTCTTCACTTAAGTATCTTACTCTATAAGTTATTTATTATTTTAGGTCTGACTAATGAGATTCTGAGAGAAAGTACTCAAATCAGTACCACTTACTACATACCATCGCTTTTAATTTGTGATAATAATCAATTCGAACCAGAACATGATTTATTTGTTTTCGTCAAGTATAATATCTTTGAAGAGAAACTCATCAACACTGATGTACCCAGCAGTAACTCAGTTGACCAAAATATGTTGGACAGACACTGTTAAAATCACGTAAGTGATCTAAATGAAGAAACTCAGAACCTTCAATCTAATCAACAACTAGATTCTAATGAAGAAGAAGAATCAGATTATACAAAGCAAGAAGAATCGCTAACTTCTGAAATAGATAGCGAGTATGTTAAACCAAGGAAGAAAAGAAGATGAATGCCAAAAAAGACTAATCCACATAAAAGACGATATAGGCAAGGAATATATAACTGATGAAGGAAAAACGTGAACCAAAAGAAGGGTGTAATCCAGACAAATGCAAGAAAAAATGTTCTGAGAAAATCACTAGAGAACAACGTCGATTTTGAAAGTTAGTAGACCATAACAAACAATTAACTGTCATAGCTACGTGTGTCAGAAGAATACGAAAAAAAGGAAGGAAACTCATGAAAGAAGGAAAAACATTGAGAAAATAATTAAGCTTATGTTACAGTTACAGCGATTCACTACAGTTCTAAAAATAATTGATTCTTCAGGTATTGGTTTATTGAGTCCTGACAAAAGGAATACCCATAGCAGTCACCAACGAGTACCCAAAAAAATATAATAATCTATCCGGGATTCCATTAATTGTACTATTGCCGTAAAAATTATTTGGAATAAGACTTAGACATAACCAAAATGTATAGCAATAATAGATAATAACGTAGAGCAAATGGCTACTGAACGTCAATACCGAGAGGTATTTGACAAAGTATAAAAAAATATAGTATTCTTCATGCTTAGGAAAGATCAATGTGTAATTTGTCACATTTATAACATTAAAACAGAGAAAACTGATCTAGATGAAACGAATCAAAGACAGCATCTAAAAAGCAGAAAAATCGCACGTAGGCCAAAGAAATGATAATCAAGATGCTTCTAACAATCAGGAAAAATATGTTTTGTTTTGATATGAAAGAAGTTCTAGGAATTCCACGTAAAAACATTTCATACTTTTACTACAAGTGTAGATTATCTCACTAGAATTTCACTATATACGATCTGGCTGCTGAAGAAGCGCGGTGCTAGATATGGCAAGAACAAATCGCAAAACGAGGCGTAAACAATATTGCAAGCTGCTTACTTTTTGTGTATAAAAAAGCAATCTCACTTGGCCAAAATTTTTTTCTTTTTATTCTGACTTCATTGATCAGAATAAAAATAGATGTTTTTGCAAGCAAAACGTGCAATATAAGCATAAAACATCAATTTTTGGAAGTGCGACATATCCAAAATAAAAACAACAGCATCCACGTCTTAATTTAGAAAACAGAAAAAGCAAAAGAGCTTTTTTTACTGGATCAATCTACAATGATGGTCAAGATGACAAAGGTTCGTGGTAAGCCATGCAACGCTAAAGAAATGTCACAAAACAACTTTTTCGATTTTAAATAGCAAGTAACTATCTACCTGAGAAATAGACCACAAAAATAATAATATTAGTTGGTCTCAAATGAAGAAATAAAGTTTACTTCGGACAACCAAAAAAGAGTTTTTTAAGTATGCATTGATAGACCCGGACACAGATGAAAACAATCAGATAACTTTGGAACTGAATAAAAATTTACGGAAAAGAAGATCTACGTCAACAAAAACATCTGAAACATTGATGCCTACTTGAAGTGTTTCTAAATTGCATAGAGCAAATATAAGAGCGTTATCCTACCGCAAAAAAATAAAAACAAATCCTAGATATAATTCTTTCCGAAAACAACCTTTTATGCAGCTACGCCGTCTTATAGTTTTGCTAAAAAAGATTTTTATTTGCAGTTAATTTGTCAAAGATGTATTGTTCCAAAAGTGTGTCTGGAGGAAGGAGGCCGTACTCCACATTGTATACAGAGATGTACCTGATGAACCTCTAATCGTGTTTGGAATTTTTTCAAAAAATGTGCATGTTTACGAAAATAACTAAAGAGGCAAAACTTGTTTTCAAATGAAATAGGCTACGTATTAAATTTCAGACACTTCTGTAGACAAAAGAGTTCTGGAGATTAAAAGAGCCATCTACTTCCAAAACCAAGCTTGCAACAAAATCAGCTCTTATAAATTAAGTGCATATAAAGGTCTTGATAAGCAGTACAGCAATATCAAAGTTTCTTACTACAGCACAAACTGCTGTTTGTTGTTGTTTTTGGATGCGGGCCTAGCGACATACACTTGATGAAAATTCCAAGAGGAAAGGAACAGTGCCTCAGGAAGTAATAGTATTGGTAATCTTGCAAAAGAATGTGTCTCTTTTCTAGCTGTTGTTTTAATGCATAAGCAACTATTTCAATCAAACGGTAAAGTATTAAATAAACTAAACAATAGTTTACTATAGTTGTAAACAATATTGTCTGATATTTGAATTGGTTTAATATTCTTGCAGAGCGGCAAAAAAATTACATCAAAACTGAAATTAAATTAGATTAAATCCAGCCATATAGGACTGACAGACGTCAGGTATTTTAAATTACTTTCAGGTTTTGTTAAGAATGCAATTGTTTTAGGATTTATACTATTTAAAACAACTGGTTTGGACAGGCCTAAAAGTTCTTGCACCTACAGGGCTATATTATTAGACAGCTCTCCAGGAAAAACACAATTGAATTGATCGTTACCAGATGTTTATATCAGTACTTTCAGGTGATTTACAAGTATGTCTATCTCAGATTTCAAATAAAAAATAAACCGTAGAATATAAAGTTTGATAAGTAAGTATTATCAGAATAAAATATTATTAAGAAACTATAAAATCATAGGATCTGAGCGACTAATTTTACTTAAAACTGAATTCGTTTTTGAACTGCAGCTCATTTTGTCTTTTGTGCTGTTTCTGTTTTCAAACTCCGAAAACCATCGGGTTAGTCTCTGTAAGCGATGATCCAGTTCCACTAAATCACTTAGCTAGTACGATCGCTGTTTTATTTCATATTCAGTTATTAGGAGTACATTTTATATTTTTGTAATGTAGATTGTATAGATGGAATCTATAGAAATATCCATTTCCAAAAAAAAAGAAAAAAATTCCCTCAAATTGGAAAAATGTCTACAAGACAAATGGTGACAAAATCTTTCTTTTCTTGAGATATCAGGATAATTGCAGGTGATTACTCTATCTGTTCGGTGCGGCAAGTCTAGGTATCATTTTTCCCAAGATACTATGATGCTTGGCAATTGCACAAAACTCGTCGTGGTAGTGAGAAAGATTATTTCCTAAAGTTCCGTAGAGAAGTTACCCAAATCTATTAAATGAAAAAACACAGAAATTCAGAAAAATAGTGGAAAAAAAATCAAAATCTTCAAAAGAACTTCTTTTGCATGTTACTAGATCAATTAGATTTGCTGGCGAATGCTACTAAATAATGTCTGTTAAGAAACAGTAGTATCATGCAAGATCCAATAAAAATATCAAAGAAAACATTCCCTTTTCATGTCACCAAATTACTAGTTTTATGGATAATGTCGCTGAATAACGCCCACGAAGAAAGAAAATTGTTGTACATGTGCAACGTTCAATTAAAAATCAAGAAAAACTGATATCTTTAGAATAACTTCTTTTCCGTACAGCCAAATAATTCAAGTGTATTGGACAATGGCGCTAAATAGTGCCTGCGTAAAAGCATGTGCATGTGCAATGTTCAATAAAAGATTAAGAAATTTTTAGAACTCCTTTCTCATGTCACAAACTCATTTAGATTTGATGGAACGTCACCGGGTGGTACCTGCTAAGAAGCAAGACTATTGCGCAAAGTCTAATAAAAGACCGAGGAAGACAGAAACCTGAGAATCAAGACTGTTGTGTATATAAAAAGTTCAGTAACAAAAATTGAAAAAGACAGAAATTTTTAGAACTTTTTCTTTTCAACCACCAAATGATTCAGATTTGATAAACTCTGTCGCTGAATAGTGTCTTAGTAAGAAGTAATACTCTTGTGCTTGTGCAAGGTTTGATAAAAAATCAAGAAAGATAAAAATTTTCAGAATTACTTCTTTTTCACGTCACCAAATTTAATATAATGCCATCGGCAGAAGCAGAACTGTTGCGCAATGTTCAATAAAGTATTAAGGTAGACAGAGATCCTTAGAAAAGCTCTTTTCTTATGTCACTAAATCATTTAGATTTGAATGTCACAGGTTGGTGCATGCTGAAAAGTAAAACTGTTCCGCAAGTCCAATACAAGATTAAGGAAGACAGGCATCTTTAAAAGAACTTCTTTTTCATGTCACCAAACCTTTCAGTGGCGAGGGATAATATAGTCGAAAAGTGCTGTTGAGAGGCGAGACTGTTGTGCATATTGCAAGGGTAAATCGAAAATCAAAAAAGACAATAGCAGGTGGTTCTAAGAAAATGCGTCAGTTACAGTTTTTAGCCAGAGGATTAAAATCTTTTTTGTAAAGCTTCTCTTCTTAACAATGAAAAAAAAAACTTTAGAAATTTTCAAATTTGATAGTGGCAAACAGTGGAATTCTCAATAGCAGTCTGCTCTTAAAAGAAATAAATATGTTGACAGTCACTTTTCTAGAAAAAAGTGTGCCTTCGTTTGCTAAGGAACCAACTCTTTATCCTGCTTTACGTGTACATGCAACGCTCTCCAAAAAAACCGTCAAGAACCTTTTGAAAACTTCGTGATAGAATCAAAGACATGTGGTCAGAAATATCCTAAAATGTAATTAGAAGATTTTTCCCCACAGTTTAAATCCCGATTAGAGTGTTACAAATGACGGGCCAATTCAAAACATCTAAAGATCCCACTGTTCAATTATCTTTATCAATAAATGATTTTCCTTTTAAACACTTATTTTTTCCTTCTCTTACTATGTGTGGCCAATATCTGCTATCCGTCATAACTGTTAAATAGGTTTTTTTATAGCCACCCGGTATTTCATTTTCATGTCACCAAATTACGATCGTCGCCTTAAGCTGCAAACTGCGTAACTCCACTTTTGGTCGAAAATGAGGTTTTAATACCATTTGGTGTAGAATTCTCCAACGATTCATTAGAAAAATACGTATACCGTAGAAACATTTATAACTTCGTGAACGATCGATTTTGCAAACTGTGTAACTCCTTTCTACCAATTTAAACACGCAAAAGTCGTATGTTCACTTAACAACCTAACCTTATTGAATAGTGATGAGCGTTTGGAATGTCTTTTATATAAATACATGTGAAGATTGTGAAGTAAATATTATTGAATTATACGTAATAGTCACTGGATTTGTAAACAATAATAGGCTAAAAAAGTAAGATTATTTATGATGTAATTCGTAAAAATAGAACGAAATCCATAGATGTGCATTTGTAATGGAGATAGGTGTTTTGCTGTTTGGGCACTCTTACTAATATTCGTCTTGTTCAATGAGATACGTATTGTTCTAAGTTTTATACGGAATGAGTGTTGTACATAAAAATAATCAATGTTTCAAGTACGAGTACTAGTTTTGGTATTCTTTTAGAACAATGTCCAGTCGAATTCAAAAAATTTTTGATGCGTTGGAGACAATGGAAACATCACCACCATCACCGACAAGTCCCGAGACAACAGAAATAATGCAAGGCAATGAAGAGGCGGATATAGTTAAAGCGATTGAAAATGCGGAAGTGATTTTTGTCGATGAACAAGAAATTTTAGAAACTGTTCATAAATATACAAACTTTGTTGAACATGCAGTCAATTGTGGTGACGATGATACTAATGAATTTGCGCAAACTATTCATGATCCTATCGGTTTAGAAATATTTGATAATGTAGG
This sequence comes from Ignelater luminosus, assembly GCA_011009095.1. Lineage (NCBI taxonomy): Eukaryota > Metazoa > Arthropoda > Insecta > Coleoptera > Elateridae > Ignelater > Ignelater luminosus. The sequence goes on along the minus strand of VTPC01090809.1, from coordinate 12,652 downwards.
TGATTCAATTGAAAGAGTAAACTTGGAAGAAAACATCAACATTTTGAAGGAATCGAATACGGCTAACGCCGTCGCAACAACTATGCCGAATACAAATGATCTAGATTGGAAACCACGATTGACAGATGAAGCTGCAAAAAGAAAACGTTCTGATAATATGTAATTAATTAAGCAAATTGGAGGAAAAATAGAAAGCGTCTGAATAGGGAATAGAGCAAAACGTACTTAGGAAAGAAGAAAAAAGATGGAAAATGGAAATATGACGTACTGAAAGAACCAAGAACATGAAGACGAAAATGTGATTGTCAATTGAATGGAAATGAAAAATCGAAGCTACAGTGCAGGAGGTTACAACAAGAAGAAAGGGAAACAATATTTAAAACATGGAACGAAAAAAAGATATTTGTAAACAGCCACGTGTTAGTTAACCCAACAGCTAGAAAAAGAAGTAAAGACGAGAATTTCAGAAGAACATATTCACATAAGTTATATTCAGAAAAGGACAGGCTGAGGGTTTGCAAATCAATGTTCTTGGACACATTGGGAGTGAAGGAATGCGTGCTCAAGAAATGGGCTAAAGCTGGGTTGGAACTTAATACAAATATTTCAGAAAAAGCAGACATCCGTCAAATTTGAGCACGTATTAAATCACTTCATAACTTTTTTGATTCTTTGCCCAAGATGGGGTCACATTGTTGTCATGCCACGACCTCAAAATTATACTTGGAGCCCATTTAGGGATCAAAAGCTCGGTTATATAAAATTTATGCCAATAGGAATCTAAAACTATTGTCAATTACATGCTTTCACTAGGAATTTGATCAAAAGCAATTATCTTTATATAGACCTAAGAAGGACTTGTGTGACGCATGTGTTGCTTTTGAAACCGGCAATCTGTCAGAGAAGAAATACAATCGGCACCAAGAGATGAAAAGAGAATCCAGAGACGAGAAGTCCAAAGACAAAGTAAGTTCTCACGAAGTGTTTACCGTAGATCTACAATCCGTCTTGATGTCAAAAATGTCCAAAGTCAAAAATTAATGGTTCATAACTTTACGTTTTTTGATATTAAACGTCGACAAGGTTACTGTTATTTATGGAACTAGACGGAGGGGGGATTAACTAGCAATAAATTTACGTCAATTATTATCGATTTCATAGAAAAACATCTGGGAATGCAAAGCATAACCACAACGAACTCCTGTTTTGTTACTTTTTCCAAACTTTGGCGGCCATTTTGACTATGTTCCCGAAGAGATATTAAAAAACGAAGATACCACGTTGTCTTTAGGTTTTGATGTAGCATCCAAATCTGAAGTCCAAATTTCAAAATTTGACAAAAAATGCGGACAGACATACATACATACAGACAGACAGACTTCGCAAATTCAGTAACGACTCGTTCGGAGTTCGTCGAACATCTCGAAACTTATCCAATACAGGATAAGAACGCGGAAATAATTTTATATAGTGATGGCTGCGGCTGTCAAAACAGGAACAGTGCCCTAGCGAATGCTCTGTTTAATTTAGCATTGCAAAGAAAACTTAACATTGTTTAAAAAATTTTGCTAAAGGGTCATACGCAAATGGAGGTTGGCGGTATTCATTCTGTCATAGAAAACAGAATTCGCAATAAAAAAATTAATGTACCGGTGGACTATGTCAACATTTGCAAGACTGCATGTCAGAAAACTCCATATAAGGTGGAGTACTTGAAGCATACGTTTTTCAAGAAATATGATGATATTAAATTTTACAAATGAATAAGACGTGGAAGGGCAAATGGATCACCTACTGTCAACCAAATTATGGCTTTAAACTACACTGAAAATGATATTTGTTTTAAATTAAGACATCGAGACAACTGGTAACCTTTACCAGTTCGACTAAACTTCGATACTATAATCTCTACGGATTTCACAAACTTGATTCATCTACATAAAAGTAGATTACGAATAAAAAAAGAAAAGTATCAACATTTGCAAGAGATCAAACGAAGTATTGAAGAGGACTTTTATGATAACTTACCCCATCTTTAAAATCTAGTTGTTGGTTTTGTTTCATAGAAATAATAATTTACGTAATGTTCTAATAAAAAGATGCTAAGTTTCTCTATATTATTATTTGTATTTTATACCTGTACAAACCGCATCTCCAAAATTTACTTTACTAATGCTTTAGAAAAATGAGTAACTCCAATGTTTCAGGTAACTGACTTTTATCTTGAATTAACAGATCGGAATTTATGGACGAAAAGCTACCATTTATTTCTTTTCAGTAGATGCAACTTAATGCAACATACCAAATTTTTGTTAAATCTCATGTCTGCAGTTTTTTGCGTTTGCTGTACAATTCACCAAAATGGAGTTAAGCAGTTTTCAGGTTAAGGCGACGCGATGCATGCTGAGAAACAGAACTGATGCGTAAGATCCAATAAGAGATCAAGGAAGACAGAGATCTTTAGTACTTCTTTCTCATGTCACTAAATAGTAATTGTCGAAAAGTGTTTCTGAGGATCGAGACTGTGACGTCTGTGCAAATTTCAATAATAAATCAAAGACAGAAATCTTCAGAAGTCCTTCTTTCTCATGTCACTCATTCAGATTTGATGAAATGTCACCAGATGATGCATGCTGAGAAGCAGGTTTAATAAAAGTTAAAGGAAGACAGAAATCTTTAGAACATGTCGCTAAATAGTGTTTTCTGGGAGGCAAGACAAAAATTTTTTTTCTTTTATTGTTTTAGTATTACAATCTGGTCAATTATGACCAATGAGCAATTTTATTCTAACCTAGCTTACTATTTGAAAAAACTTAAATTAAGGTATACTCATCAGTGTCCTTAATGTTCAGCTGTCTTTTAACTAAGTACACTACACCTGACGTGTACACTACCGCACCATTCTCTGCTTTTCACTGACTCTAACACTAATTCAAATTAGCTCAAAAAGTTTAAGTCTTTTGAGCCTTCTCACTAGTTGCGTATTGTCAATGAGCTGGATGGCTTCAACATTCACGTGCTGATGAAGTCTTTCTTCATGTTGTCTGGCAAATCTTGTGATAATTTCATCCACAGTCTCCATTTCCTGGTCTCGATGGAGGTCGCTGTTTCTAGAGTACCAAGGTGCATTTACCATACTTCTCAATACTTTATTTTGGACTCGTTGTATAATTGTTTTATTACTTTGTTTGGTACAGCCTCAGAGCTGAATTCCGTAAGTCCAAACTGGTCTAAGTACTTGTTTGCATAACAAAATTTTATTATGCAGAGACAGAGTGGAATTCCTACCAATCAGCCAGTACATTTTTCTGTATTTTAGGTTTAGCTCTTCTTTTTTCTTTTTGACATGAGGCTTCCATCGCAGTTTTGCGTCTAGGGTCATGCCCAGATACTTAGCTTTGTTTGAGTAGGGTATTTGTTGACCATTAATGTTTACTGGTATTGGTTCTATTTTTTGGTTTGTAAAATCTACATGTACTGACTTACTTTCATTCAGCTTGATTTTCCATGTTTTAGTCCATTTCTGTATTTCTTGAATAGCGGTTTGTAGTTTTTCAGTTGATTCTTCATTATTATTTCCAATTGCCATTATAGCAGTGTCATCCGCAAATCCGGCTATTGTGTTATTTTCTGGTTGTGGAATGTCACAAGTATATAGCAGGTATAAAACCGGACCTAGGACACTTCCTTGTGGCACTCCCGCTTGAATTTCTTTCAGTTCAGAATAGGCATCTTCCTGCTTTATTCTGAAGAATCTATCGGATATATATGAATGTAATATTTCTACGTACTGTTCTGGGAAATATGAGTTTAACTTGTGTATTAGCCCTTTGTGCCAAACTTTGTCAAATGCCTGGACCACATCCAAAAAGATTGTAGAACAAACTTTTTTTTCTTCGAGGCTCTTCTCAATAATACTTGTTATTCTGTGGATTTGGTCAATCGTGGAATGCTTGTTTCTGAATCCAAATTGATGTGTTGGTATTAATTTTTGTCTCTCAATAACAGGTTTCAACCTTTTGAGTAGTAATTTTTCAAATAATTTTGAAATTACTGGTAATAAGGAAATAGGCCTGTATGATGTCACTTCGTGTGGTTGCTTGCCAGGTTTTGGTATCATAATCACTTCCGCGATTTTCCACAAACTTGGCACATATCGCAGTCTGAAGGATGCATTTATTAAGTTTGTTAATTTTACTATGGCTTTCTTAGACAGATTTCTGAGTGTTTCCCCAGTTATTAAATCGAACCCTGGAGATTTTTTTGGATTGATATTATTTTTAATTTCATTGATTATTTCTTTTGGAGAGGTGAGTCGTATACTTTCTTTCTCTTGTATTGAATTTTCTGTTGTTAATTCTTCTGCTAATTCTTCGCTGTCTTGAAAGATTTTTTCTAGATGATTTCCAAACAATTCTGCTTTTTGTTGATTACTCCGTGCCCATTTTTCATTTCCCATACTTAGTGGCGGGATTTGCAGGATCGGTCTTTTTAATCTCTTTGTTGCTTTCCAAAGAGAATAGTCTGTACAACCATCGTTGGTAAGTTCTTTCAGATATGTGTTAATAGTGTCATTTTTTAGCAGTTTTATTTCTCTTTTCAATTGTTGACTAAGATTATTTAACTTTGTTTTATCTTGGGGTGATCTTGTTTGTTGCCACCTTCGTCTTTGTTTTCTTTTTTCGGTTATTATTTGTCTAATTTCTTTTGGGTAGTTATTTCCTGCAGTTCTTTTTCTAAGTGTAGAAGTATTTTCCCAAGCTGCCTGCTGTATATTTCTTACAAACAACTCCACGTCTTCATCAAGTTGTTGCTCATTTTTTAATGGTACAGAAAGATTAATATTTTCTTCCAGACTCATCTTAAAGCTTTTCCAGTCAGTGTGCTTGTTTACTAACATCGGGCAAGCTTCTTTCTCTATTACAGTTTGACTTAATGTTAAGATAATTGGTGAATGGTCTGAATTCATATCCCAACCTTCTTTTATTTGTATGTAATTTGCAGGACTGTTCTTTACAATATAGAAATCTATCAAATCTGGTATTTTATTGTAGTCCGTCGGCCAGTATGTTGGCTTTCCAGTAGACATCACTTCGCATTTATACTCTTTTATAGCTTCATAAAGTTCTTTGCCTTTGGTCGTAGTCAATCTTGATCCCCAAGATATATGTTTAGCATTGAAATCCCCTCCAATAATAAATCTATTACCTTGTCTGTTTAGAAAATCAAGATATTGGTTTTGTTTTAGTGCATGTTTTGGTGGACAGTAAACTGCCACTACTGTTATTTGATAGTTTTTCGTTCTTACATTGACTGCAGTAGCTTGTATTTCTTCTGTTTCGTTCCCAATTTCTTCATAATGTAGGATGTTTTTTTTGATTATTATTGCACTACCCCCTTTAGCAGTGTTTTCTGGATGTATGGTGTTGTAGACCTTATAACCTTTAAATTTGATATATGTTTGTTTTGTGAAATGTGTTTCACTTATGAGACAGATTTCAATTTTTTCTATGTCGAGGACTGCTTGTAATTCTTGCTGATGTTGTAGCAGTCCGTTAGCATTCCAGGCCATAATTCGAAGATCATTAGCCATTTTTATTTTTAGGGATGGCTCCTTGTCTGCCATATTCAAGCTTAATTAATCTTTCGTCAAAGCTTTTCATTAAACTTGCTTGTTCATTTAATTTGCTTAGAATTAGCTGCAAGTTTTGTTCGATGTCTGTAGTTTGTTTGGTGCTTTCTTTTCCTTTATCTGTCTGTATTGGCTCTTTCAATATTTGACGTATGGTACATGATTTGTTTTTTTGTAAGAATTTAATTGTGTTGCATATTCTTTAATTTCATTTCGGACAGGTTGTTTTGGTTTTTCTACTTTCTTCATCCTGTTTGTTTTTATTTTTTTGAAGTTCTTTTGCTATATTACATCCACGGTAGTTGGCTGGATGGGCCTCTCCACAATGGACACGTTTTGGCTTCTCGTTTGTTGGTTTGGTACAGTTTCCTAGTATGATGTTTCCCAGTGCATTTGACACATCGCGATTCTTTGGCACAGTAGCGTTGGGTATGTCCAAACGCTTGGCAATTTTTACACTGCGGAATTAGTTTTGAAGCCCTAATTGGTTCTATTTGGACTCCGATGCCCAGAATATCCTTAATTTCATAAATTTTGTTAATATCTTCATCATGGCTAAACACTAACGTAAAAATGTCCAGTGGTTCCGTTGTTTTCTACTTTAATTTGTTAATTACATCTATTATTTTATAGCCTCTTTTGACCAGTTCTCTGGCTATTTTTTCTCTATTACAGAGACAAAAAATGAAGAAAGTCACAAAAACTTCAGAACATTAATTAATTTATTATTTAGTATTATGTGGTGCAATTTAATATTAGATTTTCAGTTATGCTTTTTCTTAAACCTTGTTCTTTCTTACTGTTTCCTTTAAAGTGTCAAAATTAGGCCTAAAAAGCATTTTTATTCCTTTTTCTTTTTGTTTTGCTTTCTGAGAAGCAAGTAATTGATGTTTACCTAAGCCGCCAATTATATTTCTCGTTCTTGTGGGCAGTAAATTGATTGAACATTTCTATATTTTGTAATAGGGTATTATAAAGTCACAATAATTGTAGATACGCATTAGGTAATGAAAAAAGGTTCTTTTTGATTTGCAATATTTAGGAGGCAAAAGCTACATTAAAAATAAAAAATTATTTAAGACTCTTAGGATCTGTATGTAACAAAACCTTAAAAAAAAGAAATTATCATTCTCTGCAGATAAAAAACAATATTATTTCAGATTTTCTTTTGAAAAAGGGAACATTCCAAAAAACGGCAAAATTATTTGTGTCATTTGATGCTGATAAATTAAATCTAACGGGCAAATTATGTTAAAAAGAAAAAAGGAAATGTAATAAGAATTTGTCGGCGACGTTGTGTGTTGCCGAAAGGAAACAAATTAGTTTTCTTTCTCTTGCAAGGGAGCGGTGGACAAAGAATTGAAATGCCGATTTCGAGGCTGCTAGGAAAATTCGTTCCATTAAAACGAGTACAATATAAAACGCTCTACGTTATATTTTATTGAAAAAGTTTATTTACAATGCTGAAATAATTAGTTTACAACAGAGGCTATAATATATATGTAATTGATTCACGCATTATGTAATTAGCTAATTAAACTACGTTCAATTGTTTCCTCATTAGACATCTTCATAAAATATTTTATCGCTAATATTTTTATTATTCCTTAAACATTCCGCCATCTGAATGCTATTAAAAGGCTCCCATGTGAAAATCGTAAAACCACCTTTTAATGGAGGTTAATGAATTTTGTAAGGGTTAAAATATTAAGCTTTATGATTTACTACACGCCGAAGATTCAAAAAGTTCTAAACAGACAGTAATTTTCTGTATTTTAAACCAATTTATGAATGAAATTTGCTGAAATCCGTTCGACGACGTGGGTGCTGAATGGCAAATTTGTCAAAGCAGCCGATTTAATAGGACGTGAATATGCCACCATAGTTCATTTCGCGGAATTAATATCAAACTTTGAATTCTAAAACCGTTATAACAGTGAAACGATATTTCATCTCTGTTCACAAACTCACTTCCTACAGATAGAATTATTGACAAATTGAGAAAAGCAAGTTTCATATCTCTTTAATATTTTAACAAAAGAAAATCAATAATTATAAAACTATTGTAGAAATTTAATTCCCAGAAAAACTATTAGATATGAAATTCAATTAAAGAAAAAAATGCAATTTAAAATTGTATAAGCACGTATATTGCATATGGGGAAGTAATAATAACTACATTGTTACTGGTTTCATTAAGTTAGTTGCCTAGTTGGCTCTGCTCGGAGCCGTCGCTTAGATATTATTACGATATCAAATTATTTTAATTTTTATTAATACTGTTTAATGCTAAAAATTAAATTTCTTATTAAAAGTTTTTATTATAATAACCCAGGATTTTATTGCAACAAAATTTTCGCCTTTAAATATTTCTAATTCAATTAATTTTTTGTATTAGTCTCTTATGCAAGTGTAAATTATTGTAATTATTTATTTAAAAACTAATTTAATCCAAAAATTAAATTCAAAATTCAGAATTTATACATCTACTGTAAAGTTACGTAAGAATTAAGAAATTAATTAATTACCTGAATCGATTGCATCTTTACATTTTCTCCTGTCAATAATATCTGTATCATCAGAGCAGTTTTTACTAAACTTTTTACAGTGCTGCACATAACAGAAAGCGCCATATTTATTTAGAAATTTACCTATCACTCGAGACAATAAATCTTATATGTGATGCGATCTATAAAAAGGTACCTCAAGTTGTTGAGTAAAAAAACGTGATCGTATCAAGATTATCGATTCTAGGTTTTAATCCCACATGCTTCTCATAACATTTGGCAACATTCTAAGCTAGAAACCAGCTCTGTAGGTTTTCCACACAATGTCATTTTATCATTAAACCGCCGTATCTGGCTTAATTTTTAACAAATCGAGCTTTTTTTTAAGTACTGCCCTTTAGGTCTACCGAATAAGAATGAAAATTAAAAATCGATTTTTCCTTACCTTTATATAGATCGCATCACATAATAAGAAACAAATTACTGTGCAGTCATTACCAAAACAAAGCATCCCTCTAATCATTCTAAAAAACAAGGATCGTTGGGTTTTTATCTCAAACGAATTTAAAGTAAAGCAGATAAACTTCATCAAAGCTAAAAATCTTGCCCCAGCTTCTGTAGACGATTATCCAAGCATGATCCATTTCCTCGATACCGACCAGGTATTTCTTTATACTTATCAGTTGAGGCAAGAAAACCTTTGCGAATTGTTCTCGAAGGTATTCCTGCTGAAGTAAACACGGTAGACGTGGCCGCCGATTTAGGTGACAAAGGCTTTCGAAATCAGCCCATCATAAGAAAGGAAGAATAGCGTCTCACTTCACTAGTACTGGTAACCTTCAAAAAGACTGAAAACGTCAAAGAAATATGGTACCTACGTACGGTCTTCCATCTTACTGTCCGTACAGAGGCACCAAGGAAAAAACTAGATCTCATCAGTCAGTGTCACCGTTGCCAAGGGTTTAAAACCTTTGGCTCGTGCAATGTGAGAACATCAACCTTCACATGTAATAAGTCTCGCGAACAACCTGCCAAGTGCGCAAACTGCAAACTGCGGCCGAGCGCACCCACCAAGCTAAATACCCGGAGAAATAAGTAAAGCTCATACAACCTCCACCCGATTGCAACCAGCTCCATAAAATGTGTCTATCCCGGCACCCGCCACAACACCACAAAGTTCACAATGCCGAGACTTTCAAGATAAAATAGCCGGCTCAAGACAACCCCTTTGAAAAACCTGCTTTCATCGTGCAGCTCATTGGAAAAGCAGCTAACACACTTTATCCATAGTTCTTAAAGAAAATCCTTGCCCTTGCTCTGAAGGCTCTATCCAGAGACATCTTAAACGCGTTTGTTAAACTGTTTTTGATTACCTAGGCCTACTTGAATGTTATAGATATGCAAAGAAGACAACCAAATATTCTTCAAGTCGCCTTCTGGAACGCCAACGGCTTGGTGGCTCGATGTCATACTGATCTGCAAAACCCAATGACCACCCTCGACATAAAAGACTAAAGAACATGCTGCAACCAGAATAAACAGCGGGCTGTCCCATAGCTCAACAAAACTTCATCAACGTCAACATCCTTTCAGATGAAGGAGGTGTAACCGAAAGCCAGGAACTCCGTATGCAGGATAAAAGATACAACAATGTTTTATAACTTAAAGTTTTGATTTATGTAGTACCTACTGCAAAGTGAAATTTGCTATCCACTTTATAAAATTTAAGAATTCTGATGTTTACAATGCAAACCACAAAATCTATGCATCACACTATATTTATTTGTAGTAAATGAAAGATAACTTTTCAAAATCTGTAATGATTGTGGTTTTTCTCACAAATTTTGCATTAAATCTTATCCAAAAATTCATTAAAGACCAGATTAAGACAATCGGGCTTTGAAGGATGATGACAATTTGACGATTAAACTCGGCCCAGCACCTAGTCCTAACCTAGTCAACGTATTGAATAATATGGCCCCGTATTCACTTAAGTCATACTGTATACATTTCCAGATTTCTAAACAAGGCCTGCATAGCAAATATATGTTATCATGTCTAGAGTAGATTACTAAATATAAAAATAGAAGATGCTTCGAACAAGATTCTAGTAATCTCCATACTTGGTATCATTGGATATAGTTTCGGTCCAACCTGCATACACTCCTTGACAACCAAGACGTAAGTTAAATATCTAATGGATGTAGATGCAGTAAAGAGAATGAGATAATCGCAGTGTACCTAAAAAATCAGTTTATCTCAAAACTACTGAGAACGGAACTCAGCAAATTTAAATTAGAAATAAGTGCGGATATAGTAAGTGCCTTTTCGAAGATTATAGAAAAACTCTTTTGTGGTAGAATCTTAAGTTTCCTAAACAAATTTTAAATTTTAAATAATTTTCAATATGGTTTCAGACTTAAGTATTCAACTGAAACGGCAATTACCAAACTCATTCAGGAGGATAATGAAGAATGAATTGTAGCTATGTCTCACCTTTAAGGGGGATGACATGGAATTGCGAGGTATGATTAGTAACTGGCTAATTTTTTTTCTTTCTTCTTCTTGGGCCGCTATTATTTCTCTTATTCGTGAACGATTTGCTTAACTATATCACAAATGGGAAACCTGTTATGTATGTCGATGATGTCTTCATGATACTCTGAGATGCAAATACTAATCCATTCCACTTCAAAATAGTCATCACATTGGATCAATTCAACACTTGTTGATTTAATAACAGACTAATCAATAATCAGTAGAAAACTGATTGCATAGAACTACCACTGCAACTTCAATCTTGACGAAGGTTTCTCAAAAATATCACTATCTAATTTTGTGCAATATTTTGGAATAACTTTAGATCAGAATTTAAGCTGAAACGTTTAAATCAAGCGTTTTTTGGCTTGCTATACTTACGCGACTACTTAGATATATGTATATACTTTTTTTTTCAATTGCGTTTTGAAAATGAGTGATATCAATTTCGAGCAACGTTGTTCTATCAGGTTTTGTTTCAGACTTTGTCACAGTGCTACACAAGCTCTTGCAAAGATTCAGTAGGCCTGTGGAGCCAATACTTTGTCAAGGGCCCAGGTTTTCAGACGGTTTAAGGCATTTTCAGAAAGAATAGAACAGATTAAAAATGAACCTCTTGGCGGAAGGCCTGCAACTACAAGAACTGACGAAAATATTGCCAAAGTTCGGGATCTTGTACGTTCTGATCGTTGCTTGACAATCAGAATGATTTGAGAGCAGTTGAATTTGACTCACACCACCGTTCATAAGTTCTTGAGGTTGAGGAAAATCTGTGCGAAATTGGTTCTGAAAAGCCTTTCGCAGGAACAAAAAAGAGCAACAGGAGGGACACACGCGTTGAAAATGAACCTCATTTTCTGGAACATGTCATTACTACTTTTTATATTTTATTTCTAATTGTTACGACATGCACATCCATTTCCATACGGTAACCGTATAAATAGAAATTATTATCATTATAGGTAGATGTGTAAAAAGATAAACTAATATAGATTGCTTTAAAGAGTAGACGTAACAAAAGGTTCAAAAGACATTGAAAAATTTGGAAAAGTCAATCTTTCAAATGTACGGAGATTGACTAACCTACTTGTTGGATTTCACATAATAGTACTTGCAAGTTCCTGTTCTAATCAGCGCAGCGAGAGCATAGAAATTATGGCTACACTACACAATCACAAACCTCTGCTATAGAATTATTACAAAAGACTTATCTAATCCCTGTAAATACAAATACTTAAAGTAAGCTGATTGGGAGGGTAATGACAAGTACTTTGTTATGATTTTTAATTTTATTTTCAATACTGGTTTGGGCGGCTAAATAAAATAAAATAGAAGAATCAAAATAAAGTTAAAAACCATAAGGAAGTACTTTTTATTATATTTCCAGTTTATATCACTACTTTATGCAATGGATAGCAATTAAAAATAAACGTTCTTCATCAATATTTAGATGCATGCGCTAAAAGCCAGAAATACCCTTATTGCGCTTTTTCTTCTAGAACGTAGAAGCTGCAATCCGCGGATGAAATAGTACGCTTTGAAAGGCTATTGCAAAATTCACTTTAAAGTTCAAGTAGGTGAAAGAAGGAGAAGATGAAATGTGCGTTACCTAACTGCTGCTTGCGATCAAAATGATCAATTTGCAAATTTTGTTTACCCGAAAATCATACAAATATTAAAGACCAACTTTGCAAAGAAGATATATTACGTTGCGCTGAATAATTACTGAGATAGAAACCCAGAATCTTTTTCTTTCGCAAAAGAAATTAGTTGCATTAATGGTCTTCTTCCTTAGATAAATAAAAACTTCACATATATATACTCATTTGTGCTGATTTATAAATGGAACAAGATATGGTTAGCCATGGCTAAAGGTGAGCAAATCCAATCTATTAGATTAGTACCAGTGATACCTATACCTGTATTATAAGTAAGTAATAATTAGGTTAGCTAGCTAATAAAAGTGAGAAGATAT
>VTPC01090800.1:17296-30026 GCA_011009095.1 Ignelater luminosus | reverse complement strand
TTTTTTTTACGTTTTGCGTTAAGTTTATGGATTTTGATTGATCACAACACCTGCTTATTTTACATACAAAGTAAAGTAACATGAAATAAAATGCGTTTCACTTCAGCTAATATTTTCATGTCATATGGCAAGTTTTCAAGCGGTGGAGCAGTGTATAAACAGTGGAAAATCTCTGTTACAATTTTGCCTCCAAAATTAATGGTAAGATCATGTAATGTAGTCTTACCCATCAATGATTACGCTGTGCAAAAATCGTTAAATTTACTTACGTTTGAGCAAATAAAAGAAACGCTTCGATTCAGCAACAAAGTCATAAATAAAACGCTTTGAACTAAAAATTAAATATATCGTGGGTGGTATTTGGGTACATTTATGAATGTCATAAAAAATGACGGCATTTCTGTAGGAGAACCATAGAACCTAAAACAAACATAGACACTATGCGTACTTGGGTTCATCTCTTTTATACCAACGTCGAACATTATTGCAATAGAAAGGCCTTAAATTATGGTAACTGTGCTTTAGTGGTATTTCTCTATTAATAAAATCTGCCAGGCAAAGCTTCTTCGTAGACTCCTACAGTTTTGTGTACATAATATTTTAGGAACTTTGTGGGGCGTTTGTACCATGTAGTACTACAAGCCATAGCTCAATATCTCTTACGGTTTTCTTCTTCCACCGTCACAATATACCACAAAATATAGACTAATCCTATTAGCATTTGCGGACGACACTTTTCTCATTAACCTTTATCACATCTGACAGCCTTTTAAAAGGACTGTACCGATTGACTGCTTTGGTGCAAATTAAAGCCAAACTCAACAAGGCCATGTTCTTTAGGCATTCTGTCTGCATGGAGGAATATTATCTGGGTCTGGGACGCCAGAATAGCCGTATTAAACTCTTTCTCTACGAACATATGATTCATAGTGGTGCGCAGAAGTCTGAAAACGTCAACAACGGTTCCTTCGTGTTTCTATTTCGTTTTCCTGTCCACTTGTTGAGATAATCGGTGTTAGTTCGGTCGATGACCATCTTTTACCCATTCCCGTCGGTGCCTTTGTTGCTCAGTCAAAGAATTTGACAGAAACATTTCTCCTGCCATGCGGCTCTACGGACGTTCATGATCAAGGAAAAAGCTGAACTATTGTTGTGAGGTTTTACGCTGTTGCTGTTACGAACATTCCCCACATGCATTTGCTAGCGGTATTGTGCAAAACATCATTTGTACTTGCCGTTACCAATATACATCTACTACGTCTGCACCATCCTAACGTTGTTGCACTGCCGCTGTCTATCATGTGGCCAAACAACTGCAACAAATACCAAAATCAGTTGTTGCAACCACCTTATCATGACCAAAAGAGAAAGTTTTCAATTATTAACATAGTACAAGCTGAAAAAGAGCGAAGTTTTTAAAATGAACTCAGTTTCCTCGTGTGAACCTGGAATAAAAGTTTAAAAGAAGTAGTAATATTAAAAACTATAGGTACATAAAATTTGTCTTTCTTAAGACTCGATTGTGGCTACTACTAGTTTGTTGATCACGTACGACAAATTAAGACTTTTATTCTTTTTAGGCTTTCCAAGACTTGGAACAGTCATTAACACTCCTGATAGACGTGTGTTTCTAGAGAAGCGGTTCTCAAGTACCAGGAAGGAGGAGCCAAAGAAATAATCGAGATCTGGAAGGCAAGTCTTCTAGAAAAGAAATCTCTAAGAACATATTAGTTTTTGTGCAACTTAAAACAACTAGAATTTGTAATTATTAAAAAACCTTGTCAACAGTAGCTCCTGATTCAGGATGCTGTTCAGATTTCTGAGGAGTTGAGCTTTGCACTATGCAATATTAAAAATCTTTCAGTCTAGAAGACTTAAGATTAGGGTAGTTGTTAGTAAGAAAAACTTACTCAATAAGCCTAAGCAGTTCATTAAGTGTAAAAACAGGGTGGAGTAGTTCATCTTGCCAAACGGCAACTTTATTGAAACTTATGTGAAACAACATACTGGATTTTCTCCAAACAGCTGCTTGAAAGTTGCTCAGTTATTAGTTCTTTCATTAGGGTCACACTGCACCCTCTTTCCTACTCATGTTAGTCTGTCATCTGTCTTGATGTTTTTCACCTGTAGTTAAACTGTTTTGTTTCATGCCATATATTATAATAGTTAATAATCTTTTAACACATTTTACTTGTGTTATTAATAAGTAGTAACTATGGATAAAAAACAATTAGTGCAGTATTCCAGAAGTCTCCAAAATGGTACCAACGTCACCTATGAAAAGATGAGGCGCCTTAAGATTGGAATTTGGTAGGCATTCCTCGGTGGGGATTTTTGCATTAATTTGTACAGTTGGGAGTTTTGAAAGGTTCCTCCATCCTTCGGTTTACCATATGTACCAACTTCAATGAAAATAAGTTTACAGTTAGTAATGCTTATAGTTGTAAAACATCGTTCCTAACCGAGCTGGGCACTTGATGCGAATGCGCTTCCCATCAATTGCACCAAGACAGTGCGGAAAACTCTATTTTTCATAAAAAGTGTTAACGATTCTCCTGAAACTCTCTTCAGTAGGTGGCTTCATACGCAAAAGTTGCAAAGTTTCTCACAATAAATGGAAGATTTTTGACACGATACTAGCAACAGTAGAAGCTTCCACGCGAAAAGAAGATGCAAAACTTTTGAATGAGTTCCCAGTCGCTAAATATCTGCGAAAGAAAAGGAAGTAGTCAATTCTTTATCATTAACACATGCTAATGTTATTTGTATTGATTTGAAAAGGTCTGAAATAATATGTTATAGGATGATTTTCTATTTTCTAGCTGCAGAAACGAAAAAGACGTGGAAAGTTTTAAGGCAGCAGTTTAAAGTACATTTCGACAAGCTTCCTCTTTTAAAATTGGAGACCGTGCACCAGAAGATGACGTGGAAAGCTTGCTGTTCCTAAAAAACATTTCTGAAAAAAGACCTGGCAGTGGCAATTTACCCGAAGTGAGACAAGAATCTGAAAATGAGGATGTTTACAATGAAGAAGATGACACACAAAATGATGGTGATGATATACCACCTCCTCCTACATCATCTTCTATAACATCAAGGGTTAAACATTTTTTTGCCAGTACAAGCACTGTTCGGTCTTCTTCAAAAGACGTTACAGTCGCAACGGATAAACCAGATAATTTAGGGTACAGAAAAGGATTAGTCCAAATGGAAATAATAGGGAAAGATTTGTTGGACATCGAGAACAAAAAACTGCAAATGAAGAAAGCAAAGCAATTATCGGCTGTGGATAAAAATAACGAAGATATAGCCATTTCTACGTCTCTATTACCTCATGTAAAAAAGTTACATTCTCTTGAAAAGTTACAGTTGAGACTGAAAGTTCAACAACTGCTTATGGAAAGCGTCTGTGGGGTCACAAGTGGAAAAAAAACCACCTAGATGTCAAGTTCAACTCCATCATCGTCATATACAATTCCCTCAACGTCACATCTGACTTCATCAACGTCATCGCCGACAAAACCAATGCTTCCGCAACAAACCTTTGATGATGGAGATAATTGTTATAGATATTGCAACCTCTCGTGTCAACTGAAATCGATTTTCACCGTTACAATTAATAAACATTCATACATTTATGTACATCAAAAGTTTTGTATTACAATCTTATTAGATTACAATAAATAAATATTATGTTTCTTACCTGAGTGATAATAAATCTTTCTTCTGATTGGTTGTTCATGTAGGTTAGTGCACATTTTCCGAATTTTAGGTTCTAATAACCGCAGGATGTAATTGAATGTTTACTGGGACATTTGGAAGTATTGATAAAATCTATCTGGATAATTTTTGAGCTGCTGGTATAAATGATAGAATTCAGAAAGTTTAGCGCGTTCTCTGTTGACAGGACTTCAGACTCCCATTTACGTGGAAAGTAACCATCATTTAACAGTACTACTTGGAGATCAGTATCACTTTCTGAATACCTGAATATTTTTACTACTGATTTAATCCAATGAAATTAAGTGCCTAAACACTTCATCAACGGCGAGATGTTTCATTATGTTTTGCAACGGCGAATATGAAGGCATTGTAACATGCGCGGACAGGTAAACAGCGAGGAGCGCGGCGAGATGAACTATTCCACCCTGTTTTTACATAATTTAAGAGTCAAATCGAAGTGAAAAAACTTGTTCAAACCTAACCCTGGAAACATACCTGGATAGACACTGTATTTAATATAATCATATACAGGGTGATCATTTTAAAACTTCTCACCTTGAATAACTGTTTAATTAGTACAATTATCAAAAATCGCTAAAACGCGTTGCTTTTGTTTTGGAGGGGGACATTTAATAACCTACTTTAGTCAGTTGGAAAACTTCCACCCTCTCCCCCAGCCACCCCCTCCCCAAAATTTTAAATGGCACTACTCCATGTGTGATATATCATTTTAAAGGCTATAAGATTTTCAATCTTTTACATTAAAGAATATGAAAATAGACCCAGCCGTTCGTGAACTATAGATAAAAATGTATTTAATTTAATCAATACATTTCTATCTCTAGTTCATGAACGGCTGGACTAATTTTGATTTTCTTTGATGTAAAAGATTGAGAGTTTTATACCCTTTAAAATGATATATCACACATGGGGTAGTGGCGTTTAAAATTTTGGGTTGGGAGTGGTTGGGGGGAGGGTGAAAATTTTCCAGAATCTTAAATGGCACTACCCCATGTGTGATATATCATTTTAAAGGGTATAGAATTTTTAATCTTTTACACCAAAGAAAATTAAAATCAGGCCAGCCGTTCGTGAACTAGAGACAGAAACGCATTGATTAAATTAAATACATTTTTGGCTATAATTCACAAACGGCTGGGCCGATCTTAATATTCTTTGGTGTAAAAGATTGAGAATTTCAAATCCTTTAAAATGATATATCACACATGGGGTAGTGGCATTTAAAATTCTGGGGAGGGGGTGGCTGGGGGGTAGGGTGGAATTTCCCAACTGACTAAAGTATGTTACTAAATGTTCCCCTTCAAAACAAAGGCGACGCGTTTTAGCGATTTATGATAAATGTACTAATTAAAGAGTTATTCAAGGTGGGAAGTTTTAAAATGATCATCCTGTTTGTAATATGACTCATTTAAAAAGTCGGGTACATAATATACAGAGAAATTTTTAGTTTTCTCCGGAATTATAAATCGAAATTAATAAAACTAAAAGAAAGTTTCTTTCAAGCGTCGGCGTCGGTTGATATTATTAGATGTGAGTTGAAGGGGTTTTGCTGCAGCTTTATTTGAACAGGAAGATGATGAATAGAGTAAAGTTCAAAAGGCGAAATTCCGATTTCTTTCTAAAGAACTGAATAGCAAATAGAAGAAAGAATTATCTTAAGCAGTAGGAAGAAGTTGTTTTTGTGGTTTTTTATAGCAACAATGTTTCCAACATTGGTTGGAGAAAAAGAAAATAAATTTTGTGCTTGGGTCTGATCAAATTCTTAATTTAAATTTTGTATAAACTGTTTAGGTATTTAATAACTGAAAAGGTACACACTGATCCCATTTAAAGATATTTTAAGCAAATCCCATGTGGATTTCATTAGCATGGGAGCAAATCGTTTTGGTCCATGTAACACAAAGCCTATGTTCCTCATCAAATGAAAAGGAAAAATGTTAACTCAAAATATTGAGAAATAAACATAGCGGATTTACAGTTTTACACAATCTTGTGCTTTAAAAAATAAAGTGAAGGAAGGCACTTTTATTTTCCGGAACATTAGCTCCATATTAATTAAAAAAATTACCCACAGTTATAGCTGAATTTTGTCGAGGACAGGACGCTGTTCTGAAACCACATTCAGTCTGATTTCTACAGGTTATTGCAGCTGTATTTATACTAAATACAATTTTAGTCACTGCACACAGAACTGAATGCTTAATCAACAAAATATACGCTTGTGCACCAGATGCATGGTACAATCAGCAGTATAATGGAGTGACCAAACCTTAAGAATATGACAAAATTATTTATATATCTTACTTTAGAATTTCACGCAAGCGGAACTATTTCAAATATGTAATTTACATCTTTCTTTACTGATTTTTGCGTTTTCCCCCCTCCCCCTATATCTATGGGTTTTGAGGCAGTCGCCTCACTGGCTTAACAGTAAACTATCTGAAATCTGAAGTTGATAATATTGTAGGCTCTTGGAATCTGTTATATCACTTTCTTGAGGTTCTGAAAATCAGTCTCGTTTAAATAATTATGATTTATTGGATAAACACTACATTAAGTATTGCATAAAGCGCCAGGCATACATAATGATATTAGAGATATCTAGAGATAGATAGAGATAATGATATGAGATTAGGAGAACTATAATAATATGCTTTACATTCTTCTTCAAATTTATATTCGGGCTTGGTAACTAGTATTAAAACATTTTGATGTTTTCTTTTATGTAAATATTATCCTATTTCAGTGCAATTTGAAACTCAAACTACGATTTCTATTTACCAAAATAATGTTTATTAAATAAATGAACACATTTACAGTTATGTCGTGATGCTTGATGTACTGCCAATACCAAATCACAACTATTTAATTAATATAACATCTGTTCGACAATCAGCTTCTGGAGTAGTACAATGCATTAAATAATGAGTTAATAAACGCTACTCATAATTATTATAACTGTTATTTAAGTATTAGTTCTTCGGTTTTATTATTGAAATTATTGATGAAGCAATAACATTCTTGAAACATTTTTAGTTTTACTATCTGATGTAATTTGGTATGTAAAAATAAAGATCCTAAAGATTTAACAATATAAAATCCACAAGGAAGATTCTTCACGAAATTCTTGAGGTTACGTTATTTACCTTGTTGGTGAACCTTGAGGTCAGTGGGTCATTTAGTAATTGTGGGTCATTAGTACCCAACACTCGACTTGTTTGAACAATACTGGTATATCAATGTTTAGCATTAACCACAATATTTGATTTGCATTTCTATTCTAGTATCGATTGTATGCTATATTATAGTTGCACTGTAAAACTTCTTTAGTTTGAAAAGTAACTAAAGTAGACATTGACAAGTCACATCTAATGTTGATTTAAACATGCACAAGAAACAGGTTAAAAAATGAAAGCAAACAAGTTGAAAAAATATGTAAATAATATTAAATGTAGTTCAAAAAAAATTGAAAAATAATTACCAACATGCTAACTTTTATTTTCTAAATTCTCTTTGGTAAAATATTTAGAGTTGGCCGATTTTTAGGTACGTTTGTATACGTACATGGCCTGATATTGGGAGTAGGTAAAAGTTGTTTAAGAAAAAGTATTTAGTACATCTTAGGCTGAGACAGAAAAAAAAGAAATAATGAGAAAGTTTTTTAAATTATTATTATAGATTAGAAATAATTATAAAAAGTGAAGTCCGACGTTTTTTAATTACGTTGAGTACAAATGTCTTTTCAATTTATAGTAAACAAAAATAAAAGTGTATTTAGAGAAATCGTGATGTATTATCAGCTTGCTTCCTCAAAAGGAAGTAGTTAAAAACAAGAGAACCAACTAGTAGTGAACCTAAAAGGAAATACGTATAAAACGCAATGTTAAAATTCTAATAAAAACAAAAGTGAGATAATATATCTCGACCGCTTTTTATAACTTTACTGTCAAAACTAGAAAGTTTATTAGATACTAGAAAATTCAGGAAATTAAATTTAATAAAATGCAATTTTACGAAAACAATAATTAAATTCTCTATTCTAAAAGTCATATTTGACATTGATCTCCTTTAAGCGTGAGAAATTAAAGTTTTAGGCATTCATTTCAGTTCATTATGGTGGTTCCAAATAAAAAATAAAAGCAATTAGGAAGAATAATAAATTCTTACGTTAATGTAAATTTGCAATTAATGAGTGCATTTAATAAATAGAACAAAACGTATGAGGACTTTATTATGAGTAATAAAGACGTGAAATTTTACTGGTGTCTGCAAGTCACCATACAGTCAAGTGTTACACAAATTTGGAAATGGGTTCAGCAACTCATTATAAAAGAAACAAGACTTTCTCGGAATGGTTTTACAGAAATATGGAATTAGTCGTTGAAGTTATAGAACATTAAACAGCAATAATTAAAAAAATCAGCACAATAAACACAAAAGTTTTTCCTTTCGAATTTGAATATGAATGTTGCTGACGTAATTTGTAATAGAATAGAATTAAAGTTATAAAGGACAATGAAACATGTAAATAAAATGTATAGAGTAACTGACTTCACTTTAATTATAAAGAATCAAAAATATGATTTTTAACTGGTAGGATTGAGATATAGTAGTCAAAGCACTTTATTTACATAATCCTCTGAATAATATCTAATAATATTAAGGCTAAGGTTTCATTAAACATTTATTCTACTATGGTAAAAACTTTTCTGTTCTAATCACGTTAAGTTGTGTTGGAACATATCCATTGTGAACATTTAAAATTCGCTAGTAGAAGTCTTCCTGAAGGAGGATTAAATATTAACTAGACTGATAAAAGTTAGAAATACAGAGATGGGGAAAAATTAAAACGTTCAGGTTTATTGCCAGTATCCATTATGTAGATATTTGACTCTATTATTGAAGGTTGTTTAATACAAGAACTTTGATGTATCGGGTAGGTCAAGAAGAAGGTTTACTGTGCTGTTCATATGACTCAATTGAATTTGGTTAGTGCAACAGACCTTGTAATCTACAAAACCGCTCTTTTGAGCCTCGAGAAAGCGTGAAAATGCGCATATTATGAATAAACCATTGTTGTGAAGTTATATGAGAAGAAGTTATTAAAAAACACCTACACTTACCAATAACCAATAAATAGCTACCTCGAGTAAACTACCTACTGACCTGGCATAGCAAGACATCCCCTAGCCTAAGTTCCTTGGCAGCGAAGAAGGTGTTACTGGAAGATCTGTAACATGAACCAGCTGTGGCTACACGTTCTTTGTTCTGGCATAATTAGGTTCCCAACTGTAAAAGTAAGTTTAGCAATACCTACTGTAACTATAACTAGAATAATGTACACAGTTGAAAGAGTCTGCCACTGAAGATTCCTTACAATGGTTACTTTGCAAAAAGAGTCACACTAATGGCAAAGGAAAAGATGCCAATACGAAAATTTCAGATTAGTTTCAAGACCGTAGAATCTTGAATGTACAGAAACTTGATTATCAGGTATCTAGATATTGTTGTGGGTGAAATGAAACATACAGTATTGATAAAGATAGATTCTACAAAGATTCTTGTTCTGATATTAGACAAGAAAAGAGGTTATGAATCATCATGCTTTCCATTAAGAAAGTTTCCTACCAGTTGCCACATTAGAAACTACTCTGGCAGCGTGATGTTACAAAGTTAAGAAAACTCAAAAATTTTAAAAATTTTATTTCTACTGAGATTAACGTATTGAGCTTCGTGCTTTTCCATCTTGTTGCTATGTTGTCACTTAGGGAGATTTTAGCTCTAGAAAATAAAGAAATTTTTACTACATTATTTAGTATAAGACAAAAAGCAACATAATAATTAAAGAATAAAACCTATAATAATTGAAGTAAACAAAATTGGAAGACTTTACTGATTTAAGCAATAAGGGCCGGTTTCGAGATGAACACAACCCAATGATAGATAAGTAAATATTCCACGCCACTATATGATGCTAACTAAATGTTAACTATTAGAGTGATTTCCAAATCTCGTGGCACGCGACCTTCGATGCGCAGAAGACGAATTTTAGCCGGGCGGCTCTACATGCATGATTTTTACAATTTTCTTTCTGTCTTTCTTGTGCAGTAAGCTCCGCCTTTTGTGCATTTTGCATGCCACAAGATTTGGAAACTACTCTACTAGCAACAAATCTTGATTAGAACTGAACTTATACGGAACTGTTATTATTCATCATGTTTAAGAGATACATCTTCCCAAGAAGAAGCTTCTACATGTGACAAAGTGTGACAAGTCAACAGAAACAGTCAAAGCTTGTTTATTTGTGCATTTTGTTATCGTTTGCACCAGATGTGCAAATGCATATTTCTAATTGACATGTACTACGTTTATTCTTGAAGACTAAAGTACAAAAAACGTTTTGTTTATGGATGGTATGTTATCCTTATCAAGAGTATCACATCTTACAATTTTATTTTTAGAGAATTATATATTGAACAGTTATTTTCATCTCAGGCTTGAATATGAATTAGAATTAAATTAAGTTACCTCTTGTTGTTTCCACAGTATTACTTAAATTTGAAACTTAATGAACTTTAACAAATTTATAATCTAAATTATCGATTACATTCTAATATTATGTATTACGTGTTCTCTCACTTGAGTCTTTTACAATAACGGACAAACATCCAGTTTCTTGCTGTTGTATTTGTAAATCTTAAAGTTAAAATTTCATTACCATTTTATCCATGAAAGGAAGGCATTTGCAATATCTTCCAATCAAGAAATTATGTTACCTGAAATAAATATACGCGTTGCTTCCATGCCGTAACCAGCGTGTTGAATTTGTGCGATTATAAAATTTTACTATAAAGTGTGATTAAAACTAAATTGTCGCCTAGATGGACTACTATAAACATGTAATAAAACAACTTTTAATAACTATTTTAACTTTATTTTAAAAGATAATGTTTATAAAAAAGTTACAAAAACAAATCATCTTTTAGATGTTTTCGACTGAACTGCCGTACTCTAGATCTTACACTAAACATTAGTAGCTGCACAGTAGAACTTCTCACCATCTTAGAGCACTTTGTCCACTTGCTTCTATCTCTGATAGAAGTAGCAGGCTTGTAACTATCAGTTTTCTAAAGTTTCGCCTTTTCTTTGGCCCAGTATTGTTCAATGAGCCTTTATTCCGGGCAGTTCGGTAGATTGCAGTCTTTGGGTACAACATGTACATGATTGCCTTCGTGCCATTTTTTGGCTAGGAGTGAATAGTGACAACTGGCCAAATCAGGCCAAAGTATTGTTAAAGAAGAATGCTCTTTAATAAAAGGTAAGTCTTTTCTCAAGACATTCCGTAATATATGTTACCGACTTAATTGTGCTTCATACTCCTCTGATCCTGGACAGTATACTGTTGATTACCTGAAAAACTCTTAAAATCAGCTTTAACATAAGTCTCATCATCTATAATAAAAACGATTCTGAATTTTTTAAAAACAAATCGGATAGCTTTCTGGTGCTAGTAGTCGCACGATTACATTGTTCCAGTGATCGTTTCAGAACTTTCTGTTTTTTATACGTCTTTAGTTAATATATCTTCTTTGTATTCTGAACGTAGGACTAATAAATTTTAATAATTTTGGCAATATCACGACGGATTTTTTAAATAAATAGGTTTGACGTACTCTTTGTATCATTTTTCGGTTAGGATATCAAGTTAGTTTTCCATTTTGCGACTTTCTTTTAACTGAGTCCGTTTCTCTAAATTTCAAAATTCAGCTTTAAACTGTACGAACACTTGTATTACAATACTTTGCTTTGAAGATGTTTGGTAAAAAACAATCTCCACAAAATTTACGCAAAATTAACTTACGTACTTCGTCTTGTTTTGATAACACTCTCGTAAGCAACAAAATGAACAATTAAATACTGACAGTCGTTAGTAGTGTACAGCTACTGTATCTCATTCTATTAGTTTTAAATCTTAAATTAGTAGTTATCTTATTGCATAAATAATATGCGACAAATTAATCTTGTGCACACTTTATACTGACCATTGAATCCGCAGTTACAAATGGCAGTCTTTGAAATAGAACCGTGTGAATAGGCGCATTATCGTGCAAGAGCGGACCTCCTTGTGCAATTTCCTCGGCTCCTTTTCTCAATACATTTTCTCAAACTATGCACAATAAATCCTGTTTACGGTAGAACTTCTGTCTTTCAAATTTCTTGTTAGAATCTCTCGTGAATCCCAAAAAATTGTACACATGATCATTTGGGTTGATTGTAACATTTTTGCCTTTCTTGGATGTGCTTCTCGCTTGCATTCATTCATGTTTACTCTTGGCTAAGTATCGAATCAATTTATTTTCTCTGAAAATAAGAGACTCTGACAAGGGCAACAGTATCCACCATGCACTACTCACTATGCTCATGCAAAGGTTACCTTGCAATCTAATTTTAACTAGTCGTTGGTCACTCAATATTTCCTTTTCAATAATGGAGATTGTTTCAGGCGTCAACACTTTAACCGGTCAGCCTTTATGTGGAACATCTTCCACTCTCTTTCGCGTCTAAAGCAAAACTCTTTTTCCCAGTTTTTTACCATGCTTTATAAACAGAAGCATCGCCAAACGTTGTTTGAACAACAATCTAATTAGACTTTTATAATCGATTTTAGACATCTTGCAAACATTCAAAACAAATGTTAATAAACTCGCTGTCAATCATAAACTAATACTTGCAGGTGCATGCAATTCAAATATTACATTAGTAGTTTCCTGTTGTTAACTATCGGGGCCAAAGAATCTGAAATTTCTAAAAAGGCCTTCTTTCTTTTTTTCTTCTTTTCTTTTGAAAACTTTGTTTCAAATAGTAAGATAACTAAGATCTTGTAAGATAAAAGGTTAATTTCTTAACTTAGTGTTTTACAATATTTCAGGCAAACCCAAGTTACTGAGACTAGATTTTCTGCATGGTCTTTAATAGAACAAATGAA
>VTPC01090800.1:0-16896 GCA_011009095.1 Ignelater luminosus | reverse complement strand
ACGACAAAATTTCCTAATTCAATCCAGATTTGAATCCTGACAACAAACAACTAATTACCAAAATAACCAAAGTTCATCTCTATTAGAGATAACTTCAAAACGAACTAGAAAGAAAGAAGGAAATTAAGATCACCTAGCATCATCACCTGCCTACATACATATTAAGAAATTTTACACGAAATGAAAAATTTGAAATCAAATAATTAGGACAATCTTAAGCTACAACTAATCAATCATAGATTAAGACAACCGGAGAACTATTTCAATTTGCTAACCGGATATAAGATGATAATAGATAATCAGCAATACCGAAAGACTCTTGTAAAAATTTTATTTCTCTACAATAAGAAATTAAATAATATAAAAACATTTATACCCTGGGTTCCGTTTGCAATAAGAAATAGTTAAAGATTTCGTCAAACCGCTAACATCATCAATTAGAGGAACTAATAAGAGATAACCGTTGCTATTCATGCAATCACAACAGAGACAGAAGGGTTAACCAAACAATTATGTAACGAGTGCAAAAAGTGATCGTTACAACGTGGACAAATATGTCTTCAAGAGCCGCAGTGGAAGGTTTACCATATTTCGAACTCTTACACTTGATAGCTCTACCCAAGCGGTTTTTTTATATTACTCAAAAGAACCATTTTTGTTTAATTTAGCATTGGAAGTTGTGTGGTTTGGTCAAATTTCGCTAAATTTGATAACAAGGAGATAGTCAGTTTAATTGAATATCTTTTTGAGTTTAATCTTCCGTCAAAAAAAATCCCTATGAGACTGTTTGTAAGTTGGAAATATATGACTCCCCAATTATTCATTGTTGTTAGATGAATTTTAATTTACTTTTTTTTATATTGTATTATTTTTATATTTCTTTTCTAATCAAGAATAAAAATCCACAAATTAGTTATTAAAACCATTAAAAGTGTAAATGCTTTCATCTAACGAGAACTTAATATTGTTATGATTGAAAGAATGGTAAACATCTCAAATGTGATGTGAAAATAACTATCTATTGTTTATAATCACGACAAAGCAGTAATACATTACATCACACACCGTAAAAATTCCCACGTCTGAATGATGTTTGGTTCTTCAGCTACTATGACCTAGTTTTTTGAGAAAAAGTTTACCAGGTGAATCGCTGTAAACTACTAAGTGGTACCGTTGTTTTTTATTGCCGAATTTTAGACTTTAAAGGAATGCTGAACGAATGCATTATGATGCTGGACATTGTAATGGTATAGCATTCAATTTTTATGGAATTAATATAGCAACTTTAACAAGAAAAATCTTGCAATTATCCAAAAAATAAAATAAGATTACACTTTCTCTGTAATTTATTTAAGATCACCAATTATAAAATTGTTTATTTTTGTGGAGGTATTGTAATAATGAACAAAGTAGGCGTTGTTCCAGTAACCTGTAAATATTTTAAAATTTTAATTTTAAATCTAGTTTTGTTTGCAATGTGAAAATCTTTTCTTTTTCTTTTTGTGTAATTGTTGCTGGGTTGCTTATTTTTTTAATTATAACTTACAATACTCCAAGCAGTATATTTATTTTCTAGAGGTAACTACTTTTTAAATTCTTTAAAAAGTAAAACTTCAACATTATAGTTGCATAAATATTGTTAGAATACAGTTATGTAAACCTGCATATTGCATTTATACTTTGACATTTCTGCTAGATATAGTGACAAAATTATAAAATTAAAATGAAAAAAATAGCTAACAACGATTTTTCATGTGTGCTACAGGATTTTATTATCATTTCTCTAATGCAAGCAAGATCATGCATACAATACAGATAAAAAAGATGTGCTCAAACCATCATTGTTTATTAATGTTTTATCACACCAATGTCAAATATAACATGTAAATCCAAGATTTCTACATTTTATAAAATTTGACATAATTTCTACTTTAGCAAGAACATAAATGCTTCCGCATAATTATTAAACAAAACAAACTTGCCACTACAGCTCTAATTGGCATTTGTCATATGCAACCTTCCTCACTGCATATCGAGATTTCGCTAGATTTAATCTTTTTTAAGGAAAAAAATCAGTAAACAGACGTTAACAAGCCCGATAAAAATTTTCGTAACCGTCAAAAGAATTTTATAGAAATTACAAATAAGAATGACGCAAACAAAACGAATTCGACTTATAGGTATTTATAGCTTCGGCCAGAGAATTTACTGAGGGAATTACCTATTTCTTGCCAAGCTATCAAAAAATATTTCCTATATAAACCTAAAGACCCTAAAGTTAGTTATTTGTTCTTGTGACTAGATGTTCCTACGGTATTTTTTGTTGTCTATGCCATAAAATTAAACAACTTTAAAAGATTTTACAATCAATGTCGACTGTATCAGTCTTTTTATGAAAACAATTTTACTAAAGTGAACTCGATCTTCATTTTCGATAGAAAACATAGGTAGTTCGGTAGATCGGTAAATCGTGCCGGAAATCGGTAGATTTTCAGAAAAATCGGTAGAAAAGTCAACACTGCAAAGCTGAAAGATAAAAAACCGATCATGTTATTTATTTAGCAGTTCGTTAAACTTACTTAGAAGGGATGCAAATTTTATAGCAACATAAATATTAATGAGAAATTCTAGACAGCTAGTGCTAGATTAGTTCTATTTATAGATAACTTAAGAAAAATATTTGCAAAAGAAATGTAAACTTGTAAAAAGATTGTTTTATACTTTCAAAACAAAATATATGATATTTATACGTAAATTAAAACAAATTGAAAATGTGGTTCTAGTTTGTTGCATTTAGCTGTATCTTTATGGTAATGAGCAAGTAGTATAATACACTAAAGAAAGAAATAATTACGGACAATTACTCTGCGTCAAGTTTAAGGAAAACAGGCAACACGAAATTTTATTTTAACCAATAATTATATTACAAATAATTTAATTCGATTCGCAGAGTTTCTATGCAACATTTATGTACAGAATTTCTATAAATTATGACTATAGCTCGACTATTATTGTTATAATGTCTACGGATGAGATATTCACAAAACTCTGACCGTATTCAAAGTTGAAATCTAACAGCAGTTTACAAGGTATAAATATAACCATCTCAGTGGCTCCTTTGGGTAAACAAGGCCTAAGATATTTTAGGATGCAGCTGTATGTATTGTACCTTTCTAGCGGAAATTTGTGAGGTTATGTTCTTTAAGATATAGACTATAATTATTCTTGAAAAATAAAGTAAGATCTAATAACACAGAAAACCAGATAAAAAATTATAATTTTATATCCCCTTCGTCTTTGATGCGCTAAAAACGATACCCAGACAGATAAGCTAAATAACAAAAATAACTAAGATACATTCTCAGCTATTAAAACTTGAGCTGAAAGGATAATTGAGCTAAGATGAGAAAAGAAGAATAGATAATGATAAATTACAATAATAAAACACAATAGGAGCCTCGGTAGCTCTGATAGTTACGCATCTAACTATCAACCCAATTGTTGCGGGTTTGATTCCCGGTCGAGGTCCTGAGGTTTTTCACGCAGAAACAATCCGAAAAAGGATGCCATCCTGTGGTAGGGATGTAAAGCAGTGCATCCCGTGTGGCTACGATCAGTTACACGTTAAAAGTACCTACCGAGGTAGGAAAACCTCGGATTCGGCTAAATTCTAGTTGGGCGAGAAATGACCATAGTAGTTGAAGCCACGAGGTCTAAGAAAACGGCGACCTGAAGCCTCAGCCACATACTAACAATAACAGAAACAACAATAAAACACAATATTACCCGTCTCGATATATGCATATCATTATGAAAGGCATAAATAGACAAGTTGCCACAGTAACCAGCTAACCTGATCCAAGGTCCAAACATAAGCTATGCCCTTCAGTCCTCATCCAACACCCGTAGCAACCACTATTGTCAGAAAGGGAGTGCTGAAAATACCCAAAACTTTAAATATTTTTTCCTAGAATTCCCTCATGCAACATTTTAGAATATCTCTAGACTTTCTTTTGGATTCCCGGTTAATCAACCATGGCAGGTTCTCACTTCACGGCCAAAAACATAAACACTAGAAAAACTTTTAGGAAAAGCTACAGAATCTTGCTTGATTTCTAACAACATACACTTTCAGACAGATTTGTGTAAATTCCCTAGATCTCTATTTAAACAAAAAAATTTCTTTTTCCACTAGCCAACGAAAGTCTCCCTAGAACGAGGGACAATTTTCTTAGGTCTGGCATCAAATCTTGTATTTCCAAAATAGTGTGTTTCCAGACACATAATTAAACATCTAGAAACACAACCCTTATCAACAGCAAACGCATTTATGGTCGTGAAGTGGTTTTCTGTAATATTAATTATGTTTAAAAAATAATAAGCGATTACAGTGAAATGACTAATTATTATCAATAAAAAGTAAATTAATTGAAGAGAAATTAAAAACGAATAATATTGTTAACAATACTCTCAACAGGTTGCTAATAATTAAATGAAAATTATCAGTTCTTTTGTGTCATAGGCTCAAAATAATCTTTAATGAACAGATTTATTAGATTCCGTTTCTAGATAATTTTACTGCAAGGCACAAAATTCAAATAAGCATTATTAGGATTAAACACAATTGTATAACTAAGCTGCCTTATTTTGGTATTAAAGATTGCAAATTTCGGAATTTTAATAACAGTTACTACTAGATTTTTTACTTTGTAAAAACAGTGATTTACCTTATTGTATCTTTCTTGAGATCAGTACGACGAAATAAATATTGACACTGTTTGAGAAATTGCATTTTTAATTCTTAACATAATCGCTGAATTCGATGTACATAACCAAAGTATTATGGCTTTAAATAGATGTGACTTTTCGTGACAAGATACTAAGGCTTTATTTGTGAAAAAATCTTTGGTCTTGATAGCAGTAGCTTTAGATTGATGTTTTGCTTTTAAAAGTAGGTATACCATTACAAAGCATTGTATTGAAATCAGCTTTAGATCGTTCTTAATCTTCTTCTGTTAAAGATTTTGCTCTGTTTCAATTTTACCAAACATAATTCTAGTTATTTTTTGTTCAAGCAAAAATTACATAAATCGGAATATGACTTTATTTTCTAGTAAAAAAACATATCGACCGTGTTTGTTCCAATTTGATTTATTTAAATTTAAATTCTTCTAATTCTCAGTTGTAGCAATGATACTTTTTCATTCATGGCTTCGGTAGCATTGTTTAAAAATCTTTACAGTGAGGATTCCAAATAAAATGAAACATTACACAATAAGAATACAACTGAAATGACTTTTAAAATATTGTCACTGTGTCAAGAACATTTTTGGTATATTGTACGTTTTGTATTTTTCACTATTTTAAGAAGTGTTACACAATAGCTAACACATCGTTCAATAAGTCCCGAGACTAACAACGAAAACAACATTTTTTTTTCAAAAATCATTTTTATTCATCAATATAATCTCCTTTTAGAGTGATACAATCTTTCCAACGCCTTTCCAACATTTCTATACCATGTTTATAGAAGGATTTATCCTTTGCTTCAAAATAGGCTTCAGTTTCGGCAATGACCTCCTCATTCGAGCCAAATTTTTTTCCCTGGAGCATTTTTTTGAGATCAGCAAAGAGCCAGTAGTCGCTGGGGGCTAAATCTGGCGAATACGGCGGGTGGGGAAGCAAATCAAAGCCCAACTCGTAGATTTTTGCCATTGTTTTCATGGACTTGTGGCATGGTGCATTGTCTTCTTCATGTGCGGTCGTTTTGCTGCGATCTCCTCCTTCAAACGTACCAAGTCAATATAATAATCACTGTTGATCGATTTACCTTTTTCCAGGTAGTCAATGAAAATGACGCCATGTGTATCCCAAAAAACAGACGCCATGACTTTGCCAGCAGATTGCTGCGTTTTTGGACGCTTTGGGCGGCTTTCGCCAGCCATGCGCCACTCAGATGATTGCCGATTCGACTCCGGAGTGAAATGATGTATCCATGTTTCATCCATGGTCACGTATCGACGCAGGAAATCCTTTTTATTGCGAGTAAATAGCGATAAACAGCTCTCTGAATCGTCGATTCGTTGCTGTTTTTGTTCCATTGAAAGCAATCGCGGCACCCACTTGGAAAAAACCTTTTTCATGCTCAATTTTTCATGAAGGATTGTAAATACGCTTCCAGATGATATCTGTGTCATTTCTGCAATCTCACGGACCTTTACTTTGCGATTTTTCATTACGATTTTGAATACTTCACTCACATTTTCCGGTGTAACGGCTTCCAAAGGCCTACCCGAACGTTCCGCATCGTTTGTGTCCGTACGACCACGTTTAAACTCAGCATACCCACGACAAATCGTTGATTTGGATGGAGAGGAGTCCGGGTAACGTTTCTCAAGCCATTGCTGGGCTTCTACGGTGTTTTTACCCATTAAAAAACAATGTTTTATCAACACGCGAAACTCGCTTTGTTCCATTTTTCAAACAAATTACAAAGTGACTTTACTCTAACCTCGATAACTCTGCTGTTTGTGGTCCAATCGACGTGAAATTTTTACACGTTTCATGTGAAGGTTCGCACTCTAGGGAAACGTGGCTAGTTTAGTACTACTAGCACCATCTCTGGGTTAGTCTCGGGACTTATTGAACGATGTGTTATGTTTTCAAAAATGTTCTGTTTCATAAGGAATAATTCAACAGCATTGATCACATTTTTAAAAAAAAGTTAGATTTGTTAAAATTTGTTTTGTTGAAAATGTTTCGTGTTTTTTGCTGACTTCAGAAGGAAATACGGTCCAATAAACGACGCCCTGACAGTAGCGCCTTTAATAATAAGTGTGTTTGATCATACATAATAATAGAGGATTTTTTTCCATGGGGCTTGTATGCTCATCGACACGAATTTGGGGATCTATCTAATGCATATCGTAGGTATATTAAGAATCATTATTCACTATGCTAACAAGATCTCTAAATATCTCCGAATACTCTCAACGAGGAGAGCACTTCAGTGTCTATTATCCAGGATATTTTTAGCGAGCAATGCTAAAGAAACAAAATTTGTTCAGCTGCTGAGTATTAGTCAGAACAGGGTGAATATTACGTGGAAACAGCTTCAAATAATGCGAATATCTTTGCGGTAAAATGAGCTCAAATTAAAAAATTTAGACAGTAAGTAAGGACACAGCAAATGTGATAGGTGAAGACATTTCGATTGTAGCCTGTAATGTTATTTTGGAAATTTTATGATATTTCTCATCAAATTGCAAAAATATCCAGTTACGTTTATTAAATCCTTTTACTGCAAGCAACTAAGTGAAATCTTTTGTTAATCTAGATGTGATTATTAAACCCTTTAATTGAAAGCATTCTTTTCAATTTTGTTTGTAAATTGTTTATTACATTCCGCACGTGTGTTTCTTAAAAAAACCTTGTCGCCGTCTTGGCGCGATGCAAGATTCAACTAGCAAGAACAGTCTGAGGCCAAGTTCGCTTTACAATGAATTAGTTCACGCTAAAACTTTGTAAAATTGTTTAAAATTGTATATAGAAAATGAAGTGCATCCATATATCCTTCCTTTTAAGCCTGACTTTGGTTTTATATTTGATACGTTTCGTTAGGGCGTGGCGACATGTTCAGCACTGAGAGTGCGCGCAAAAAAAAGGTTTCCAGGCTTATTAAAGTAAGCTTTAGTTTAGTGTTTGAAAGTTTATTATTATATTTTTGCATTGCAAATTCATAATTTGCTTAAGAAAACCTCATCGAAAATGTTTCGTAAGAGTTGCAGACAGTGGTTCTTACCGGTTTTATTAAAATTGTCCAAAACATTATTAACTATCGTTTCGTGGATTAACTTTACTAATCCAAAAATTGTGACCAATTAGTTAGGATCGTGAAGATTGCCAACCTTTGGTGTTATCAGAATCTACTAATCGTTAGTGATTTTTTTTCTAAAAGTATCGAACCTTCTGGCTAATCGATGATTTGTTAATAAATTTCTGTTTTGTTTAAAAGACCCAATTTAATAGTACTATGTTTATGTGAAATTGTGTGTGGAAACTTAATTTAATTATATCGAAAAGTGCTATTCTTTATGTGCACTGCGGCTAAAACACGTGAAGGGTCATTGGCCACTCTGCCAGTCGTTGGAGTTTTGTAAATTAAAAAATTAATTCTATGATACTACTTCCAAGCCTTGTAGCGTCTTCCATTCAAGTGGACAATAATCAGCTGTTATTTACAACTATAAGGTAGTGATAGTTTACTGAATTTATTAGTTACATTGGTCTGTGTTGTGTAATAAAGTCAAATATATCGACAAATTTTGTAGGTAGCTATTGTAATAATGGATGCTCAAGGTTAATGAACTTAGACTTATAATAAAGCTTCTTTATTAAATTAAGGTCTTCATTGATATCAGATAAAAAATTCTGTAATTTTGTTGTTAGAACTGTTACTTAAGAGGTTCAGATTGTATTACTGACCTCACTGGAAATTTAACGCTATTTTTATATTTATATTCTAGATTTCAATGCGTACTTTGAATAGACTTGTGAAACCTAGTGGTTTTATATTCATGTTTTGTTTGGATTTTACATACATTTAGTCTGCTTGAATAATTTAGAGCTTTCTTTATATATACTATTTTTGTTGTTTATTGTCTTATCATTTTCACTTTGTTTCGTTAGGTAAATCAAAGTAAACATATTTTTATTGTATCTTATTTGTGTTCTGTTTAATATTTAGTTATTCTTTCAGATAAAGCATAACAGTGTGTTTAGATAATAAGTAAATAAGAATGTCAATCAGGCTTTGAACCACTACACGGCGGCATGTTGCTTGAGCCGCATTTGCTTTCTTATTCAGCAATATTTTTGATTATGCAGTACGGCCTGAAGTGATCACTGAACTTTATTTTCCGGTGTAAGTTCTGTATTGCACACAGTCAGTGTCACTTCTTTTGGTAAGTTTGGGGAGAATTTGAGTACAGAGTGTTTATTGCCATTCTAGTGTCTCCAATATATATATACAGGGTGTTCCTGGTACAGAATCACACCGGCGAATGAGATAATCTTGACTTGATTCCTGGCGCCCATATCGACTGTGACATCTTCAGGAAATTGCGGGGACTTTTTTTGAGTTTCTATTTCAATTTAGGACAAGTTATCTGTAAACCCATCATCTCATTTCCGGTGTTTGAGCTGCTGCGAGCACAACATTTAGATTTGAATTTTAAATAATTTTTTTTTATTTTTGTAATAAGTCAAGCTAATTCCAGATTTTGGCCAACTACTTCAGGATCTTCCTGCACACTAACCTTTTAAAGTTTAAAATGTGTAACAGAGTGTATGTATTGTACTGAGAATTTCCGTATAAATGCATTTATTGTCGTGTGCTTAATTCCGAAAATGAAAATATCTTCGAAGAAACGCCTTTGATACAGTATTTGTTTTCATTTTGGCCCCTGCAAAGATTTTTATTTTCCTGGATTAATACTTACTTACTAATTTTAATTATTTTAGATTCATGTTACAATATTATTTGCTGAACCACATTACGTAATTATTTTTAGAAATGAAAAATAAAAATACAGGTTTAGTGGACACACAATAAAATTTACCCATAAAGGTTTTATTCTGAATATAATTTGAACAGTTAGTGAAATCTCAAACATTTTCTCAGATTCTTAGAACTGATGGAAGCAATGCACCTTGTTCTTCAATCAACTAACTTCTGCTTTCAAAAGACTAACTTTGTCAAGACTTTCACCATCTATGGTTCAAGTAGAATTGTGATAATTCCTTGTAAGCTTATTTAGGCTTATAATCACAGAGTATAATAACAATTATAATATAAAATAGTGTTTGCTATAGAGGCCAAATGTCTCTTTTTGCAATCATCAAAATCAATGGAAAGTAAATAGCAGTTTTAAAGTAACTGGAGTTTATTATTTAGTTTTATGGCACACTTAATATTATCTTGCAGAGTACCGGTTAAAAAACATTAATATTGCTTATGATTTAAGACTTCTCATCAGTCTGACAATAATAAATGTTTTCTTAATATATTTAGGTGTACTCTTGTCTTTTTTTTCTAAGAACTTTCTGATTCATTTAATAAAAGCTTAGAAAATCAACACATGCGTATATGACGTATTTGATTTTCAAAAAGTAACTCCAATGATTACCAAAATGACAGAGCTTTTTGAAATCTTGTATTTGCTTTTAAATATTTATGTTTTCCTTCATTGTTATGGATTCTAACAGAAAATGTATATCTTTGAAATTCAAAACTTTCAAATAATCGGCTACCGTAAGGTGAAATCACATTCGGGGGTCCTATA
Organism: Ignelater luminosus; assembly: GCA_011009095.1. Lineage (NCBI taxonomy): Eukaryota > Metazoa > Arthropoda > Insecta > Coleoptera > Elateridae > Ignelater > Ignelater luminosus. The sequence continues at coordinate 6,553 of VTPC01090800.1, read as the reverse complement.
TACCGGATGGCACAGGGTGAAAATCATGTAATAGCAGAGTTTTACCGCTAAGTAATACGAAGGTTTCTAAAAAAAGTTGTTTAGAGTTAATTCAATTTATTTTTATCTCTCCAAGTTTATTAAGTGCAGTTCTGTTTAACCTTTCACTAAATCAATAAAAGCTAATTAGATTTTTGATGCAGTTGTTTATAATTCTGTTAATTTCATAAAAATTTAGTTAATATTTAGAAGGCTCGGTAGTAAGCATTTAAAAACGAAAAACAGTAACACAAACAAATTATGTATTTTTCATCTAAATAATATATCACTAGTAAGGAATTAAATCCATTAACTTTCTCTAAATATTTTGTTTAGTAATTAAATTATCGTTATATGCTAAACAAAGAATAAAGAAGGTTATTATGGTTTATGGTAGCATATAGGGTGTAAATTTCTTGAAACATCAAAGCTGTTACAATTTGAGTTTCACACAGATTTGCAAAGCATGTTTTATAAACAATTACTATTTAACTAGTTTGTAAATATTTAATTATTGGAACAATAACGTGAATAGCTTTAGATAGCTAAGTGGGTTCTCCTTTTGAAAAATAAGGCAAACTTATTAAGGACAAAAGTAATATTGAAACTATTTTAAAGTCGCTTGTCTTGCAAAAAATCTTTTAATGTTGATTATATGTGTGATAAATGCACTTTATAATTAGTTACTTAACGCTTTAGCACTGATTACTCAAGTTACACTTCTATACATTAACAATTCACATACCAATATTAAATAATTTCTTCTACAAACAAATATATCTGTGTCCTAAATTTCACATTTTACTCTAATTGTCGTTGACTAAAATCATTAACATGTAAGGTGCAAGGCCTACTTTAATGTTTACATCAAAATTAAAATAGGTAAGCTAAAGTGGATTTAATATTGAAGAAAAGGTATCATTTTCACTAACATAACTAGCTTTTCTTTATTATATTTCTCCAATTTAATGGTTAATTAGACAAAAATATGTAGGCTATCAACAAGCAGTAGTATAGACGCGCCTATACTAATTTGCCTTTTCGATCTTGCCTTAGGTAATACTTGAAAAAAAAATAGAGAAAAATATTAATACCAAAAAGAAAAGTAGCTGCGTATACAATTTCACTTAAATAATCGTCTAGAAAAAATGTTAACGTGAAAATATTTTTGTGACAAGTAGATTAGGTTTTAAGCAAACACAAAGTTATAAGACGAACTAGTGGTTGGTGCCTACGAATTCAGTTACACTAATAAAACTAAGTAGGTACATCTGTAATTAACTTTCGAGGGCAAGTAAATTTGATAATTTTTTTAAATTTTACTTTTAACTGCAAATTTCATGGTACTTAATTCTACTAAGTACGTTTAAAAATGCAGTCCCACTTTCATATCATTCATAGGAACAGCCAATATTAACATGAGTAGAATTCTGTTTTAATTAAATTGGTAGATGCTATTACACCAAATTAGAAAATATTTATACTGCTACTAATAAAATACAATAATTTACGAGCTGATTTCCACATTAACATTTTTTCTTTTGCCGTATGTATGTCTGAACTATATAAATTTTAAATTAATTATGTTTTTTAATTGCTGAAGATGAAAGTAAATGATTGATGAAACTAGAAATAGGATTCTTCATCGAACAAATTCAAAATTATAGGTATATTTCAACAAATGTTTAATAATTAATTATTTTCTTTTTAGGTAGAAAACTAGTTTAATTATTAACATTATTGTGATGGTTTGGAGTGAGAATAAAAAATATCTAGCTTTCCTGAAATCGATATACAATATAAGTAGACCCTGTGCAGATTACACAACTCTAGGGAATTTTTGTGACTTGCTATCTAACCTAAACTAATTTAACTATATAAATTTCTTTCTTTTGGACAAATATTGATTAACTAACAGCAGAGAACTTTTTTTTCCAAGGGGCCGTCTGGCTTTTAGTTTAACCTAAAAACGACTATTTTGGTTCATGTCTGCATATAATTCTCCTTGACAACCTACCCTAGATCCAACTGTGGAGTATGAAGAACAATGGCAACTATCCATATCCAATTTGTCTCCAACTTTCGTGGTACACGGTCAAAGTGAATCCAGATAATGAAAATGTTTTGGTCAGGTTGGTATCTTCAAAGATGTTCTTTAAACTTTGGCTTTAGAAGCTTCTAGAGAAATGAAACATCTACTTTTCTCAGATAGGAGGTAGCTTAGAAACTGTTTGCTTCTCCTCGGTCACGATGAGACTATTTGATGGCTTGGAGGTGATACACAGCCACTGCAATGAAAACTGTGGTAATGGTGATGATGGCGGCTATGAAGACAACCAAATAGTCTCGCGATTGCAAGGGAATTGTGATGATAAAGTAGTTGATTATTGATGCTGAAGGTGCTTGAAACAGCTTTGCCCCTCGACTTCTTACAGTTCATTTGTAGTAGAACTCTAGTCGGCCTTGTGCAATTCCGAAACATGGAGGACTAGAGAGATCCAAACCTCAAAATGGTTAGTATCAGAAGTGAAAATGACCAAATTCTTCATGTAACTCGGTAACATGCAAGACTTACCGCCAAAGAGTTTAAAATTTAAGTCCATTTGTAAAATATGTAATATGTAATAGAAACGTAAAATCGTATTCTTTAAATCTCAAATGTGCCGATCACAGAGAAAGTTTAAGACGAATTCTTCCTCAAATGTAAGTTAAGGTTCCTGTAACTATAATAGTTAATACGAAAGTTAAAATATTGTGAAAAACATGCCATGAGTTGAGTTGAGTTTCTGCATTTAGAGTACAAATAATAATTTTTATTGTTATCTGACCTCTTTTAGACTACACCGATCGTTGCAAAAGATACTTCGCCTTGGTATACTACATTCTCTGCTATGCGCGATGTTAGAACCTCCCACAAAAACTGCCATCCGTTTATTCTGCAAATCCAGTCTTGATTGCCAATAGTTGTTTCGACGCACAGCCCCTTCTCCATTTTGAATTGATTATGTGACTTCTTTCCTCCACCTTAGTAAATAAGTAAACCAACAAACGAAATTAATAGAATAAACAATTAACAAATGAGCAGAAGCAGATATAATGACCACCACCAAATAACTGCTACTTTATAGCTTTTACAATTACTGTGTTTGACACGTGCTCTAGCCGGTCCGACTCAAGCTCGCCTGCTCTTAAAGTAAATAAAAATGAAATAGACATCAACTGACTAAATTGATAATTAAGACAATATAAAAGAAACATTGCAGAAACTGCTGCTTCGTAACCAATGCTCGGGTTCTCTCGCTTGCTTCAGCCATACCATCTTGTCTCTTCTAAAATCTTTTTTCTTCAACACTCAGCCGATCTGAATGGTTCAAGAGTGCGCTTAGCATACTCAGACCTACGTTTTAAAGCCGGAAATAAGATATACTTATGCTTAAGCTTTTGTATGGCCAAAAGTGTCGCATTCATAGCAGCCCCAGACGGCCTCCTGACCACGTGAATTTCAAGAGCTTCACGTTACGAATGCTGTACCGCTGTGCCAAAGTGTTGTATCTACTCTATTCCGACTTTCCCAAAGCCTCGCGCGGGGCTTGTTAAGATCTACACAGAATTCATTCGCTCCCGCACCACCTAATCCAAATGGCGTGTTTATTTGTAACTTGGTGTTACCAATCGTTTATCTGCCTTTTTTTGTAATCGTCGTTCTAACATGTACTCAAACAAAACTTGTTCCAATGCAGGCCAGCCAAGAAAGAAAATCGCTGTGACCCGTAATAGGTAGTTCTTCCACGTCTTTGTCGAAGAACATGATCGTCATTTTCGTTTCAGCGCCTGAAATAAGCCGACATCCGTGTTTTCTTATTGCTCATTTTATTGTCGTATGGATCGTTCTCTCAACCGCTCCAATAGTGTCATGGAAAAAGCTGTGAATCTTGCTTTGGCTCTATCGTCTGTCGCTGTTTCCTTGGCCAGTTTATCTGTCCCCCTGTTATTCGTTATGCCGATATTCACCTTTACTCATGATACCTGAAGTCTGACTTCTCCTGGCAGTTGCATGAAAAGCTGTTACATCTCTATCTGTCTTTGCGTCAAATTCCGAATTCTTTCTGAAGCCGTCATTACCTCATGACTGTCGCTGCTAATATATACTGCACTTGCAAAAGGCATAATTGTTGTCCCGCACAAACCATAATGTCCCACGCATTAAAAAATCAAATTCTACGATCCCGGCTTACATTCTCAAACTCGACTTTCTGCACTTGATTGAAAGTAACGAATGCTGCTTTCAATTGCCCGTCGTATAATCCGTTCTCTAACCTTCGGCACCGGCATCATGTCTCTGGGTCTGTTCTCTTTTTGATCTTGCGCCCCAACTTGTTAATTTTTACAATTGTTTTAAATAAAATTTATTTATTTCATATTCAAGGGGTGGTAGTCGGCGTTACATTAAGCTTGCTATGACTATGATTTCTGAGTAAAGGGCCGGCGCGTCTGCAAGTAGGTTGCTTGTGGCACCAGGACAACCAACTAAAAGAAGTAGAATTCGACCAATCAAGAAAGTGGTATTGTAATTGGTCCTAAAATAAAGTTAATTTTCAAGGGGGATAGTTTTTCAAGTTTTCACAGAGGCAGCCTATGAAGAGCGTCTTATATGTAGTACTCGATAGACCTCATTCCGTCATCTTTATTTCGATTAAAATCTTTTCACTTTTTATCAGACTTCATAAGATTTAGTACAATGCGTATCTTTTTAACAAATTAAATTGAACGTAAGACAAGATTTTTTAAATTCTTGATTTCTAGTTCGACTAACGTCGCGTCGGCTTAGAGTATAGAAATGATTTCAGTTTATTTGAAATTGCAGTTCTACATTGTTGTCTTTTGTTTGGGTGACTATTAGATTAACTTGTATGATTACTTCTATGGATCATATAAAGGTATCGCTGTTAAGTCCAAATCGCTCTTACGGGATTCGTTGAAAAACAGAAAACCTTTCACACACTTAAAATTAAAATTCAGAGGGTTCGAGTCTCGAGCTGCTATTTCCAGGACTTCAGATGAGACATTTCTGAAGATTTACCGGGAATTCTATTCCGAGAATTTATAACAAAAACCTTCTAACTGTACACCTACTTGGAATTTTTAAAATTGACTTTATTTGCATTTAATATAGTGAGAACATCCTAAACACCATTATTAAAAGTTCCACCTGCAGATAGGCAATCTGAAATATTTCAGGAATGTTCATACAGTGGAGAGTGGCTAAGCTACCCTACTACTATAAATTCAAAAATTTAATTGTAGCGCTTGTAGTTGTGAAACAGCGTTTCTGATAATTTTGGTACTGTTTCCAACGGTAGGAAATATCGAAGAACATTAAACTTTAAGTACATTTATTGAATCAAAAACACCTTCATCCACCTAAGCGTGCTTACATTTAATGTAGAAATTTTAAAGTCAGGAATTTAGTATTGGAAATGTTGACCTACTCTAAGATTGTAAAAGTATCTGCTTTTGTTGATTTTTTGTTTTCTATTTTTAAATTTAAAAATTGTGGATGGTAACGAACATCTATCGTATGTTGTGGTTAACGTAATAATGTTAGTACCGTAAAAGTACAAAATAATTAATGTTATTTATTAGCACTTTTTAAACAGGTCAACAATTTGTTACAACAGTCGGGGAATCGTAAAGATCTGAACTGATCAACTAATGTCAGTTGATGTTTGGCTGAAATTTAAAGACTAAGAGAGTCTGTAAAATGTTGACAAGCTTTTTACATTACCAGTGCTTTTAAAGAGCGGGGTTCTGTAGTGTTCGTTGAAAAAAGATAATAATGATGTTTTTTAATATCTGTTCCTGGAAATACTGTAGGTAGTTTAAAAGTAATTTTAGTTTCTGAAGAAACATTAAAGTACGTTTGAAAGAGATTAATTGACAAACGGCAAAACCCTTTTTTCGCAAAGGTCTATGCCGTAACGTCACATTCCTAAAAGTAAATGTTTTTAAATAATTTTAACTTCTAACAAATGTTGCAAAGTGTAGAGCCCTACAGTATGTTTTCTCAGAATTTTCACTTAATATGTTTGTTGGAATACTTGGTGAAGTTTATTACATTAGGTTACATTGCGGTAAAATTAATTACACTATACTCTAGGAAAGCTTTAAATCCTTCTACTGCTCTTGTTTGTAAAGATGATACATTTTACAATTTTCCTCTTTACCATGAGTCCCTTTACAAAATCCCAAAAATCATTAAAGTCAGGGTGGTACATCTACCCACCCTGCTACATAAGTGTGTAATAATGAATTTAAAATTGGATAATAAGCATAACATTAATAAATATATTATGTGGTTATGTAGAAAGTAACCGATTAAAAAAAACCATTCACAAGGAAATTAATGTTTTAAAAATCCTTTGATACTAGGAATCATGCTGTTTCAGTGTGACAATAGACTGTCAATTAAATGCTTTGCAATTTCTATCATCGACATTCACTATTTTGCATCTACAACTTTTATCCAGCCATTCTC
>VTPC01090790.1:47941-80552 GCA_011009095.1 Ignelater luminosus | reverse complement strand
ATTTCATTTTCTTATAAAATTGGAATCTAGCAAACACTGAAAATCATAAGATGCAAGTTTATATTTAGGGAGGCTAAAGTAACCTCAAAAGCAGTTTTATTAAATTCTGTATAACACTGCTTTTGCGCCGTTGTTGGATTCGATCGTTCTTGTTAAAGGGGGCGTCTATTTTCTTTCATAAATAGTATATTTTATTATAAAATTCTACCCTTCTTGGGAAATGTTATCGTTAAACGTGGCAGGAAAAAGGCGGGATAATGAAAGACATCACGGGAAGCATTGGTGGTAAAGTTAAAAATGAAGATGCGTAATAACCTGGTAATAATATGGAGAAAGGAACTTTTGATCTCTGTTTTAAAAAAAAAGTAGTTCATTGAAAAAGAATAAAAGTTTAAATTAAAAAAGTAATGTAAGGAACATTTATTTATTACAGCATTTATAACATATTTTATATTTAATATTCAAAAGGTCACAAGCAATATCTTTCATTAAATGTCGTTTCTTGAATTAAAGAAATTTAATCTTCTATGTTTAGAACAGTAATAGTATTTAATAGATCTTTGTGTTTCAGGTACTACATAATGTAAGACTTTATTGGGTATAATCAAAGACGAGTCCATAAAGTCTAATTATGTAAGAGTAACATACATTATTGTATGTTCTATTGCTTTGAGTACCAAAAATAGTAAATAATTCAACAATAAAAAAATTTAGGAAATAATGTTTTTATTTTGATATTAATTATGAAAATGTACTTTGACTGTTGCTAAAGCTGCCAATGTTATTTACAAATTAATCAAAGATTTCTCACTGGTTTGATATGTGATTTTATAATTTAATTCTAGAATTTTTATTATTTTTAAATCTTTCAGTTGAATTACGTAATATGATTGATATTGCGATGATTTCTGAAATTATTGATGTGCTTCCTGATGACAGTGTAGAGGCAAGTGACATGGAGGCAAAGGAATTACTTTTACCCCAGAAATCGAAAACATTGTATGAAGACATGAATAGTGCATATCGGAAGTTGTACTTAGAAACTTGAAAAAAATCATCAAAACTACGGAATACAGTATTCTAGCATATTTCAACACCGAACTTGCCCGTTACAGAATTCTTCTTTACGCTCTAGGTACTCCATGATACATTTAACAATTAATTTGAAAGAAGGATTAGATATCAGTAAATTCCCGAGCATCGTTACATTTTTCAAGAGAAAAGGAGAGGGGTAGAAACCTAAAAAGTTTTTAAGTTTAAATAAAAAGAGAATAGCAAAATTGTATCTTTTAGGTTATCCACATCTACACATCTATTAGTAAAAATCAAAGATACGAAGACGAAGAAAAACAGGTGTGTCGTTATAGTTTCAGGGAAATTACGAAACACAAATTTAGTAGAAATTGCTAGAACATATATGGGGCACTTCGATCAGCAAAAATAACGCACAATAGGTTTTCTATAAATTATGTGAAAGGAAAATGCGCTATACAACCTACAGAAGTGCATAAAATTGCTAGTGTGTTAAGCGTCGTGGACATCGGTCCCTGTACACAGGGCATTGCTTTAGGCGTTTTACATTGGCTAGTATTCTAGCAAATGTAGGAGCAAATACGGAAGGTATACAAACAAATTATAAACAAAATTAATTATGCAATTAACAATCATTCATTGAGTAATGTTATTTATTCAATGATAATTAACAATTAAAACCTGGAATAACAATAAGCGGCAACAACAATTGTACAATTAACATTTATTGTGGTGATAAATAATTTATTAGTGTTTAAAATGATTTTGTTTTGGAAGGCTGTGGATATAGGTACAACATACCAGGCATCCAATTTTCTGTTGTATGAGTTTTTTTTTCAAACTTCTAGTTTCTACATTTTTTTATTAGAGCTGTTTGACACGGTTATATTTTTTGTACAATACTTCAATTTAAATTTAATTTAAGAAAATTTAAAAACGTGCCATACAGATTTGTAAAAATTGATATAAATTTTGAAGCAAAAATTGAGAATATTTTTAGAAATCTTTCTATTTATTTGTTAAAAATACCTCAATATTTGCGCAGAATGCGAATTTCTGCAAACACGCTAAAGACTTTTCTTTCTCTTTAAATTTGCTAATATTAATATTATTGTAGCAACACCAGCTCCAGAACAATATAGATTGATATTGTTTATATCCATTTTGAGGGTTTCGGGTGTTACAATAACCCGAATAACAACTTTAGTCCAGTCAATGAATGCCCAAAAGCGGATTGTAGAGGACATGGAATGGGGAAGAAGTTTTATCTTGGGAAATGTGTCAGGGGTAGTTAGGAGGCAAAGATACTAAAAGTCCCCGTCGCTAGCCTTGCAGTTTTAGAAGGGGGTGGGGGGGTGAAAAGGTCCCTTTTGTCGGTTTTTCGCTTATAATTGGAAAATGGTGCGTCGTACAGTGAAATGTATTCCTAACAAAATAAAAGATAATTAAATTTCCTACAAGAATGTCGATATTCATTTTCTTTCTATGTGTTGTTCTTCTAACTCCTCAGCCTTAGGTTTTCGGAAAAGTCGTCAGACAGGAAGTTGTAGAGCATTACATATCCTTCAGAAATATGTATATTTACTAATTTATCTGCGAAAGATCAGAAGTTACAGCAATTTGAAGTTTTCGGATAAATTTCGTAATTTCTCAAGAAAACTATACTTTCGTTATTATTGTTATTTATGTATAAAGAAACTGGAATTTGTTAAGGCTAGGTAAGAATTTTTAAAATTTTTAGTATCATTGCCTCCTTACTACCCGCAACATATTCCTCAAGAGAAGAATTTCTCTACAACCCCCTTTTGGGCAATCATTGACTTTTCTTGAGAAATCACGAAACGTATCCAAAAACTTAAAATTGCTGTAACGTCTTACCTATAGAAGATAAATTAGTAACTATTACTTATCTCTAATGAGGACTAAATGCTCTACAACTCTCTGTCTGACGACTTTTCTGTAAAACATAAGGCTGAGAAGGTAGAAGGATAAGTTTGAAGAAAAATGTGAGGCAAAAAAGTTTTTCAAAAATTATCGATTTTCGCTGGCGAATATCTCGGAAACTATAACACATAGAAAGAAAATTAATATAAAGAGTCTTGTAGGAACGCACCGTTTCCAAATTATAAGCAAGAAACCGAAAACGGTGACCTTTACACCCCCCTCTCCCTGAAGCGGCAGGGCTAGGAGCGGAGACTTTTAGTATCGTTGCCTCTTAACTACCCCCAACACATTCCTTAAGAGAAAGATTCATTCCATGTCCTCTCTAACCTCTTCGTTGACTGGATTACTTACGATATTTTTAGGGTTAGAACTGCTAACCACTGTAAACACACTGTACCCGCGAAATTCAAACATTAAACGTCATTTTGGTAATGACAATCCTAGAAAACGCAGGCGCACCAACAGAAATTAACTCTTTTTTGAAATTAAATCTATAACTGTGTCATGCAGGATACATTTTTCACGTTAATTTTGATATTATTTTTGTAGCAAGTTTCTTGTGGTAAGATGTACATTAAATCTTAATTTATTTTTTATTTGAAAAATATTACCGTGTCAAACGGCTTTTAGGCCCGTTTGTCACAATGCAGAATTTTGTACAGTTTTTCAAGAACGCAAAATTGCATTGTTGCAAGCAGAAAAATACCTTCCAAACAACTGTACAATATATTGTGCAGAAAATTTTAGAACTTTTTTTATTTGTCGTGCAAGATCTGCAGTTTGTGCAGTAGTGGGCGTGCACTGGCGTGCACTAGATGAACTTAACCTTCATTCTTTATAACCAGCTAATCTGTGCAGCTAACCTCACACGCTTGCAGGCAGCTTGCAGGATCGTGAAGATTCCTACGCCAGTTGCACGTGATTTCGTGAATTATTGTGTTTTAAATACACACACTTATTTTATAGGTTAGTCAAGCCCTATTTAACCTCAAGATTTTCCTAAACAAAAACAAATTTGCTTTGACATTTGAGATAGCCAACCTACACCTTGAGCCAACTTTAGTACACAAAATATTACTCTTAATAATAGTGCGCATGCTCATGCGTAAGAACTTGTACAAAACTTAGCTACTGTTACAAACAGCCAATGCAATAAAAGAGTTTTTGTTTGCAAATCTTTATATTAAAAAATGTACAAAATTCTACACCGTGACAAACTGGTATTAAATAAGAAAGTATAAGGTTGTTTTATTTTGATGTACATCTGAAATTGACAGTAGACTGCAATTTACTTATTTTAATGGACTAGTACAATAAAATATACCTTTTTGGACTGAAAACACTATTAGAAACTAACATAAGTATGGTGCAGCAGAAAATATAAATTAATTTTATACAGTGTCAAGCTGCGAAATTAAGCTTCAGTGTGAGCACTCACATCTAATAACAAATGACGATTTAATTTAGTTGAGGTTGAAAAGACTTTTGGGAGGGAAGATTGATGGAAAAAACCGAAAACTTTGATCCCCGTTAGTTATATAAGGGTACACGCAATTCTTTTTGAACAAAAAAACCAACAACACTATTCACTTTTTAGGATAACTCTAAAACCAGTGAGATTTTCAGTATAAGCTTACAGTAATATTTATTACCAAACTAAACACAATACAAAATCTCATCATTTATAAAAGTATTCTTTGAACATACTTATACTTTCTCATTACAATCAATCAGAAAAGTATTGGAAAAATTCATTTGACTTTGAACTTGATCACCATCCTCGGAAAATCCTACTCTTTCCTCAATTGTTTTTTGTCGATATTGAGGCGTTTTCAGGTAGCTTTTACTTGGATAGATTGGGTTAATTACCTCTGGTGCCATTTCCGCTTTATATAATCTGACCAACTTTGCTTCTATTTTGGACCAGAGGATGTCGGATTCAATTGTCCGTTCAATTAGTTCTGTAAACCACGAAAAGTCGTCAGGATTTTCAGGTGACTCGTAGAATACAAAACAGTCGCAAAACTGGCGATCTAAAACGTAAAGTTGCATTATTAATTGATAGTAGTATTTATGGGTTCTTTTTAAAACCATGTCCGAAATTACAACGTCCTTCTGCTTATAAATAAGAAAGTTGTCTTTTATACTTGGAATGTCGTGCATTTAGCTTCAAAGATTACTTATGCCCTAATCAATGCTCCTAATCTACCATGTTCTTTGTAGACGAATAGCCCAGCGGGAAGCACCGAGATTCCTGTGATTTGTTGATCTAATCTTTTATCAGAAGACTCAAGGTCGATTCCTCTATTAATGTGTTAATTTCTCGATATGACACAAAGATACAAACTTGTTTTCAAGATGGACGTATTCGTCCTCCAGTCAGCGAAGTCCACACCTGACCAGCGACGCTAGCGGTCAATCGATTGCGACGTTCGGCTTTCCATAACCTACATCTGGATTGATGAACCGCGTCTCTCTCCAGTTTTGATCTGCCATCATGTTCCATTGTTAGTCTTTTCACTAAAGAAGGTACTTGTTGTTTAACTTCCTTGTCCAACAACATTCCTTTGTCAGCCATTGGGCAGTAGTCACTTTTTGGCAGGTTGTTTCATGTCTTTATCTTTGATACTTTGTGTTTTCGTACGTTTTATACACGTCTGTGCCGATTTGCAAATGGTGGGATGTTCAGATCTTATATTGGGAGGATATACGGAAGGCAGCCAGAATTGTACGCCATTGCTGCAGACGGCATTCGATGCACATAGCTTCCTCGTCTCGCACATGATAGACACAAAATTTTCAGCCAAGTTTGAGGTATATTTGGAAGACGTCTCTAAGCTCTGTTTGCAATTCGACTGAACGCCAAAACGATTTTGTGTCTTATAGTTGTGTTTCGAAATGCCTCATATATACTCTCGGTTGAACCCATGTGTCGGCAGAATTCTACATAACGACCGAGTATATAAGCTGAAATATTGACGAGGTCTTTAAACAAAATGACAGCAGAAGTGGGACTTTCTTCGTCGTGACTGTGGTTATTATTGTATGTAATGGCTGATCGGACGCCTTTTTCAAACATATGAGAGAGGCAATGCAATATGCAATCACGAATAATTGAAATTTACAATTGTAGCTTAAAATGTTGGAAGAAATAATATCTGCCCTTCTTGTCAAATGCAGTATTGGCAATCAAAGAGTTCAATTTCGAGTTGAGTCCTCTTACACAATAGTTTACACAGTCGACTTTCTCAACTGGAGTTTTGCCACAATATATCATTTGCTTTTGGATTTGTGCAAAAACAAAAGCATCCGCGTCCTCTACCAAATATCTTCGTTTGAATCCTGCTACTAGAATATCTGATTGCCTTCTATTGCTTGAGGTGGTCCTTCCTAATTTTGATAAAAATTATGATATGGAGGTTTGCATGGCACTTGTGCAGAAACGGCAGGGGTGTCTTCGTCTAATTCGGGATCTGCAGTCTGAGGTTCGTGTTTCTCACAAATTGAAGTTCTCGTTTTGTGGACTCCATACAGAATTTCGTTTGTACATGTCTCGATTATCACTGCAGTGCCGGAATTAGTATTATAAGGGTGACCATATGATCGTTAAAACCACCATGCATCTACTGTAACACTGATAAATGGATATTCTTTGTCCTCCTCCTTGATCACTTTCCTGCTTAAATTGCCAGTTCTTTTTCTTTCTCAACATCCCGTTCCATCCCCTATTTACTTATACTTCTAAGCTCTTTTTCAACCTCTTCTTTTGACTTTTCATAGGTGTGAACGGAATTCGTAGATATCTCTAGAGCATTCATGAGTGTTTATACACCTCGGAATTCTATTCCCGCACACAACGCAGCTTCATCAATTCCAACAGAGATAGAGACTTGATGAGACTCTTTATGGTTCTTTCGCAACTTGAACTTTCTTTGACATGATGAGCACTGCAAATCTACGTTTTTAGTCTCAACGTCGAGAATTTTAACATCCGCTATTTAGCAAGATTTCGTATGTTTCATCATGCTACCAATCATTACCTGAGCAAACGTGGACCTAATGATTCTTTGTGCAGTTTTAAAGTAGTTGGAGTTTTATCCTTGCTGCTCTCGCCCTTGATGTCATTTAAGTAGTTCTTCTTCATTATTTTTTGTCACACATTTTGGACAGAATTGTAATATTCCATCAGCAAATAGAAAGAAATTGTGATGCCAATGCGCTTCAAACAATGATAAGTGATTGCGACATTTTTTGCTTGTGGAAGTCAAAAGTTTGTGATGTACGTTTTGGCTATCGCTAGCAGATGTCATGTTTTGTTTCACAGTGGTTCCAGCGTAGTAATCACTCCCACTAGCCCCAACTGTAAGTATTAGCACCCGAATGGTGTTATTGGGTCCCTCGATAGTTGTTACATGGAGTATAGTACCTTTGGAGGTAGTCTGACTTTCCCCCTCATAGTTGTTGGTTTTGGAAGCCAAAACATACTTAAGAGTACCTTACTGACGAGACTACTTTTAGCCCATTCGTACATAAACCAGAGAAATTACCAGCGAAAACAAGAATGACAATACCTCAGTTTTTTAAGTTCATTGTAAAAGTAGTTTGATCTTACAATTGGAGGGTTACACTAGGACAAACAGCATTAATCTTCCAATGAGATGATAGTAAACATATTATTTTATTCCCAACAGCTTTTCCACACGATCGGGTCAAAGTGACACTGGTATCTATGTCTTTTGGCCCTTAATGAGAATGACAATTTTCAATTGTAAGTACCTACTTAGCCAAGTTTACAGCGTGTATTTCCATTCCTTTTTGCTTTAGGCTCTCTAAATAAACGCGTTTTCCATTATTACTTTTTATTTAATAAGGATTACATCTTACTAAGATTCGGTTCATAAAGATATAGAATTTGTTCTTATGTTTATTAGCTACCCCTTTAAATAATTGAATAGTATCAACTAATCACTACCAAATCCTATTCATGCATTTAAAATTACCGTATTGAAAGAACAAATTACCGTTAATTAAACTCTACATTTTCAATTAGACAGTTGAGCAATCAAAAGCCGAGCAAATGAACCTTGTTGAAAACTGTAATTTTCAAGGACCAATTACTTCGAAATACAATATGCGCCAGATTATTATCAGAGGAACTAAAATTGCCTTCAAGTATCTTAATTCAATGTGTTCCTATATCTAGGCGCGAGTTCTTGATAAGTTTATGTAAGACGACAGGTGACGAAAACGATTAACTTTATCTAGAAACTAAAAAGACGTTTCACAAATAATGTAAAATTTGAGAACTACCAACAACTCCAATAAAGAAAATGTTCGTCAAAATTATATTTTATAGAATTCTATGATAAGTCAAATTTAATACTTCGTCTATTTGTATAACATTTTATCTATAAAAAGGAATTCTTTAAGAGTGGATAAATACATCATATAAATAAATAAAGTGCGTATAGGATTTATACGGTGCTTGAATTAAAAATGAAATACTACGGACTACCACGCGTACTACCTGCTGCGATCTAATTTAGAATTTTTATAGAATTTTATAAAATTATCGGATATATTTTTAGATTGAAATATTAAACTTTATAACTTATCAGCCCTACGGTTACTGGAATTCTAAAATAAGCACTTTAGTAAGCAAGTAAAATAAAAATAAAAATGCATCTTATAAATGCATTTAGACCACAAAGGATTTCATAAAATTGAATGTATTTGCTCGAATAACTTCGTACTGTTAAGTGGTAATGTTAGGTACCAATGTTTATATTAATGATAATAATAAAAAGATAGAATAATTAATGTTATTTATTAACGCTTTGTACATAGATTAACAAAAGTAACCGGGCTGTCACAACTGTTGAGGAACCGTAAAGAAACTGAACTACTCTCCTGTACTAGTACATACAAAGAGTAGGGTTCTGTTAGTTTAGAGAATAGAGGTTAAAAAAGGGGCCTTTGCTTGCAAAAGGTTATGTAGTTCTAATTTTTGGATATGGATATTAAAACTCCGAATTTTTTCAGTTTCGGGATAATATCTTTTTACCAATGCATTACAGAAAAAAGCATTTGCTACAACTATTGTACAAAAGAGGTTTTTGTAAAATGATTAGGTAAATAGTCACGTTTTATCAGAGTTACCAATTTTTTCGTTTGAGATTTTTTAATTTTTCAAAGCAGTTTTATTAGTAATTATTACTAACTAGTTTATTAAATTAATCATTTCCTGTCACTGAGAGAAAGGATGCACTAAGGCCTGCGGCTGTGGAAAGACCGGACTCAGGTGCTCTATGATTTCTAAACACTGCTCTGGGCAAACTTGTGACAGGAAATAAAAGTCAGATTGATTGGGGAACTGCATCCCTGGCGGTTTTAATAGGAACAAGTCCATTACTGTCCTTCCTCCATCTCCATTTCAGAGGGTTTTTCATTTTGCTCATCCATGTCTGGACTTGGTGATACGTGCGGAAGACATGGTACATAGCAACATCCTCTGTCGGTGGCAGCTTTGCAAGATTGAACTTGCCGCCAGTGGCAGATTTAGAGAAGACCTGATAGCACAAAGTACCTAATGTTATTGACTTATTACCACCATAAAGATAAAGAAGTATACGTTTTTCTGCCTCCGAAATAGTTGAAACACTAGCATCAGGATCCTTGACGATGGTTGCAAGTTCATGCAATTTTTACGACAAATTAGTAACTTTCATGAAGCGTAACTATCTACCTAATCGTTTTTCAAAAACATTTTTTAGACAAAAGTTGTAGCAAATTTAATGCTCTACAACTTTTTATAAAAACTTTTTCTTCTGTAATGCTTTGGTAAAAGAATATTATCGAGCAACTGAAGAAAGTCCTGAATTTTGATGGTTCCTGGGGCCCCACGGCGCCCGCACGAGTGCGACGAGGTCGAAAACTTGGGTTTTTAACTAGAACACTGATGTACACAACATATCCAAAAATTAGAACTATATTACCTTTTGCAAGCAAATATGTCTCTATTTCCTAGACTATGTAGGTCTTCGTAAAAAAGATAATAATGATGTCCTAAAAACTTCCTACAGAAATTTTGTGGTAGGTTCTTTAAGAGGAATTATGAAAAAGCAAAATTCTTTACCTTTACAGTATACAGTGTGCCGCCGGATGCTTGTAAACTTTTTTGTTTAACATTTTACCAAAAAAGTCACTTTTCATAAAAATTTGTGCTTATTCTAAAATGTCCCTAACCATACTTGGAATTTTTATATAACATACGGGGTGCCAGAAAAATCAGAAAATCTAAAATTATGTCGAAAGCCAACTTATATTATTTTTAGAGATATAGAAAGATTTTATCCAGAAAAGTTGTTTGGAATGAAATGTTATGCTCAGATATAAAATTTAAACATTCATGGCCTGTAGTAATCAGGAAATTGCACTTTTTGTTCAGATTAGGTTACACGCTCTGATAAATGGTTGCGGTCACTGGATGACGGTTGTATTCCTAATGGTGACCGTGAAAGATGATATGTTTTTTCAATTATCTTGATTGGCTAACACGTACGCGGGTTTAAGTCGATCAAGTGATATTGTACATTCTTTACCATTAATTCAAACTACGAAGAATTTGTCTTGACGTTTGAGAACTTAATAGGGAACATCGTAGGTCGGTTGTAAAGGTTTTCGCGTAGTGTTAAGCCTGATGAATACACAAGACGTTGTTTTAGGTCTTTGAAAATGAAAGCAGACTTGTGTCAATGCGTTGTTGTGGCCACTGGTTTAACGCTTCTGAAATGTTTGTTAAATTGGATGACAAAATTCAAAATGGGGGTATTCTTACTAGGCGTTAGGGATTTTCCTACTAATCAAAGATTTTCCCCATAGACGCGTTCTGCTGCTGTTACCTAGATGCCCTCCTTAAAAAGAGTACGAATTCCCAGTAAGATTAACGGTAGGATGTCATTCCGGCTATTATGTTGTTGGCACATGATAGCTGCTTTCAGTTGACGGTGTAATCTTTTAACTAATCCATTAGTACATGGATGATATGCTGTGGTTAGAAAATGTCGTGAACCAAGTAAACGATTGAATTCTGTTTTGTAAGAAGCGTTGTGGCTATCGTTTCAGCCGTAATATTTTTAAGCGGATGTTCTTCCGGCCTTCAGATACAACGATCAACACATATAAACAGATATTTATATCTTTTAGAAATTAAGATTACCTTTTTATTCTATTATCTTAGTTCCATTTACTCATTGTGAAAGGGTCTCTGCTTCATGCTCATTTCACTAATGTGTCCTTATCGCTGATTTTAGCTTTTTTCTTCTACGTCTTTTTTACTGGGAATCTGAAAGTCTTGTTACACTTTTACTATTGTCAGTTGATGAACAATCGCTATAGTACTTTTGTCAATATTTTCAATTATCTTTTAATCCCTTTTAACCTAACTTCTCAACTTTTAGGGCAAGTACAACAAGAACCTAAAGTTTGAGGCAGGGAACGAGCCAAGTCCGCTAACCCCGGCGTGTCTGCAGAAAATCACTTTGGTCCAAATTAAAAGCAATATTTCTTAGTAAATCTACTTCTAAAGTTATAAACCATATAAAATCCAAATTTAATAATTTATTAAAAATATTTGCATTGTTCTATATTGCTTAGAGACGAATTTACCATAAAATAAAATTAGTAGTCTCTAAATAACTATTTTACGGACTTGATCCTAAAACAACTATTTTAGGAACTGTGAACACTTGCATAAACAACTACTTTAGAAGTAGGTTTACCAACAAATTTTCATTTAATTAACTAAAAATATGTTTTAAACAATTTATATACAAAAATTTTAAATGCCTGAAATAGAATGTACTCTGCTACGCATTACAAAGAAAGTTTTTCTAAATATTACCTATGTATATTTTTAAGCAACATATTTTAAACGTGCCTTTAGTTTAAACCAATTTTTAAACATAACTTTGTTTCATATATTGTTTTTTAAATACAAACTCACTTGCTACATTACTCTTTCATGCCTTTAACTTTTTTAACGTAGTTATGAATTTTCCACATGACAAATTCACGTTATTGAAAATAAATATCGCTTGGAAAAACATATATCGACCTGCTTCCGTTGCTCGAAGGAAACACTTACTGTAATTTTACCAATCGCACACATTCATTTTCTTAAAGAAAATTAATATTTTGCCTTATAGTGTTATAACTGTTACAATTATGAGATTTAATAACAAGTCAGTATAAACGCTTGGGCAGGGGGGTAACTTTATCACAAAGTAGAAATGAAAGAAATATTTAAATAACGAAAATTCAGAGATCTTTCTATTTACCAAAGAATAAATTTCAACATTAATTGGCAAAATATGTGTTTGAGATCTTGTTTCCTTCATAAAGATAAAGAAAAACATCCTCTGCAATTCCCATAAATTATAGAACAGTGATACTCTAGATATTATGAATAGATGAAAGAGAAAGGTTTTAATCTTTGTTTTATAATAAAATTAAAATTAATGTTGCATGTAATAATGTAAAACCCCAAAAATCTCAGGAACTGGCCTAGTAGAAATGGATATTAAGACCCTTTTTGCTTTTTCAAGAAAATTGAAGATTGTTCAGCCCAACCGTTGGTCTATACAGCGTAGGATTGAGCAAGAGAATTTCTAATAAACCGTCACATTAATTATATTTTCCAATATTACTAATAATTGTATTGCTAAGGTGACTAATGTTATCACTTAACGCAAAAACGCTGTACATTGATAGAGTGTCAATTTGAGTATCGCCATTCTGGAATAACAAACCAGGTTTGTGGTTAGCACAATTAGAAGCACAATTCGAAACACACCACATTCCTCAACATTCTACAAAATATGGTTACGTGGTGCAACAACCCGACAATTAGACTCTGGAAACAATCGAAGTTGTCGATATATCTCTACTTGTAGCAGGAAAGTACGACAACATTAAAAATGAATTAATTAAAAGACTTCCTGAATCATAAGAGCAAAAGTTAAGGCAATTATTGGAACCCGAACAAACTGGCGATTGTACACCTTCTTTTTCCACGTCTACGAAGTCTCGGCAAAGCACAGCATCAGACGACCTAATCAAATCATTAGGGCAGTTTCAAAACAGAATGTAAAAACGACCACTAAGAACAAATTAATTAAATTGTAGATAAATGCCAATGTGGGTTTTGTTTTACCTAAGAAGGTTAGCTCTTGATAAAATATTTACATTGAGAAAAATACGAGTAGGAGGTTATGAATTCAACGAAGAAGCGCATATCTCGTTTATTGACTTGGACAGGTGTGATATCATTACGTGGTTACAGCAACCTCTAACAGAAAACTGATAAGAATAATAAGAACTGCACAAGCATACAAATAGTCGAGGAAATAAAGCAGAAAAGGTCGAAAACAAAATCGTCAAGATGGATTTTGATGTGGTTTACGGCAATCGATTCTGTGAGTTGTCTAGAAAAAATGCTCTCTGAGGTTTTCTGTCGTTTTTTGTTATTGCATTTCTACAGAGGAAAATGCATCTTTTTGGATGCACTTTGATGCAGTTTGAAAAAAAATCGACAAAATGAGCCAAAATGGGCCAGATGTTCTCACTCGGGGGTCTTTTGGGTCGCTGATTACGAATCCAGCATAAGTTTTCCGGAAAAGTAAACCTGGCCGTGGAAAAACGGAAAATTTGGCCTAATTTCTGGAAAAATTTTTCTTGTTCGTGAAAATTTCGAATTTCAACTCGACAATGGGTGCTAGAAGGTTTTCTTGGTTGCTGATTACGAATCCAATAATAGTTGTCCGGAAAAAGCACACTGGCCGTGGAAAATCTGAAAATTCTGTCCAATATCGGCAAAAACTTTGGAATTTCAGCTCGTAAATGGGTTCTAGATAGTCTTTTGGGTCGCTGATCACGAACCCGGCATGAGTTTTCTGGAAAAACCATCCTGGCCGTGGAAAAACGGGAAAATTGGGCTAATTTCTGGGAAAAATTTTTTTTTTGTGGAAAATTTTAATTTTAATTCGAAAGTGGGTCCTAAGGGGTTTTTTTGGTCGCTGATCACGAATCCGATATCCGTTTTCCAGAAAAACAACCTTGGTCGTGAAAAATCGGAAAATTATGCCTAATTTTGGAAAAATTTTGGAATTTCAGCTCGAAAATGTTTCCAAAATTGACTAAAAGGACAGTAATGTTATAGTGGCTTAAAAATGAATTAGGCACGATGATCCGTTTTCATCAGCTTTATTTAATCTTATACTGTACTAACGAAAATAATAAGAGAAGCCAGCGTATAGGGTGTCTCAAGTTATTTATATGTCCACCCCTATAATAAGCCCTATTTTGAAAGATAGAGATGTGAAACTTGGGAAATGTAAGTATATTGATGACCAGAAGGTACAATTTGTTACAGGCAAATACCAGGATAAGTGGTCTTAATGCCGTGCAGACTAAAAGTTGTGCTCAAAATGGCGGAGAACGGGGGGGATCTACAAGATAATCTAACATAAATTGAATTAAAACTTCAATGACACAATGGTGTCGGCGCCAGGAACATATCAAGACCACTGCCTTCCTTGATGTCATTACCAAACAGAAAACATTCCATACATACATATGTAAAGAACATCCTGATAGCAATGAACACTCTATACTTTGAGCTCTCTTTAAACCTACCAGAAGAGTTTATACTTCTTGATCTTAATACTTTTGCTCAAACAAATCCACAGCGTTTTGTTTTACTAGCTTACACAGAACAATTCATTCACTTCAGGCCGTGTTGTTGTATCTAAAATTTTGCTCACAACACGAAACAAAACTGCTTATTCAGCACGGCAAGCATTAGTCCGGCTATCTGGTTCACAAACCTTCATAATAATTTCAAGGCACACATAGATATTTGCTTTACCTAAAATGTTAAAAAGCAATGAACAAATAAAATACTAAAGTGTTTACACACTCGTCTATTTATTAAAAGACAAAAGAATGGTTTCATAAAACAGAAACAACAAGTTTGACAAAAAAGCAGATCAATATTTATATCAAATAAAAGACTATAATCATATATATAAAAGTATGTACTTTACCACACTCATCACTCAAAGTCTATCAACAATAAAAGAAACCTCTTAATTGAAAGTTTTAATGACAAAGTTACTAGTTGTTTTACTATCTTACTGTATATTAACAAATCGTAAAGTTTTAGTATCTGACTTGCATACCTTAAAAAACAAAAGAAATCAGAGTTTTTCATTTAACGACAAAAAACATTTAGGTTACAAAAAAAACAAAGTTGTTGCCCCACTTTCAGGTCTAACCACGAGTACTCGTCGCTATAAAATTTACATTCTAAAACTACTGGTGTAGCTGATTACAAAATGCACAAAAGAATAACAAATAAAATTGTCAACTTAGGTTTACCTTACAGTGAAACGAACAGCTGATACCTAGTCGAGACGAAAGGCCTCACCAGACTTGGACCCAATACAGGGGAAAATTTCCTTGCCGATTTACTTGACGTGTAAAGTGGCCAGGATAGTCGATGACCTTTCTCGTGTTTCTACACAAGAATAAGACGCAGAAATATTATTTTAAATTTTCTGATTCACGGGAAATTGTTTAGGCACAAAGAAAAACAATAATACGCCGGTAGCTACTTTGACACAAAATTCACAAAACTATTCCAGGCGTTCAGTACTGCCAGTCAGACCCTTATTTAATCCCAAACCTAATTGAACGCAAATGTGATTAAAAACTAATTAACGCCTGCAATACAAACTTGGAAAATAAGTTACTTCCAGCCATTCGCAAAACTTTTAGAATATATTCGATCAAGCAATCGTAAATAGCTCAAAGCAGCCACTTCTAATGAGCTTTAATAAACATTTAAAACGGTATAAGTTTCTGCGGCAGATAATTTAACCATCTCTGAGAGTAAATCTTGACCCTCTCTCTGACTTACTGGGTCTCCAACTGTTCGTGCGTTTCTCAATCCGCGCCAAGCATACTAAAAACCAAATATGGGTGAAATAAAAATAGCGAACAAACACTCCTGTCTGTATAATCAACTGATCTTGCCTGTTGCGACTTGCAACGCGCCGAGACGACAAAACAAGTCCGCAGGTGTCCCTTAAAAGACGAGATCACGCAGCAACCGTGTATAAGCATAATGTGATCCCATATACGGTGGAAATTAGAAACCTTTCATCGTTATTGGTATTTCTTCATTTTGTTCTTTCATCATTACATAATGTTACCTTTTTTAAAATTCGAAAGTCTAACCCCCAGTTGCATAAAAGGTTTTTTTTTGTCGACCTTACTAGAAAGTAGGCTTTTCGGCCCTCTATTTGTGACCGAAAGTTGACGATTGTATCTGAGTGGGCGACAAATAAAATTTTCCTCCTGTTGTTTAAATTTTATTTGGTTTTCTTCTTAGATACGTTTTAGATACCATGGATACCAAAGCTATTTTACAATTGCTTTTTTTTAGATTTTTAATAAATTTTTTAGGATCGACGAAAAATAATATGTCACTTTGAAAAAAGTGTCTTTCATGTGCTTTATTTCCATCGCCTTTGGCTTGTAAAATAAATGGCACATGCGGGAAAAAATATCTTCCTTTATAACACAAATAACTACTGTAGTTTTTAAAGGTTAGCGATCTGACATTAAATTCTACTACTTCTAATTTTAAAGACAATGGGCCATACTTATAAATACCTAGTATACTTATTTAAACATGTTTATACTTATTTTTTGAATTTGGGCTTATTTGTGCTTATTCGTGCTTAACTTGCTTTCTTATTTGTATTTCTTTCATCTCAAAACGTAGAGCCTTGAATAAACTGTAAATACTTCTATTCTTTTATGTGAATACATTTTTGAAAGAAACGTATTCCCTTAACTGTACACTATTGCAATTAAGAAAAAAGTAGGTAGATAAGTACTTATTTAACATTCATGGGTAGAGGTTGTTCGGGATTTAGGAAACAGTTGTTTTTGAAAGATTTTGGTGCAGGTAATTATATAAATTTACAAAGAGGTTTTTAGGTTTACTTTACAACAACTACAGGTACATACAAATTCTTGCAAAATGAGAGACACATGATAAGCTTTGAATATTTTAAATAAGGACGTAATACATGATATGTATTGTGTCCACTTATTAGAACTTGTGCGGCCATTCTAAGATTTGTTCCCAAGGATATAAGGAATTTTAAGAAAATATACTTCAGTTAAATACATTCTTACTTTGAAAATTTGTTTGCTACTTGTTTTAAAGGGGCATATCAAATCCTTGTTATTAGTTATCGCTCCTTCTTTTTTTCAACAGCTAAAAGGCATGCGCTCCAAACTTAAAATTATTTTGCTGTAGTAACTCTGTACTACCCGTATAAGAAATAATAACCTTTGCAAGTCCAGCAGTTTAATTGTTTTAAAATTAGTGTCATACAAAATGGGAAAAAAAAGCTTTCAAAAAATGTTTTAATAAAACAATAGTTGAATGATTATGACTGTTGTTTATCTGATGGGAACGTAATTTTTTGTAAACCTTGCAATAAAGGGGTAAGTAAATTGTACTTCTGTAATAATTAGTTTATTTTTAATAACTGTCTTAGTCATTACATTATGATATAACTAGTAAAAGTTTATGGATTAATTCATAAATTACGAACCTTGTATTTTTTACACTTTTGTTTTTCAACCGGAAGTGTTTATTTTATTATAATTAAATTATTAAATATAATAATTATTAACAATGCTAATTGCTAAATACTTTAACAAATCTGTATAATTAATTGACATAAAAGCACAATGTTAAGGTGTTTTTTAGGTATTCAGCAACAAAAAATATTAACTGCAGCAACATGTTAAAACATTTTTGCATCAGGCCGCCAGAAAAACTAAATTATAGGAAACGTTTCTTACAAAACAAAGCGATAAAAAATGAATTTGCTGAAGACTTGGGTCGTACACCTATTGCTGCAAATATTCTTTGGAATATTGTAGAAAACCCAATTTTTGGGACATTCTTGGAAAAATATTGTGATCGCAATATTCCGGGTAAGTCAACGTTGCCAAGAAATTATCTGGATGTTTGCTACGATACCGCAATACAGCAAATAAGAGAACATATTGTTGGTGGGCTGATTTGGTTTTCAGTGGATGAAACTAGCGATGCAGTTGGAAACTATGTTGCCAAATTCATAGTAGGACAGTTAAGTAAACCCAATTCAACTCGATCATATTTATTATTTTCAAAAAGTGCTGGAAAAAACAAATAGTAAAACTATAGCCTCTTTTGTAAATTCTTGCTTAAGGTTTCTTTTTCCAAACGAATTCAATGACAAAAATGTTTTAATTATTTATACCAATACAGCCGCTTACGTGGTATCTGTGGCATACATCCTGCAAACTTTTTATCCAAATTTGATATATGTGACATGTATAGCCCGTGCCTTTCACCGAATAGCAGAAAAAATTCAAGATGAATTACCAAACGTGGATGATTTTATTTTTACAATTAGAAAAGTTTTTCTGAAAGCCCCTTTAAAGACCGATGAACACTAACAAGAATGACTAGGGAAGTTACTTTCAAAGTTTTCTTCACAAGTTCGTGGACTCTAAGAAGTTGCGTTAATTTTGAATCTATGCGCCAAATGCGACTTCAGGTTGTCCAATCTATCAACAATTGATATGTTCTTATGATTATGGTTGTTGACATTTTATAACCTTTATAACCAAAGATTCTGTATAATTTTTGTTCATAAAAGAAACCTTTCTAAAGTCTGTCCCACGACCAGATAGAGTAATAAATCATTATGGGAGGAGCTACGTGACAGCAGCCCGTTTTACACTTAATTAAAGAACTACCGATTTCCCGCAAATTTGAAATTGCGCTGGCGCTGTTGCATTCTGTTTGCTAGTGTGAAGCTGACCCACCAATCAGGAAATGTCTTTCAATCTGCCCGCTCTTCAAGGGGCGTTTTTATTACTCTATCTGGTCGTGGGACAGACTATAGTTTTTTATTAGCGTTTCTGGCAATAAGTGATATTTCGGATTCTACCTGACGTATTTTCTTATTCTTTCCATAAACATTCGGAAACAGCTGATCGCAGAAGTTGGCAGGGTTGGCAGCAAGTAACTTCGTTACATGCGCATGCACCACTTGCAGAATTTAAGTGAACTTATAAGGAAAATGCTCCACGTTCCAGGTTTTCTTGGCAAGTTTGATTGTTAAAAGTTCGACTTTAAAATTGCAACCACCTCTTTCTAACGCATGGGAATGTGCGAGACAGACAATTTTTACAAGTTATTGTTGTTAGTGCCCATTGGCCTTAAGAGTAGCATACTAAATCCAAATTACCCAGTGTACCATTACCTCCCCAACCCGTTGTAACAAGATGGGGAACTTGGTTAAGAGCAGTTGAGTTCTATTCAAACCACTTTAAAGAAACAGTCGAAATAGTTAATGATTTCAGTGAAAACGATGCTTCTTGAAAGATAAACATTTAGGCAATAATATTTTATACATTGCTAGTAACTTTTTGTGCATTGCAGTTGCTATAAAAAAATTTAAAAAGTCAATTCTTAGCCTTAACGAAGCCCTAAATATTATGAGAACAGAAAGATCACAAATAGGTAACGCTAAAGGTTATATCGCTGGAATAGTTCGAAACAAACTTGACTGAGTTCTTGACAAAAATGTTGTTTTTAAAGTTTTAGATGTTATAGATAAAGTTTTGTCAGGGGAAGAAATAGATCTTCTGAGTGATATTTCAATTGAATATGCGCCGTATTTTATATTAAATTTTCGCCTTTAACATCTGTAGATGTTGAAAGGTGATTTTTTGCGTATAATCTCATTTTTAATGAGAAACGAAGAAGTTTACTCTTAAAAACCCTGAAAGTGATCTACTGCTTTTCAAATTATTTATAATTTAGTTTACTTTATTATTCTAACAATTTTTGTAAATTAATGATTTGTCTCTATTACTATAGTAAAATTTAATGTTATTATTTAGAGCCAATAGATCCTATGTACTCTAAATACAAAATAAATGTCCGAATTTTGTTTCGTTTTTTCTTTCTACTGGTGTTACATTATATGCAGGTACGTAAGCACAATTAATAAATTTAATTAAAAAACAAAACTTTTTAATCATAAATACCTTGCCTTTTTTAAGGAACATTTAAGCTTATTTGAGCTAATTCGTTCTTATGTTTTTTTTTTGCATATTAAACAATTTTTTGTGCTTATTTTGGCCATTATTAGTGCTTAAAAATCAGAGGTCTAGATATTACTCTTGTAGAATTTCTTTGTTTAGAAGAATGGTTCGTCACGTGTAGCAAAAACTACATGGATCTAATCACTATTAGCAACGTTGTAAGGAGGGAAGAAAAGCTTTTGAATGACCTGTACATACAACCTCTTTTGTATTTTTCAAATACACTAACGTTTATTAAATTTATCTTGTTAACAGTTTTCCTACGTATATTGGAAAACACATTTTCTAACTTTTTTTAAAAGAATACTGAAAGCGTTTTAGAATATATGGAAAATAAAAACAAGGCTAATAGTAAATTGATATACGTAATTATTTTACCTTGTGCCGTTGTTCACTCAAGCGTTCATATATATTGGGACACAAAGATATACATATAAAGAAAACTCACAGATTTTGTTATCTTTTTTCAGTTCATTTTGTTTAAAAATCTTTGTTCCATTAACTTAGTGAAATTGTTGAAGTTGAAGGTTAAACAGTCTTCGTAAAACGTTTAAAATTTTGTTTTGAAACAGTTTTCTTGGTTAATGTCTTAGTTAAACTTTTATTGATTAACTACTTTAATACTACTATTAGAAGGCATTGAGAAATCGTGTAAAATACATAAAACAAATGGGTATAAAATTTCTGCCAATAGACGAGGAGGCATTTTCTGACGATTTTATGCTATGTATATGTATCTATATCTAAAAATAAAATATTTAGCATGTAACCTGTAGCTACACGAGTTCATTATACCATTTAAATTTAGATAACCTGTTCGTGTTATCAAAAGTGTTGCTTTTATGATATACATGTAAATAGTACATAAATTATACATGTAATAAATTCTGTAAAATAGGAACCGTTTTATTGCTTAAATTTAAATATTTAATTGATCATCAACAGAAACACTTTATAATGACTGATGTTTCTGAAGCAGTTTTAGCGTTTCCTTTATTAAATAAACTATTTTATTGAAATGATTGTAACTTTATATCAAAAATTGGCAACAAGCGAAATAGGTACTACGTGGTACAAGTTTGATGTTTTAAAATATATTTAGGTTTACCGTAATAATCTGATTAAAAATTTTTTGTAAACAAACAGAATTGCTTAAATGTATAATGTAAAACCGCTGGGGAAAGTATGAAAAAAGTTTGTACAGGGACTAGAGTCAACTATAGGTAACGTGCAACAAAGTATTTTTAATATTAAATTTTACTCATAAGGAAAATATGAAATTTTTATTAAATTTTTGATGTAAAGGAATGCAGGGCAAATAAAACCATTAACAAATTCATTTTGTGGTTATGTCATATTTTTTTATAGTTTATATCGCACATGGGTAACATACATAATAGATGTATTTTATATAGTTTTTGCATTGTCATGTGTAATTAGCAATTACGTTAAAAGTTTTATATTCTAAGTAAATTATTGTTTAACGTAAGTACTATAAATCATAATCTTGACAATACCGATACATTACGAAATTTAAACAGATTCAAGGCAATCAGGATGACTTTTTGTTGTGCTTAAACTTATTGCTTTTTCTCAAAACCTGCTAAAAGTTTCTACAACTTTCTAGTCATGTCTACCTGTGATATACCGGGTGTCAACGAAATTAAGAGCATTTCCATTTCCTTCATTATTTTTTAAGATAAAAAAGTCAAAATTGACAGGACAAATGCAGTTAATAAATGCCGTTACTTGACGCAAATATCAATTTTTTTATCGGGGTCTATTTGGAAACGATAACTTCGAAATGTCAAATGGAACATTCTCTATGTTTTTACGTTTTTGAATAAAGTTTAAATTTGCGTTTTACGATATCATTAGCTGTGCCTAAAAGATCTAATTGTATGTTAAGGTAAACAGTGTGTCCTCTACATAGTAATAAGTCTTTTGAGATCAGAATTAACACATTTACCTATTAATATTGATATACATCGATCTATATAATAATCAAAAGAGGTTTAAGATCTCTTCCTTGTAAAACTCCATGTCTGTTGGATTTCTACTTGGTCAGATAACTTAATTTCGATTGTTTGTTTTTTATTACACAAGCAACAGCAATCCATTTTAACGAATGATAATAAAAATAATTACCTAATATTAGTCCGCGTAAAAGCTTTTATGATTTCTTTGCCTGATTTCTTTAATTAATTAGTTATATCCTACCCTTACCAACTTAGGTGGTATCGAGACTTAGGAGCGAAACAAACGCTTGGCTAAATACATTTATTAAGATAAATAAAAATAATAACTTACATGACCCAGAGAAGCGTCTTAGCACGACATAGTAATTAGGTCTACTAACTAACTAACGAACCTTTAAAACGGTTCTTTTGGACTCTTAGAGGTATTATAAGGAAGAGCACTGATAAGCCGTTCTAGGGAACTGGAAGTACTTATGACTTACATTGTAAGGCAAGGACCTCTTGCACGTAGCAGGGACACACCATGTCAGCAAATAATTTGATTACTCATGCATTTGGCTTTTGACGCAGTTATGAAAACTCTCTTTATTATTTTTAATTGCTATTATTAGTTGTGCATTTGATATGAATCTCTGACGCTTTTATAAGATGATTTTGTATTATTTTAACATAGTGGTTTATTTTTTGCTGACATACGTTGTCGTCACGAGCATCTTAATGTCATGTTCAAGGAATTACAATTAAGCACTACTAAGCATTAATAAAAAATCATTAATAATTATATTATTTATAACTGCCGAGTTTAAAAAAATTACCTTAAATAAACAATCTAAAACTAGATGTTAAAATTCAAAATACAAGTCCATAACGAAGGTTTACAATCCGTACTCGTGATACTAAATCAATCCTTGATCGCCAAAGAATTATTTAATGTTCTTTGTCTATCGTGGAATTGACAATTTGTTGGTTTTTGGGATTCCTTCTGTCTGGTATCCCAAAAGGGAATATCTTCACCGCCATTCCAACGCGGGGAGGTTAGTAGAGCACGCTTTTTCCTGAAGGAGTTGAATTATGTTATCGGATTTATAAAAGGGTTGTTCAGGTTTTTGCCCTCTTCGACACTTCACATACTCTTTTTCTAGAAAGTGAAAGAGAATTTTAATGCTGCGTGCTATCTATCCTGTGATCAACTGAAAATGTTTCTCATTTCACCTGCATAGATGTATAAGTAGGGCGCACACTGTGCATTAAGAAGAATTATATTCAATTTATAGTCATAGATGTTTAACGACAGAGAGACAAAATTATGATTTATTTATTATACAGTCATTAATTTTGTCAGAATAAAAATTTTCAAAACATTCAATAACTTGAGTACTATAGATTCTTATACCCCTTCCAACGGAGTAAAATGAAATTCCATCGCCGATAAAACAAAAGAGAAGTAACGTGAAGAATGGAACACCCTGTGTTTTATTTAATATTTACAGTGATTATTAAATCCTGGATACAGCATAACTTTTTCAATTGACCAATAAATAAGATTGTGGCAATAATAATTAAATTCAAATAATTACATCAAAAGGGGGGAACATAATAAAACAATCACAAAATAACAGGACTAAGACAATTGGGTTTCCTAGGCTAATAACAATTCAACGCCTATACTATGATGTACATGTACAATATTTTGACAGTTGAACTCGGCACGGTGCCTATTCGTTATGTGGCACCCTAACCTTTAGCCTACCTAGTCAGCGTAATGAATAATATTGCCCTGGTTCAAAACTTACTTTTGGTAATCTTACTGTTACTGTTATGGCTTTATTTATTGGCCAATTGAGAAATAAAGGTTGCACTGTATTCAGAATCTCATAATCATCTTAGTGTTTCAATAAAATATAAGGTCTTCTATTTAAAAGTTCTTGTTCTTAAAATCGCTGCTCGTTTGTTCCAGTGCCATTAGTGATGGTATTTTATTTTAGACCGTTGGAAAAAGAGAATAAACAATGTAATCCAAGTTTTGAATTTTTTAGAAAACTTTATTCTGACAAAGTTAATGAGTATGTAATAAAAAACCAAGTACACTCTATAAATGGTAGCATTCCCATACTATAAGTCAGTAGTTCTACCAGTTCACTAGAACAGTTTATTAGGGCTGTTCCTTAGAATAACTCTAAGAGTTCAAAGAATCATTCTAAAGGCTTGTTGGTTAGTTAACTACTATGTCATGCTTATATGCCCCTTTCGGACATTTAAGTAATTATTATTTTTGCTTCACCCCTAAGGGCTAAGCCAAATTCAAGAATATTGCTACTTTGGATTTTCCTGGACTTCTCCTAAAAGTCAAGGGGAACTTTTCTGTTGTCTCGATACCACCTAAGTTGATAACCTGACATCATGGTGAAGACGCCTAAAATCCTGATCGTTTTCTGTAATTCTTAATGCCATTAATGACCTTTTTAAATTATTTTACTATCTTTTATTTATTATCAATATTTCTCTGCTTATGAATCATTTATTAATACTACTAAAATGAATCTTTTGTTTTCTATTATGCCAATTTACCAGAATTTGGGAGTTCCGACACTTCTGAATCTGTTAGATTTAATCAGAATGCTGCGACCTTTTATTATTGCTTTTACGAGGTATTCTTTGCAACAAGAAGTGATGTTCATACTGCAGACAGATGCTTTTCGTCGGAGAGTTTGAGTTGAGTTCGATTGTTATTTAAAAAAAAGTTGCTTCTTTTTACAAGCGCCATTTTAGCTTTTTCTAATTTTATAAAGTTACTTACCATACGAGAAGCTAGAGAATCTAAGTACAATATTTTGATAAGGTCGTGATCCTCTGCAACAAAACAAACAATTCAAATTTGAAGGGTTTAATAATAGACAGATAAATCAGTAATTATAGCAAAAATTGTTGTTTCATAAACACGAATATAATGCTGGTGGTAATTTCTCCAAAAATCAAATAAGATTTTAAGTTGTTTTTCCTAACGGTTAGCAATAGAGTGACGCAGAGTTATTGCTAAAGAAGAAAAATTGATATTATTATAAATGTTCAAAAGCGCACTGCACAGGTAAGAGATTTTAAAGTAGAGGCGCATGAAAATAATTGAAAATTGGAAATACTCCTAGTATTTGCGAAATCTATCAATTAAAAACAATTAGTTGTTATCAAAACTTCATTTTCCAAAATAGTCGATTATCAACAACATAAGGTTAAAGTTCCGTACTTGACAAGAGCATCACCTTTATCAACATTAGAAAAGAGTTTTCCATTTTAGATGTAAATGTACTGGTGATTTGGTTCAGCAGTAACGTCCACACCTTTATAGACTGTTTCTAAAAACGACAATATCTAAGTTTCTTTAAAACCAATTTATTTCGGTAACAAATAAGGCTAGTAGAAAGTCGTAGAGGAATAAGTTTTAGAAAATCCAAAATTGTACACGAAATTCGAGGCTAGATTGAAAAATTTTCGGAATAAAACTGAAAACAAATGAAATTCAACACAAGATTTTTTAATTTTTCTAATGATCACCCTGTAATTTAACACCCTTGGGCCAACGCATCTTCAACGTTTAAATCCCTTCATGGAAATAGTTTTTTTTCGAGGCCTACAAAATATGCATTTGAAGCATCGATAACTTCTTTATTGGCTCCTGAATTTCTATCAGATAGAAGTTTTTCGGTTTGGCAAACAGAGAAAATCCAACAGAGCCAAATCGGGTGAGTAGAGGAAATGGCGAACAATTTCGAACTTCACCTCTGCTTTTTTTGTTGAGCAATTGCACTGGCATGGACTGCTGCATTGGCTTCTGAAACAAGATTTTTTTCTCTGACATTTCGAGACGTTTTGCGCAAATTGCTGCATTTAGTTGTTTTAAAAGTGTTGAGTAATATTGGCCTGTTGTGGTTTTTCTTTCTCCAGATGGTCAATAAGTAAAATGCCCTCATCGCAAATACATAAGCCGTTACTTTTGCAGCCAATCAAACTGTTTTTGCCTTCTTCGGAACGGATTCTTCATGACCAACCCGCTGTTTTGATTGTTTGGTTTCTGGGATAATAACCCGTTCATACAAGATGCCCACAGCCTCAACTATTTTACGAACTTTTCTTCGACGATTGTCTAATACCATATCATGGATCCTGTCAATGATTTCTGGATGTATCTATTGCAGATTTCGGGGGTCCTGAACAAGGCTCATTAGTTGTGTAGGTATGTCCACGTTTGAATTCAGACATACAAAAACTTACGAAGGAAAACGATGGTAAAGCATCGCCAGCAACAGAATCCAATCTGACTTTAATTTCTGTGGTTGTTTTGCCCTCCAAATAAAAATACTTAATGACAGCTCTAATTTCATTTTTCTCCATGATTGAAAAATCACAAAATACAAATGCGAAAATGAACTAAATGACAGATCAATTTAATTTTGTTTTTATGAAAAAATGAAAAATACCAGTCTACTTGATGACGCAAAATAAGTTGAATTACGGCCACCATCTATGGGCGATTCCAGAAACTTTTCAATCCAGCCTCGCAGTCACGAAAGTTTTGAGAAAAATTCCATCAATGTAAAATTAATAGTAATTGTCGTAGTTGCCGCGATAAGCAAATTTTTCTTTAAACTCGAATTTATGTTGACACTTGTCAAAAGTCAAATAATTTATATTTCAATAGCTTATAAATTAGAAATTCGTAAGAATATGTATCGCCTGGTTGACAATTACCTAAACGTCAAACTGTGAATCTTTTTCGTGATCAAGGTATATTCCCTGCTACCATTTATAGAACAATAGCTGAATGTGAACAAGAAATACCATGTTTAAAATTGCCAAAAAATGGACGACCAAAAGCACTGAGTAGAGCAACTGCAAACAGATTAATCGAAACTACAAAAAAACCGTGTTGGTGCATCATACCGTAAGTTAGCTCAAAGATTTAGAACTTTATATGAAATGATAAGACGAAAAATAAAAAATTCAGGACTTAAGTATTCTCAAAGACGTAAATGTCCCAAATATACTCTAGATCAGTTGGCAGGAATTCCTGGATGTTGCCGCGCTTTGCGCCGAAATCATTTCTCAGGTAATAAAACCATCATTATAGACCACGAAAAATATTTTACGTTCTCCCACTAAGAACTAAAAGAAATTAATGATTTTTATACAGACGATATAGAAAACTGTCCAGACCAAATAAAATTTAAATCAGAAAAAATTGAAGGTGAAGTATTGCTTTGGTGCGCTATTTCAAAGGCCGGTGTTTCTAGGCCCTATGCTGCACATGTTAGAGATGAAGCTATTGATGCTAACATCTACACTCAAAGATGTCTCCCAAAATGATTGGATTTTATCAATACGCATCACGCTAATGATCAAATAATGTTTTAACCGGACTTGGCTTCTTGTCATTATGCGAGAATCACAAAAACCTAGCTAGAAGCAAACAACATACTTTACGTACCAAAGACAGATAATTCCCCAAATGTGCCCCAACCTAGAGGTATTGAAGAATTTTGGTCATTGTTATGTCGAAAAGTTTACGACAATGAATGAGAAGCGCAAAACAAGGAACAATTGAGACGGCGGATTTTTCAGAAGATTCGTGAAACAGATATTAATACCGTCCAAAGACTTGTGCGACGAGCTCGCGCAAAGTTGCGTGCCATAGAAGACAATGAGCCTCTATCCATTATTTGAATACTATTGTTTAGAGTAAGAATGTAAAGCAAAATGTAAATATAAGTATGGTTTAAATAAATCTAATTCTTGTTCCTTATACATTACTGTAAAATTTTTCTCAAAACTTTCGTGGCATACGTTATTCAATACAAATGCGCTGTCACGCCATATTTCAGGCGTGATGACTGCACGTGTATCGAACAAAATTCTTTGTAATCGTTTGTACAGAATTAAAATACTGTAAATTTTGAGGTCAACTTTGATAGCTACAAATTAGATACATAAATGGAGTAGCTTATTATATTTAGTTCGATTACAAAAACAATATATTTCCGATGGTGTTCGGTTTTCCTACAAAAATAGAGTGTAAGAATGAATTTTGTTACTGAAAGGCTTACTTGATTTTGGTACCACTCAATTGCCGTGATATAATGATGTATCCAGCTATCTAACTTTCAGATATTATTATTTATTACATAAAAGACCACTTTTTAAAATTAATTAACTTTGTTCAGTGTAACACATGGGCTGAAAAGTCCCAGGCCTAACAAATAGATGGCGCTAGTTCTATTGCATTCACCGCTTTTTCAGTTAGTACTAACCTTCAAAAGACAGCTGTTAAAATTTCATGATATTCTATTCATTATTTTGTGAGTTATTGTGCTAAGAGTGTTGAAAAGTGTTATGGGGACTCCGCTCCATCAGAAACAACAATAAAACGTTGGTTTGCTGACTTCAAACGTGGTCGTAGAGACACCGATGATGCAGAACGCAGTGGACGCCCAAATGAGGCGGCAACACCAGAAAACATCACAAAAATCCACAAAATCGTTTTGAATGATCGAAAAGTGAAGTTGCGTGAGTTAGCTGACATCGTAAAGATATCAAAAGAACGTGTTGGCTTTATATTGCATGAGCATTTGACTATGAGAAAGCTCTGCTCAAAGTGGGTGCCGCGTTTGCTCACTGTTTACCAAAAAACAAGAACGTGTTGATGTTTCTGAGCAGTGTTTGGCCATGTTTAAACGTAACAAACCGGAATTTTTGCGTCGATATGTGACAATGGATGAAACATGGATCCATCACTTCACTCCGGAATCAAAACGATCGTCATCTGAGTGGACAGCAACTGGTGAACCTCGTCCAAAGCGACCGAAAGCACAACAATCGGCTGGAAAGGTTATGGCCTCGGTATTTTGAGATGTGCGTAGTGTAATATTCATCGACTATCTTGAGAAGAGAAATACCATCAACAGTGAATATTATATAGCGTTATTGGAGCGTTTGAAGGCCGAAATTGCAAAGACACGACCGCATATGGCAAAGAAAAAAATTTTGTTTCATCAAGACAACGCACCGTGTCACAAGTCAATCAAACCAATGGCAAAACTAAATGAATTGAACTTCGAATTGTTCCCACATCCACCGTATTCGCCAGATTTGGCTCCCAGCGACTACTGGCTGTTCGCAGACCTAAAAAAAATGCTTGCCGGTAAGAAATTTCGCTCGAATGAAGAGGTTATCGCTGAAACTGAGTCCTATTTTGAGGCAAAAGATAAATCGTTCTACAAAAGTGGTATTGAAATGTTAGAGCGGCGCTGGAATGATTGCGTTGTTCTTGATGGAAATTACGTTGATGAATAAAGCTAATTTTGAACAAAAAAAACCGTGTTTTCTTTGTTAGGCCTGGGACTTTTCAGCCCATGTGTTATTAGATGTGTAGAGTAGGCACTTTTATAGCAATTTGGCCTTCTGAAGTTAACTTGTGGAAGTACAACTTTCTACTTTAGTGACTTAAAGAGTAGCTGCGGCTACGCTGTCTATTTTAAATCGCAGTACTGAAGGGCGTCCCTCTGAGCAATTTATATATGAATCATAATTCGGGTATTATTAATAAACTGGCACTAATCAATCACCCAAATCTCAATAAGAAATTCTATATTTAATATGAAAATACAGATATTTTGTAGGTATATACAAGGTTAATAATCAGTGTTGATACCCTTTGATAAAAGTGATAGGCAACCCATCTTGCGCATTTACAAAGCACGTTGATATCTTTGAATTAAAAATCTGAAAATCAAAGTTAGTAGGCTGAAACAATTTTTAGTTGCGTCATTTGTGTTTGTTTCGTTTCACATTATTTTGAACCTTACTTATATTCTTTGTTTAGGTTGTTACATTCTGTTTGTTGTTTATATCTAATCTGTAATGCATTAACAAAAATCAATTATCATTAATAGTTCTTCTTGTTCTAATTAATACAATTAGTCACGTCAAGTCTAACCTTAAAAACAACTTAGAGAGATTTATGTCAGATTGTCACAATACAAAACTATTTCTGATATTTAGCTTTTAAAATTACAAAGAAAAATTGAAATGGCCTGTGAAAACGTATGGTGTAGTGCATATTCAAATTTAGTTAGGGTCCTCATCACTCGGAAATAACCCTGTATAAAAATGGTTTTAAATTGCAATACGCTTAATTGTTGTGATTCTATACTTCGTTGATGTCTTGCAATTAATGCAATCTGAAATTGAAATTGGTAGGAAAGAGCAATTGTATGATCATGAATTTTGGGAGAATTGACAAAAGGTTAATTAACTATAAGTTCTTTTGTTGATATTCTAAAATGCAGATTACATTTTGTGTATACTTTCCATTTAGAATAGCTTAAAGCAGCAGTACGGAAACTATGTAAATAATCAAATATTTATGTATAGAACAGAGTATTTGCAGTCGCAAAATAATATGTATATGAACTGTTTTAACGTGTTTGTTTATAGGGGAAATGAGGAATTTGCAAGTCTCGTTTTCCGAATTTCAGTTTTAAATTAATTCTCATCGAAATTCTGTAAACAAATTGTAAAAATAATAAAAATCTTTATGTAATAGTTACGCAAAAATATAAAGATTTATTTTACTATGTAAATGTAGACGATTGAATTGAAATACATTATTCTAAGTGCATTCGGGTGCAAGTAAAAGCCTTTTCCAATTTACTCCAAATGGAACAACTGAAAAGATGAGTGTGACTCGAGGGAAAATGTTTTTTTAAGAAAAATTCTCCAGTTTGGTTCCGAAAGTGATTTATTTGTAAACCAAATTAACATTACTTTTCTCACAGCTACTTTACTGTTCTATTCGAAATGGCAATTAAAAGGAATGAACCTGAATTGTTTTCCAATGAAGATTAGTGTGTTTATGTTAGTATAAACATAATAAATAATTTAAAAGGAATGCACGAGTAGATACTAAATAAGAATTAAACTTTATCAAGCAACTACACAAAAAATTCGTTATTCAGAGAAACTCGTTAGTTGTTATATCATACGTTCACCTCGTTTTCATAAACATAGGAATTTTAAAAACAAAAGTAGTATCTTATCGCTTGTGATTACAGTACAAATAATGGAAAAAATATATATTCAATTGATTAAACCTGTTTTATAATTTTAAATAAGCAACGAGAGTATAAAGGTAGTGTATTTTGAATAGCAAAATTTTCAGTGGTAAACATTTAAACTTTGATGTTTAAGGGTATGTTGAAACTAAATATTAATGAAAGTATAAGCACGCTAAGTGAGGTAAGTGGGCACGTTTTTTGTCTACATCATCTTTACCTGTTAGCTATAAATTACTTGTCGATGTTCAAAAGCTGGTTATTTTTTTATAACATGTCTAGGGGGTTAGTAAACATTTGGTAAAGTCACAATCCCCTGTTGAGAAATTTTGTTTTTGCTTTGCGCGACAGTGTGTTCCTACTTACCCCTGACAATGTAACAAGTAAGAATAGCTTACCAGTTGCACATTTAATTGCGTGTTGTTTTCTATGAGGCAAAAAGGAATTGTCGCGACTTTGTTCCGATATTGTAGTTTATTTTGTTTTTTTTTATCAAATAAAAACAATGAAACTTACAAAAATAATGTGCGGGATACAAAGTGAACTTATAAAAACCGCAAAACAACTGAACTGAATGTCGAATAAAAAAAAATCTCCCCGGCTATCTGCAATTGGCTCAGGCAATAACAGTACAACCACATCTTCGGTAATTGTATCAACATCTTTAGCGGGGGGCTAGAAAAATTTTCCACTTCTATGGTATCTTAGAAACTTCACTCTGTACTTTACCAAAAACCATTGCCCAACATCCGCAATTTTGTTTTCGGGCATACGGTTTTCATTTTCGTCTTCAACCTCTACAGTATTTTCATCTAAAGAATCTGAA
This sequence comes from Ignelater luminosus, assembly GCA_011009095.1. Lineage (NCBI taxonomy): Eukaryota > Metazoa > Arthropoda > Insecta > Coleoptera > Elateridae > Ignelater > Ignelater luminosus. Next base: position 48,423 of record VTPC01090790.1, on the reverse strand, counting down.
CTGGAAGGGAGTTGCTCCTCAATGCTTTCATCGCTGCTGCTAGAACCTTCTTTATGTTCCTTGGGTGAATTACGTTTAATAACTTTGGAAGTACGTTCTTGAGAATCTTTAATTATTTCCAGTGCCTCTTCAGAAGTGATCAGTTCTGCACCCTCGGCAACCTTCCTACGTTTTACAGGTTTCATGGGCGCAGATTGTTTTACTTTCTCCAGAATCAAGAGTTTTAAAGTAAAAAAGTATGGTTTCGCTGTTTGATCTTGCAATTATTTTGTCCTCCGCAGTATCGATGCTTTCCCTAGTAGCTTCTTCTCCACTGATTGTTCTTCTGGAAGTGCCGCCTGTACGCTACTCCTCCATTCTACACTTTCACCTGTATTATGCGTAGAGGTAGTGATCTGATTTGCATTCTCCTAGCGTTTCAGGGACGCGGGTCTTCTACAGGAATCACATCAGAGTTGAACCCTTTCTGAAAGCCGACGCAA
>VTPC01090790.1:32553-47274 GCA_011009095.1 Ignelater luminosus | reverse complement strand
AAGACTGGCCTTTTGTTTCACAATAGCAGGCACAAATGATTTTTCAAAATAATTGTGGAATATGTGAGTTTTCATCCAACCCTTTTTGCTGACAGCATATACTAACTTGTTTTCAGAACCATCTTCACCTTCATGTGAAGAATTCAAATGTTGCTTTGTTTTCTGCGGCATTCACTACTGAGAGTATGGTCACATTTTCTTTGTCTGGACCTGATGTTATTCTCGCATATGGCTTGTTTCTTTCTCCAACGACTTTCGTTTTCGACGAATTTAACACAAACTAGTCTCATCCATGTTCCAAATACGATGTGGCTTGTTGTGTAATTGCAGATCATCCAACGTCGTTTTAAGCGACTTGACAAAGTTGCTTATTACGAACGGGTCGGTCAGTTTCTTTCTAGCAAATTCGAGGATTTGGAGTTTTTTAATGGATAAATGGTGAAGCTTTTAAAGTTAATGAACCAGTCCTCTCCTGGTGTATTGTTTTTGAATGGTGTTTCGAATTTATATTCGGTGACGTATTCTGAGTAAGCTGCAACGCTTCACTGCGGAACAATCCAAATCACCATTTCTGAAGTATTTTCAGCCCTTCCGCCAACTTCAACTCTACTTTATTGGGAAACACAGGTGCTCTTCCCACTGATGTGCTCTTTTGGCTATGTTTTCCTGCTAAATGATTGTAGAGTGTTGTTTTGAAAATTTTATAGTAGTTTGATGCTCGATGCAATGTAATGGACCCGGATTTAAGTTCGTTTAAAGCCTGCTCTAACTGCTCCGTAGAGTAGCCTTTGGCACGCTGACTCTTTCTCTCGTACTTGCGCATCATCTTCAATCCTACAAATGTTTTTAAATTAGGAATACTTACAGATTTGCACTTGCCCCAGCAAATTTTCCAAGGGGCAAGAGAGAACATACGAATTAATGCGTGGTCTTCAAGGTTATGTTTTAAAACTTATTTTGAGCAGTGGTACAAACCTGAATAAATACAAGAATTATATAAAACAGACCCTACCTTAAAGTTTTCTACTTTAGAATCTTAATTCTCCAACAATGAACATACACAAATTAACTTGTTACAATGTCAACAGTAAACTGCGCGCTCAGCTACTAACATATTACGGCGTCACATTCGAATATGATCACGTGCCAGTACGATACCAACGGCTGCACATTGTTGCCAAAGTGCTTCGCATTACTGGGCGCGTTCTCACTAGCCACGAATTCCCACTTGCCCTACTTATGCCATTTTTACAATCTGAGAGCATCTAGGTCTATTAAATGTACATGTACGCTCCCAGTTTTAGCTAAAATAACATTGTAATCGTCAAAATAAGTAATTAGGCTCAGACGCGAGCATTAAGAACCAATTTTGGAAAAATAATGATTTTGATTCTAGATTATCTGAATCGATCTAATCTGATTCGAACCTAATGTAGTCCTTCTGAGGTAATAGAAATTTAATTTTTCTTGTGTTTTAGAAACATATTTAGAGCATATCATAAAAAATAATATCCTTGTTAGAAATTTCTAGGACGGTCCATCCAATCATTACTCTTCCTTAGTTTGTCTGCAAAATGCATCAAGACCTTTTGTTTTAGATATTACGGTAATAAAAATTTCTTTTGCACTTTCTTATTGCAGTTAGTTTTCATAACTTCAAAATAAGAGATTAGAGTAATACAAGAAAAAACCAGTTTCTATCAAGTGAAAGAAAGGTTGAAGTATCATTTCACATTGTAATTTTGGGTTTCGGTTTATCTGTAGAAAAATTCTGTAAAAAGATGTCAATGAACAATGAATTACTACAAGCCAACTTAATCTAAAATCTAAAAATGTCTAAATAGATATCCAAAGAATCTAATCCTTAAATATTCCCAAAATATAAAAATTTTTAATTACATAAATGTTATTAAGATAAATCAAAATCTCTATCAAAACAAAATAAATCGATTATGATTTTAATTATTGAGTAACTGTTTTTAGACGAACCAAAACAGCAGCAAGATTTAAAGCGATAAAAAACTAGAATTTCAGGTGTTAATTACAAACTCTAAGAACGAAGCAACTAATCTAGTTTGTTCTTAATAATAATAAAAGTAAGATAAGCATATACGAATCCAATTGCCTCAACAGCTGATTCGCAATGTCAGTAAATCAAATGATCTAGTTATTTTTGCTGTGCAGAGCTGGGTCTGTTACTTATAGAAAGTAAGGCATTACCATTGCCAATTACTTCTAGTAAATGTAAAAAATAATTACTTCCAAAATTAAGTAATGTCGTTACTCATTATCGAGTAATTGCTAATTGATAAATCAATTAGTTGCTACATTACTTGTGTATTTATTTTGTATTTATAAGATATACAGGGTGTATTATTTTATATTTTTTGGAATAAAGTCATTTAAAATTTTTAATACTTGCAACGCTGCTGTAGGAAAATTGTAAGTAGAGCAAGAATAGGTCATAAGTTTATTAACGTGGTTATCTTAGTAACATTTTTGAAGGTCGTTGCTATTAATGTTTTTACATAGGGTAATACAGTATTGCAATATCTTCTACAAGCAAATAAATCAAAGCAATTGCATTATGTAAAAACCATTTTAAAGAAAATTGCTGGTAAATAGGAGAAAAATATGATTGATTTATGTTTTCTGGTACCTATGCTATGGGTGATTACTTTTATTTAATAATTTTGGGCAGTCATGAGCAAATTACTATATAAAAAACCACAACCGAAGAGTTAACAACAAATTGGTACTAGAATTTCTTGCATAATTTTTGATACAGAATGGAGTAGCATTGAAATTATTTTTCTGAAACAATCCCCACGAACACTTCTTTTCTTGTCGAAAGCTTCTAAGTGTCTCTAAAAAAATCAACTATGCACATCAACTATTTGATACCGCTCTTTGGTAATATTCCAGATTGTTGTTTGCCTGTTAGATTCTGCGCCGCACCAAAGCAGCGACAAAGCGATAGGCGGCCCCTCAAAAAAAGCCGCACAGACGGAATTTTAAGAAAATAATTTCAACAGTGGAAAATAATCTTTGCAATAGAAAACGATTACATAAATACGTTTTAAGACATAAGACTTGAGCGAAATTTATAAATAAAACCGAAAATATAAAATGTTACGAAAATAACATTGCACAGTAGCTGTAGGACACGCAGGGTTGAATTTTTCAGTTGTGGTAGACGTTTCAAATCAAGGCTAGGTTAGTTTTTAAGTTATTTAACGTAGATTGGTTGTTTTTATGCCCTTCTGCTATCCATCAAAAGGAAAAAGAAGTTAAGAATCACCCTGTATAGTTTAATTTATACTTGCATCAATCTGCAAGATTATCACGGTAATGTACATATTTATAACACCAGAATTACAAACATAATAAGGGTTGACTTTTGTATACTAAATTTAAGTAAATATGTTGTAAATTACTATGGACCTAAATCTTTCAACAAACTTCCATCTACTGTGACAGAAGTTTTGCTACTAGTGTTTAAATCAGAGATAAGAAAGTTATTCATGGATGGCGCAGTTTACAGTATAAAGAATTATTTAAAATATCACATAGGTGATTCTGAAACATAGTTTTGAAAATATTTGGTAGTTGGTGCTATATAGCCTCTACTTGTACAATTACATGATGTTATTCATTTGTCATGTAATTATGTGTTAATACAAGGCTAGATTAAAAAGTTTCCGGAATGAAAGTGAAAACAAATAAAACTCAACAGAAAATACATTTTACTTTTTTACATAATCATCCTGTTATTCAACACACTTGGACCAACGCATCTGCAACTTTTAAATCCTTCTACGGAAACGGTTTTTTCGATGCCTCCAAAATATGCATTTAAAGCATTGATGACTTCTTTCCAGATAGAAACTTTTTCAGTTTGGGGAACAGATGAAAATCCAACGAAGCCAAATCAAGTGAGTTCAAACTTCAACTCGGCTTTCTTTGTTGTGCAATTGCACTGGCATCGGTTGGTGCATTGTCTTCGTGAATCAAGATTTTTTTCTTTGACATTTTGGGGAGTTTTCACGAATTGCTGCATTTAGTTGTTCTAAAAGTGTTGAGTAATATTGGCCTGCTGTGATTTTTTTTTCTCTAGATAGTCAATAAGTGAAATGCCCTTAGCATCCCGAAAAACAGAAGCCATTACTTTTTCAGCCAAGTGAACTGTTTCTGCCTTCTTTCGGGACGGATTCTTTCTGGCCAACTTATTATTTTGATTGTTGTTTAGTTACTGGCATATAATATTAAATCCAAGTTTCTTCTATAGTCACGAATCTTCTAATGAAACCACCTGACTGTTTTCTAAACAACTGCAAACACTCAGCTGAAGTTCAAACACAAATACGTTTTTGTTCTGGAGTGAGCAGACACGGCGCCTATCTTGCTGAAAGTTTTTTTAATTCTAACTTTGGTGCTATTTATATTGACAACCCGTTTTTAAGAGATTCCCACGGCTTCAACTACTTCACGAACATTTATTTGACGATTATCTAACATCGTATCATGGATTCTGTGAATTATTTCTGAAGTAGTCGCAGATATTGAGCGCCCTGGACATGGTTCATTAATTGTGCGGATAGTTCCACGTTTGAATTCAAAATGTGACGCGTTTTCTTGTGGGCGGCGGTTGGCGGACGTCTACGTAAGGGACGTCTCTGCTTAAGCGCCAAAATGTGCCGCGTTTTACATTCTGGTGATGGACGGTCGGTGCTCGGGCGCCAGATTTTGTAAGGGGGTTTTGCTTCTCTACTTCGTCTTTAATGCGGTCAGACAAGGGCCCACCGGGCTCGAGATCCGGTTCTTCCAGGGGTCCATCAGCTGGAATAAAAGGTGCAGAGCTTACAGCGTAAATAAAACAACTAATAAGCCCAAAACAATCTATACTGTAACACCAGGTTATATACACTACTTACAGGCAAAGTCTAACCTCTACAGCTAAAGTCTATCAGCCCCAAGTAGTGCAGCAAGCAGGTCGAGGTGCAAGCAAAGAATCGGGACTAGGTTTCGGTTGCCGGTGCCTTTAAAGAACTAGGACCAAAGGCTTATAGGAGGTTTTTAGGAGGCGGAAGGAACGGAGTTATCCAGCGGAGGGCGGACGACTCAACCGCTAGGCCCACACCGGGGTAACTTGAGCAGTATTACGACAATTGGTCTCAAACCGTCCGCCGTAACACCACCACCGGGACGAAAAAACGGAGTCACTCAGCGGAGGTCGGAGGACTCAACCGCCAGGCTTGCACTAGGGTAACCTAGGCAGTATTACGACAAATGGTCTCAAACCGTCCGCCGTAACACCACCACTGGTGCGAAAGGAACGGAGTCACCCAGCGGAGGCCGGACGACTCAACCGCCTAACCCGCAGTGGGTAACCTAGGCAGGATTACGGCAAATGGTCTCAAACCGTCCGCTGTAACATCGCCACTAAGAGGAACGGAATGGATCATGTGGATATATAAGGGTACGGTGGAAGTAAAGGTATGTCGGTTGGAAGGGAGAAGGCACCACTATATATTTACGGCTTACCAGGTACTTACTGGCACTGTAATCGGCAGTTTGTTTTCTTGTTGCAGGGATGGCTGCTTCAATAACTCTCTTGTTCCGGTCGGTCGCTTGGTTATATACCCGCCCGGTTCTCCCACGCTAGACAACCAGCCGTAGTGGAAGAATCCGCGGGGGAATAAAGCGAGCGAGTGGGAACTAATTTCCTAGTTCTTTGTATACCTTTTGTATTAATTAAAATTGCCTAAATGAACTTCCCTCCTGGGAATTAATAAATTAATATTTACTCAACGGTTACGCAGCGTAATTACATTTTACAAACTTAACTTAAAATCGGATATTGTGTTCAAAAGAATAAATCTTAACTTTGTAAACCCAACAATATAAAAATTGGGTCTCAAAGAAAAATTCATCTCAGAAATAAAATTTACGATAACTATCTACTTTACATATGCAGATCATTTTTAAAATGAACATTTTAATATGCAAACGATATTTTCTCATGCTAACAAACTTTATACGCACATAAACAGCAACATACGAGATGTGCTCATTAAGGTACTATTGTTATCAACAATACGAAACAAGATTTACTAATAAAATATGGCTTAGACTGGCTATTTATTTATTGAAATGGTCTGTTACTGATAGAAAGTCCTAATTTTTCAAAATAACAGAACATGTTATCACCTTCCTATAGCACGCGGTGTTTTTTAAAATGTGGCAACACCAAAAACGATATTACTTGGCAATTAATTAACAACTTATCACAGACTATCTATTGCCAAGATTAAAAAACTTTAAGTATTAATATCTTCAAACGTAAGCTACAGAGACCAAAACGCTATTACACTTTTCTACTTACATTTTAATAAGGAATAACTTGCCGTGGCGTTTATGCCCCATTTACGAAACACCCTGTATTTTAAATTTAAAATTCTTAAGCTAACTAATTACTGCCATTTTCGTTCACAGCGAACTTCCCTTTCAATCAGTTTTAACCATTCATTGGGTCATTCATTTATATACAAAATACAAAAACCTTTTTATATTATGAAAGTTTAATAATGAAGAACTTGACACACATAAAATTGTATTTGACAGCTACAATTTTCTGTGGCGCATATGTGGTATTCAAGGAACTATTACATGAATGTCTTGTGTTCTATTTCTTTGCCTAACCTGAAGTAAGAATTCTTGGTTTCCTCTGGTTTTCGGTCAAATGAAATAGGATTTACTTCACAACAAATTAAGCCTTACACAAAATCTTTGCTCCAAAATATATTTCGTATTTCAGCGAGATACATAACTGCGAAGTATAGAAGTAAGTACCTTCCACGCCACAACCTTTACATGTTTACGTCAACACAACATTGTGTTTATTTTTATACGTGGAAAGAGAACATTTCTCCTCAATATATTATTTATTCAGGCTTTTACACTTGGTAGAGATCTTTTTTAGTAACATGTGATTTTAAATAATTTATTAAACCGTTCCGTTCCAGTAATTAAATTACTAGGTAAAGAAACCTTTTTTTATTGTCAGTATGTATATATAGCCGTGATATACTTGTGTGTACCATTTGGAAATCCCAAGAGCATCTGCCTTTTAATAATTTAAAACAAAGTAGAAAAAGGTTTTATACATGTAATTAAATTATAGGTTTTGCAGTTTGTCCTCAGTCAAGGATAAGCTCGGACTTTGAAATGCATGTTTCAGAGAGGAACACAAACTATTTACTAACTGAGTGTTATGCACGTCATTAATTATACAGCAGTTAAAACAAAAAACATTAGTAAACTCGGAAATTTTCGCTAAGTTTATAGACAACTGTAGTATAGTACCCGAAAGTATTTTTAATCTATAGGTCTGTATACGATAAATCTCGAGAAGTTGCGCACCTCCTAGCTTTTGAAGGAGCGGTTTCGAACAGGTAATATTGTTTCACCAGCTATTGATTACGGACATGCTAAAGTAAATTACTTTTTATGATGGATCATTCAAATCTGTATTAAAAATACAACATAGGAGGGTTATCTTGTTCTTCTTCATTAACAATAATCTTGAATTAAAAGTGTCTCTTTATAATCATTTCTTAATTGTGCTTTTATTCCTTTAATATCAGTAGGAGTTATGGAAACCTAATAAGAGAAATCTTGGAAATTGGTAGTTATTAAAAATGATTCGTTTGTGAGGTTGTTTTCATACAATTAAATAAAAAATTTCCCGCATCTACCTACCCCTTCTACTTACTTTTCCTGTCTATTGCTGCGCCGCTTTGCAAATTGAAAATGAACAACTGTTTTCAATTCTACAAGAAATCGTTATGAATATTAATTATTACTTAATAAAAGCTATAGCTGGTCCAAGAATTTAAAAGACTCAGGGTCGGCTTATAGAACATTTCTTAATGCAATATTGTGTTAATGTTAAAGTTAATTTAATAACGCATTTAAATTAATGATGATTTACAAATTAATATATTTTTGACCAAATTAAATATGCCATTAACTAATTCGAATTAAATGAATTAGGTATTTAAAGAGGTTGATAGCGTGACAAACATCGCCCATCTTTGTGTTGAGCAGTGTTGAGTGGTTTGTAATTTTTTTGTGTCTGTTTATGGAGCACAAAATGGATGAAAAGCAAAAAGAACGTAGAAAAAACTTCACTGAAAAAGAAAAGAAAATTGCTGTAGGTATTATAAACAAGTAAGTAAAGAAATTACAATTAAATTATATAGCGGTTTCTAGCTTCGCTGACATTGTTATTTTGTGCCCTTTAAATTGCAATTACCTATTAATACTCATACAAATAATATTTCTTAGATAAAATTAGAACAAAAGTATATAACCTCACATTATTATTGTGTTTTCATACGATTTTTTATAATTTGTTATTGTTAAGAAATACATTATCTTAAATAATATCAGACTTACGTGAATACATCTTTTGTTGCTGTGCAAGATGAAATTAAAGACGGACGTTTATAAACAAGTTTCAATAATAAGCGGTTGTAAATGATGATTTATGAACTTTTACCATAACAAATATTATACAATCAATCAACTTCAATGATTTGATAAAAACGTGAAAGATTTCCCTATTATAGTGAATTATAATGAATTATCTAAAACGTACAAAAACTCTGTACGAGTCATACACATAAAATGTTTGAATACATATACGTACATGCATGTTTATTATCATGTAAGCATGCGGAAGTCTATAAAATTACAATTATTTCCTTTCTATTGCAGTTACACACTTCACGGCACCAAATTGGGGTATTACATATTTTTAAGAAAAAAAATAGATGGAAAACCTGCTTTGTTGTTACACGACCTTTTACGGAAAAACATTATTTGTTCATCTACCACAAACAATTTTAACAACAAACAATTAAGGCAAGATCCGAAGATAAATCTGACGTTACGTGGACAAACCCTGTAGGCCGTATCTACTATATGAACTACACCTGTTTTGTTGTACCTTTTTCAGATTCTAAATTTTGACCATTTTGCATTACTGTTTATTCTCTTGAATTTTTCTTATCACATTTTAGTAATTATACTTTAGATTTCACCTTTCTCGCAACTCTCCCTATGTTTTGTATATGATATTAGGATAAGTAGTCAGGCGTAATTGATATATGTTAATTCTTACTTATTTATTTCTCTAAAGGTTTTTGTGGTTGATTTTCGACGAAACTTAAAAATTTCGTGTAACGGGAAAAAGCTGAAAAAGAAACCTAAGGCCCGTCACGGACGGCAGAAGATGTTCAATCCCGTAGCTCAAGTCGAAAACGGGGTGTTTGTAGCTAAACTTACCTTAACGAAAAGAAAGAGAAAGTTTACACACACAAAAACTATTGACAAATCTAAAAGGTGTTCAAAATTAAGAGCGCCAGAAGCTGAAGGTCCTAGGGAACCAACGGCGAGCCCACGCAGCTTCTCGTGGATCAACACTCTGTATATGGGTCTCTTACGGAACAACACTCTGTATACAGATAGCTTTTGAAACGTTTGAAGTGAACATTTCATTTTTTAAAATAACTTTGCAATAAAACTTGACGCTCTGAACTCTTCAGTTTAAACACTTAAAATTTTTATCGCGGGGATCAACTTAATGTCCCCCTCGTCTTTAATTATTAAAACAGATCATTTAAAACATTACTTACAAACTGGAGTCCACTGATCACGCTTATGTGTCAGTTACAACTAAAGATACAATTTAAACACAGTATTAAATCTTAGAAATTTTGCTGATCCTTCTGGTGATTCGTTTGATAGCTTACATTGTTGAACATCAACACAGTTATATATATAATAAACCCTTTTACACTCTACGCTTCAATAAAGCAACAAAACTAAATTTTACTATAATTTATTATCCTCAGGAGAAATAATAAGAAAAGTATATGTTTGAAATAAATAAATAAAGGGATTAGTAATGCAACATAAATAACAAGAACAAATATATCGCAAGAATTATACCTCAAAAATTTTGCCCAGAAGGGGTAGAACCAAACTATAATTTAATTAATAAGATTCTTATTTTAAAAGACAGATAAAATTTATCATTTGCTGTATAAAAAACAAAGAACTCCTAAATAACTGTGGTCAACGATAAATTTTCATTTTTCTTTATAGCAAAACAAATAATTACTTTTAATTTGATTTTAGAACGCAAGCTATGTTGTAAGATTGCTTTCGTTACTTATGAACGTTCAATATACAAGCTAATTAAATTGTAAAATTAGATGAAAATTCAAATCAAAAGATTTTAATAAATCCTTTTAAAAAAGAAACTTAACCTTACACACACAAAAATTCACATTAAGTAATATCAAATAGTATACGTAGAAGGATAATTCTTACATTCTAATTTTTTCCCTGCCTCTTTTGCCGTTCTTTCCAGAAGGCTATAGAAAGTTCAACAAGGCGTCCAAAACGTCGAAAGAGGACAGGAACCCTGGGCCGCAGGTTGTGTTCGATCTGATACACGCCTGGCTTTCTTTATCACACGGAAAGCTCCAAACGCCACTAATAAGTTCAAGGGTATTTTTTTCTTAGAAAAAAAAGGTTCTTAGCGAACTGCAACTAAATGTTCACTGAATTGTTTCTTTGTTTTAAAGTTACAATACAAACAGGATTCTCCGACAAGATGATTGTTCGACCAACAAGACGAAAAGAAGATAACAAAAAACTAAATGCGTTTATTTCTCCGAGAGGACGGTCTCACTTTACGCGATCCCACAAAATGGACCGACTAGGGCAACACAAATCACCTTTGCACAAAGAAACTTCAAAGTTATTAGGTTTAACTTTTTTGCATATAAGTTCCAGAACATATCCACCTAGCAAGGCGATTTTTAATCTCCTTAAGAAGCCACCTTCCGGAAATTCACAGCACGCACCAAGTGCAATCACAAAAAGAAATTACAGCAATTTAATGTTGTAGAGACGACGTCTGCGTTAAAGCATCCGAATCGTGAAGACAGAATCCCCTTTTCTCGCGCGACTTGATCCCGCGCATTCCTTACTTTCTCCCAACAAATAAAACTTAAGGCACAGTCTGAAAAAAACTGAGACGAAGATATTCACAAAAGTGTCCCTATATCGAGCGGAAAATTGCATCCCTCCAGAATCCCGTTGTATCACTGATTTTTTCATGTACGTGAGAACCATAAATGCAGACTAAAATTTTACAAAACGAAGATTTATAAACGTATCTAGGCGCTGAAAGGATAATTAAGAATTTAGAATAAGTCACGTTCACAAATTTATAAGTCTGAACGAAGGTATATTGATTAATAAAATGAAGAATTTACATAATATACGACTCTACCCAAAACAAAATAATTATTTATTATAAACTAAATAAAGAAATTATTTCTACGAAACTAGAGACAGAGGCCGGATTGATATGCATACTTTAAAATAACACTACATTCCTTTCTAAATTTGTACATTCTGTCTGTTGGTCTGTTACCATGTTCACGTAACTTTAGACGACACATTATATATGATATGAACTTAGAATTTTCTCCTGATTACAGATATACAGGGTGTTTGGTTCACCGCCGTATATCCGAAAAGGGGTAGTAGAAGACATGATTTGGGACTTATCTAACCTAATATACTATTATACAAAGTGTCACGGTTTTTGAGATGTTGTCATTTTTCATAATTTCACCCAAATGGACGTATTTCCCCATTTAAATGTAAACACCGTACTACTGGAAACTTTTAATTTAAAGGTAATGATAACTTTATAATCTTTCATAACTACTCTATCTATTTTAGTCATTTCTATCCACTCATACAACTGATTAAACAAATTAGACCCGGAGAAAGTTAAAAAAATTGTGACTCTAAAATTTAACTTTTACTTCATAAGGCTATAAAAGAAAAAAATCCAGTGGGTAATTATGTTCAAACATTTTTAAAAACATTCATATTCTTTGCCCTTTAAAATGACATAACACTTTTAACCATCTGCAGATTCTTAGGACTAACAAGCGACTTGAATACAAAGGAATTGTTTGGCCACACAAAAGCAAAAACTTGATAACACGTTATGAGTTGTAGGTTTGGCTTCATAACTATTGGTGGTGTTGAGTTTTGCATTTTCAACCGTTAATTTTGTGATTTTTGTGTGTTGCAGATCCGTATCAGTTTGTGTTGAACTCCACGTTTTATTGCAATCGTTGAATTGGACTATTAAAGAACATTGAATCTACATTGAATTACACTTGTTTGATTGAACTATTAAATGGTGATGACCCCCAGACACAATAACTCAAGGGCGTCAAATCTGGTGATCGAGCAGGCCATAATATCAGCCCGTTTTGCCCTATCCATCTATTGATAAAGTTGGCATTTAAAAAGTCTCTTATGACTATCTAATAGTAGTCAGGGCATCCATAGTTTTGAAAAATTATTTGTCGCCTAATATCTTGTAATGTTATTTTAAAATTTGCATTAAATCCGCCCCTGTCTTTCAATTTCGTTCGGATATTTGTTTTCTTGACGCGCAATATTTAAATTGTTTTATTAAACGAATGTTTGTTACCATTGTTATTTTAAAGAATTGATAACTTTGGGGTCTCGACGTCTAGACTCCAGCATACGTGCTTTTCGTTGATTTTTATTATCAGGTTTCTGGGAATCTTAGTCGCAAAAATTAAAGTCGCACCGTCTCGATTGAGCCAGGTTTAAGCTGGTAAATCTACAATGGACATTTTCCACTGTCTCATTAGAATATCCATATTTTGACCTATTACGGTGTGCATCCGACTTTTTAACCCCACTTCCGTAAGTACGAACTGCGTAACAAAGAACGCAGAGGTTGGGGATTACGTTGATAGCTGTTGACTTGAACCAACGTGTGGTAATTTTCGGCGTCTACCTCTACATCCCCTAATTGGATTCAAACCAAATTAAGTGAAGCGATCCTCTTAGCAAAGAGATCGGACTGGAGAAATTGTAATTTCTTCGTGTCAGAGACGCGCAATAGTCGCGGAAGAAAGTGGTTTGTTTACCAACAGCAGTGCTTATAAATTTCGTTATCGTGGGGAATGTATTACCCAAATATAATTACGCTGGTGTCATCCAGGAAGTAGAAATTGTAGAGGGTAGAAACGCAACAATTTTGGTTCCGTTGGTGCAACGCTAAAGGGTCTGTCAAGAACAGAAACTTCCCGCCCCGTAAAGCGTCGATCTGTGTGTTTTACATCTTGGAAGCTCAGTGATCCTAACGCGAAATTTTGCGTCGCATACTACGTGGATTAGCTGCTATCGTGGAAATCAGAGACCTGCATATCACACCTGGAAGGAAGATTGCAGATATAGTAAGAAAGACCTGTTTTGTATTGTTATTTGAGTTCTTATGATTGTTTTATTTGATAAAAGACTAGAAGAACGTGGAATTTGCGAAATATTCCATACGAAAACCTTGCTTAGGCAAGATTAGCTTTCGATTTTCTCATTAAATTATAATATTCACGATCAATATTTTTAACTAATTTGTAACAGGAACGTTCCCAGGTAATTTTAGCTGGTGTTGATTAAATTATTGCAACATAAATAATAACTTTTGACTACTGTTTTTTTTTTTGTTATTAGATATAAAGTTTATTTGTTGCTATTTCAAAATTTTCTTTTTGTTTATTGTAGTAACTTGTTTGTTTTTACTTTAATTATTTTATTTTGTGTATCAACTTTGTTCTCCAGTGAAGAAATTAATTCATACCCTTTATTGATATTCTTTTGTAGTGTTATTTTGTTATTTTTATATTCTTGTTTGTGTGTGTTTAATCCTTTTTTTTATTATTGTTTTGATAAATATAAGAAAGGTCAATTATTTACGTTTTGTGTTTTTTTTTGTAAGTGGATCTTTGGTCCAGATAAGCAGCGTTAATTTCGTTATTTTGTTCGTTTGGCTATTAAAAAGCACGGTGGTGCTTAGTCCAAATTTCATTTATATACTAGATACCTTTGTTCAAGAGAGAAGTAAATATCAATTTGGTATTTCTTTCTTGGTCTTTTTTTGAAAAAGAAGGAAGTCTTCAGAGGACTTCCTTGTCAAAATTGGTTAAGACAAATCAAGTGTTTATACAGCGTTTATACAGCTTTTTTGTTTGTGTTGAGTCTCAATTGTGAAACGCTAAAGCGAGTTTTAATAAAGCTTCCACGAGGTAAGTTACACACAGGGTGAGGTTTCGTAAGAAGCCTATATACAGGGTGTCGGATTCACGAGTAGTCGCGTGACCGACCATCAGAACCCTTCGATCTACGACTGCTGGCGCCCTCTTTTACGACCATCTATTAATTTAATAAGAGTTTTGGAAATCAGTAAGCTTCTCTTTGTGAGAGATTATTCAAGTTTATTTGAGAATCCACCCCATCTGCGGCATGAGCTACGGGATTTAACATCTTCTATTGGTCTGGACGGGACTTGTGCATACTTTCGAGCATTTTCCCGTTACAGATTTTTGGCGCCCAACGTGCGGGGCCGCTGCCGCTGTTTGTTTCTTTTTGTTTGATATTTAAGACACCTATTTCGATATCATGGTTTTTAAGCTTAATGTTGATCGTCTGCTCAAGACGGAAATACAATATGAGTTGAAAGTAAGAGGTTTTCCAAGTGATGGAAGTGTCGCGAATTTGCGGTCTACTTTGCGAGACGTGTTACGA
>VTPC01090790.1:0-22553 GCA_011009095.1 Ignelater luminosus | reverse complement strand
CCATGGTCTCCTCCATACTTGTACTTTCTTCTTCCATCTGTTCAATTTCGATATTTTCTTCCTCTTTTTTGTCCCCTTTTCTACTATCTACCGATTTATCTCGCTTCGACATCTTTCCAATACTAACAGACAACTCACAAAATGATAATTATGTCTAAAATATTATGAAAATGAAAATATCTTTAATGTAAAACTCAAGAATTTAATGAATTCTAATCAAACTAATAAAAATTTTTTTTGCTATTCAAATACTTCGTAAACAATTAACAAATTCCATACAAATGACTATTCTTTTAACTAATGTTATTTTAGTACAATTTTGGGTTCCCTTGGACTTGCATTTTCTTATAATATGGATCTTTATTTAATTTGCCCTTTTATCTAACTTGTCCCACGTTGGGAGCCATTTTTTTATTTATATGTGATGCGTGTACATGAGAATTGAATCAATGAATTAATTTAATTTTTTTGATGTTTATAAATATTTTGTAATGATTTTCTGATATTTGATTGATAACCTAAATAAGACCACCTTGATCAACACGTGACAACTTCAATCAAACTGACAGTTAATTTTTTTTTAAACAATTTTACATTTAATTTTCGTTTCTTTAATAATTAAAATTTTTGTTTTATGTTCTTAATATCTCCAAATTTGATTTATTTTTGTTGTTTTTCTTATTTAGGTATTATTTCAACCTTTTAATATCATTACAATAGTTATCCATTACAACAAAGAATTCTATAAAAGAAAATTAACTTACCAATTAAAATTTGTTTTATTTTTGTTACGTTTATTATTTTTATTATTTTTACTGAGATAATTAGTGCATTTATCTAATAGTTAGATTAATTTTTTAAATAAATGTTGTCATACATTGTTATAAATTATAATAAAAGTATAAGTGAAATAGTATAGTTTATTAACCTAAAATTCCAGAAAGTCAGTGTAACTAAAATAAAAAATATTGTGAAAGTTGTGATACACACCGAAATATAAATGATTAATTACGTGTGCAAACACCTGATACATGGACAATAAGCACATTTCACTTTAGTAAGCTTTTTGACTGTTATAAATTATTATGGTGATATATCTTGTGTGTGCAGTAATCCAATTAAGTAATGTCCAATTATAAATAGATAGACAGATAGAAACACTACTAACTTTATTATACAATACTTTGTAATATAAAGGAAAATCAAGGTTTAACTGTGTTTATTAATTGAAATCGGACATTACTCTGCTGTGTGACAGTACGTGTCACATTCTTCTCAAGTACGTTATCGATTCTTGAAAAGTGAAAGAGGTACAGCAATAAAATTCTATCTGTCCGTTACTCATTCAACAGCAAGTAAAATCTATTTTTGTTAGCGAAATGTTATATCGTAATAGCCAGTATAATAATATTGTGAAAATTCAGGTAAGTATAGCATCTTTTCTTACACAGCTTTGTAGATATGTCAGCAACATGTTACAAAGTGTTCATAAATGTTTGTGGGTCCAGTTGGCTATGGAATCTAACTTTAATGTGCTGCCTTGTTGATTTCAACAACTACTACGTATTTGGTTTCTGTCATTTGTCAATTGCAAAGGTCATTGTCCTGAATTTAGTAATTTAGTTGACTTGTGCTGAAATTTGTTGTACTGTTCCACATGTTTTCTCTCTAATTGCTCTTATTGTACGAAAAGTCGTTTTCAAGATTAAAGTTGTTCTTGTGCTGTGTGTGCGTAATCATAGTAAGACTCGTATATACTGTAAACATTAAAAAATATCAATAAAATTTATTTTCAGCAGCATTGTAAACAATGATCTATACTGTTCAGTAAGACACGTTTATCGTTATATCTTATTACCGAAATAGTGAAGGACATATTCTATTCAAGCTTGGAAAAATGAATTTGGAACCCGATTTCCTGATGTTAATGTTCAGGAAAACGCTTTCGTTTTATCATTCAAGATGCAGTTAGTCGATTTGCTTAAACAGAATGTGTTAAGAAAGGTAAATCTTCAGGAAATCCTGCTGTGAGTACTGAAGCTGTCAAAGGAGTGAAACAAGTAGTCGAAGAAAGTCCACAAATCTCACTCCGCAGAATTTCGCTTCAAACGAATATCCCTTTAAGTACTTGTCAGAAAATTGTTAAAAAACATCTGAAGTTATATCCTTACAAAATTACAACTGTCCAAGAACTTATATTACCAAATTATAGTAGTCAAAGAGAATATTCCATTTATTTGGGTACGTAAATTTCCAGAATTTTAGAATATGGAGTACTTAAAATCCTCATTGTTTTGTTTAGAAATCTCTACATCTCATCATAGTGGGTGTTTGGATAGCAGCGTCTCGCAGAAGGCTTATTGGTCCTATACTTTTTCATGACACTGTCACTGCTGAAAGATATAGAGAAATCTTAAATGTCTTTTTTAATGAACTGCACGATGACGAACAGCAACGGGGATATTTCCAACAAGAGGGGGCTGCAGCTCATACTGCACGAGCAACGATTGACTATTTGCAACATTTTTTTCCAGATAGGATTATTAGTAGAGAAACAAATATTCCAGGGCCATCTCGCTCACACGATTTGACGCTTCTTGATTTTTCCATATTTGGTTTCTAAAAAACTCGGTTTACAAAAGAGGAATGGAGAATTTAAACTAATTGATGTGAAGAAATTACAAATGAGGGTCATGACATTAATCAGCAAGTACTCCAAAATATCTTTGAAAATAAGAAACGACGAGCAAGAACATGTGTGAATCACAATGGGGAGCATTTACAAATGATTATGTAAAATGTAAAATAAGGGAAGCTTTATTCATTCACTTTATTAATTAGTCTTGATAATCAAATTTCTAAGTTGCAACAGTAACTCGCTTCTTTCTGAAAATAACTCAGCAAAAGATTTTCTGCGATGTCAAGAAAATATATTCAAAGAATAATACTAATACGAAGAATGTTATAAAAACAAAACCAAATGTAGAATTCTGAATTACATCACCCAAAGCTTTAAGATTCATGCATTAGAAGGACTTCTTTCGTAAACGACTAAACCGTTATCAGTCATAAAAGGTAATGATATTATTATCTTCATACGTCAGCATCAACTTTAAAGTTACAAATTTGTATTTTCAGAAGGTGTAAAAACTAATTTGGGGCTTACCTATCTTAACTCTCAGACTGGCGAATGGAGTAGATCAAACATTTTAATCAACACCAACACTATTAAAGAAAGCATAATTAATAATCAATATGAGGCGGTATAGGTGTTTATTTTAAAAATATAATAGTTTGAGTGAGTTAGAAGAATCTTGATTTGTTAGAAGAAAGTTTAGCCCATGAGTCTATGAAAAAACTAATCAAGGTAGTAGTAGCACCTAATAAAATATATTTCGTGCAAAGTGTTGGATAATAAAATTGTTAAGAACTTTAAAAAACAAAGTTTTACTATAAACGTCTTCATAAAAAGTCTTAATAATTTCAAAACGTAACGTAAGTTAGACAATACAATAAGAGGTTAAAGTAACCCGTTACTAGAATATCTATTTAATTAACGTTTGAAATCAAAGTTTAACAGACGTTTTATATTGGTCTACTTAAACGATTTACTCTTGATATTCCCCATTCGAAGTTTAAGTTATCTATTAAAAGGTGGTTCAAGGAAAGTTGTATCTGGCATGTTATTACAACTTTCTACCGCGAACTTGCTGCAATAAAGTCGCCGAGCCTGACAAGAATTTAAAGCCACGTTTTTACAATGTTGCTGAAGATGTAAACAGAACGTAACTCGGTCGCAATAGTACGTTTCAGTAATGTGTGTTGGAAGTATTCTTGCACAGTGGGTTATTACTCTCTAGATACCGGCCGGTGCTTAAAAATAAAACAACAGATTTCCTTCTTTAGAAAGAAAAAGGAGGCCTGGGAGAAACTAACCTAGGAATATAAGGCAACAGTCACATCTACCTCAAGAACTGCTAAGCAGTTAGTGCTGTGGAGCAACTTACGTTGAATAGCGAAAAAGATAGTAGCACAAGAAAATGTAAGTATTATCAAACTTTTCAGCCAGTCGTAACACTTCTTTATGTATTTCCAGAGGAAAAGATATCTAGATAACGAGCTACATAGAGAAAAAATGCAAGATAAGGTAAATACATAATGTTCTACATAGCATCTTGTGAGATTATTTTTAAATGTATTTTAGAAAAAGAGATCAAAAACGGGTGGAGAAAACTAGTATAATCCTGAACTAACAGTAGGCGCTGGTGTTGGTTATGGTTGAACTTCAAGCTAGACCATTGGCGAAAACTTATGACAACAGGAATGTTTATTATTAAAATAAAATATTAACTTTATTACATGCTTTAAATTTGAATTTAATATAGAAATAGTAATAATAATATATAAATCCAAAAGTTACTTTATTCTAACGTTAAAAACTGTTAATTGCTTGCCATAATGAAGAACAAATTACTTTAAAATTGCAAACATTTTTAGATTTGATATTATTTATCTGCAACTCTTGTACCCACAGTACTAGTATTAGCCGGTCCTGAGTTAGACCTAGAACCCTTCCATGCCTACACTGTTCCTTCCAACTTAGACAATTTACAATTAAAATCATCTAAAGTTCCTACATCTGGCATTTTTGTAAGTCCTTAACCTCCTAGAAAAAGGAAAATATGTCCTACCAAAACAAAATATAAAAAAGAATGAAAAAATATCGACGGATGCCTTGAAATGTTTTTTAAATTTAAATAAGAATAAATTAACAGAAATAGAAATTAATTAAAAAAATTAATTAAAATTAAAAATTAAACAAGAATATAATAATTTAAGGAATAAGTAACTAACTCGTTAATTAAGTTGATATATTTCCACTCGTCTAAGAAATTTTTTAAGTACAATGCGTGCTTATTAAAGTCGTGTAAACTGTAGTGTTCTCATGATTATTGCTTCTTAAATATTCAGGTTTCACTTCAATTTGCTGCGGTATCACAACCCCTGGATCCACTGCAGGCTCCTCATCGTTAACCCTAATCGTTATGTTTTGCAGTGCACAACAATCAACAATGGTCGCAGAAGTTGTTTCCATCCAAGGCATGGGAATCGTCACTCCAGAACACCAAAGCACCTTTCAATAGTATTTCTTGCTGCCTTCTGGGAATTATTACGTATATGCCTCTTCTATTGCTGTTCGTGGATTTAATATAGATGTTAAAAGAAAAGGATGGCAGTTAAGAAAAAAGTCTTTTCCATAACGGCCATTTTCAGAATCAGCACAAAAAGTCGAATCATTAAAAGTTGTGCTGTCGTGAACGCTTTCAGGCCATCTAGCAACTATATTTCTTATTTTCAGGTTTACATCGCATACAGCCTGGATATTAAAGAAAAAAAGAATTTTTTATTTCGAAATATTTTAGTATCAGGACTGCCCCGAGACTCGATTCGTATATATCTGCGGTCTATTGCATATACAGTGCTTTCAGTAGTGCATAAATTCTTGAAAAGTTCTGGAACGAATTTTTATTAAAACCGCTGGGACCGATCAATTTTTATTTTTAAATGCATATTTTTTTAAACAGAAAATATTTATACAGGGTAAGTCATACAGAAGGTATGACGCCACCAAATTTTTTTTAATGGCAACCCCTATATTTTATTAGATAAATTTAATATTATGAAATTTTTCTTCAAAATTTTCTTATGTGACCTGTACCCATAATTACCTTACCGTATGTAAAAAAATGTGCTCTTTTAAATTTCGTAATAAAATATAGCGGTTGTCATAAAAACAATTTTTGATGACGTCATACCTCCTATATGACACACCGTGTATAAATATTTTCTGTTTAAAAACATGCCCACTTAAAAATAAAAATTGACCGGTCTGAGAATTTTTAATAAAAGTTCGTTCCTGAATTTTTCGACTTTATGCACTATTTTACGAAAGCACTGTATACATTCTCGGAGCATTCTTCTCAATCTGTAAATATCAAATTTATAGTTTGACTTCTTTCGGGGTTGGCAACTTCGTATAATGGGGCTTCGCTTGCGCTATTTTATGTACCACACGTTTAATAATAATGCGTTCTGTCAATTTGTGTACTGTAAATGTATTGTCAATAATGCTGAAAGGCACCAGTAGCCAAGAATCTCATTGTTAATATTTGGTTTATTGCTGAGATAGATTTTTGTCTTTGTGTAGAGGTTTCTATTTAAGGACCAATAGATCAAATAGCCATAAAATTGTTGTTTCTCAAAACGAAACCTTATTCAAAATAATTTAACCGATCTTTTAGAGCTCGTGTCCTTCGAGGATTCCTTACAATACCTTCATCAGAAGAATCAAACATCTATAAAAGTTGTAATGATATTTATTGTTAAAATAAAGTTTAGTACTTACTTTTCATTTATTATTATTTCTTTCTGCTTATGCAAGAAATAGCAATGTCCCATTTGAATAACATACACATTAAATAATATAATTGAAGAAGCTTCTGCAATTAACATAATGCTGCACTGGTGCAAAAAGCAATTCCAATTAACCTTTAATTAAGTTTTGTAAACTGATTTTGGCTTTAATCATGATATTTATATAATTTGTTAACAAATAATTTATTTCAGATTAAGTACGTGCCGGTGTAATTTTGTTTTTAATTAAAGCTGTTTGATGTCACAAAATTAAATTAATCCTACATTAACTATTTAATCTCAATTAAACATTTAATTTTTTTTGTAAACCCATCCTCAGAAATTTAAACTTCTAATATTTGCAAAGCATTAGTGTTAACTTATTTAAATCTTTGTGGTTGAATAAATTCTTATTTTTTAGATTATGGTTAGCAAAAACTGATTTTTTTTCCGGAAAACCTCGCTTATATTTTACAGTTAAAACGAGTTCACTGGGGAACAAAAGCAAACTGTTTCTCTCCTAAGGACTAAAAAGGTTTTATTTATATAACGCTTTACTGTATTGAATCTGTATTTGTAGAATTCTCTATTATAATAGATAAGATTTTGAGCGATATGCAAATAAGATTTTTAAATGATGTTTAACCAAAATCATAAACACAACAGCATATTATTATTTGAGCTATAATGGTTATTATTTTAGGCGAGGTTTGCAACATGAGCCGACGGGCGATCATCCGAGTCTAAAATAATCCATTACATGCGAGTCATATACAATAAGTTATCCACAACTATTAAAAAAACAAATTGAAAGTTGTTGAATAATGGACTGATTATTCACCAGTCGGAGATCGAGTTTGTTTTGTAATAATAGTTTAAATTTATTTGTTAAAAAAATTAATAATAAAGAAAGGTTACCTCTAAAATTCCATTATCTGTCGTCCTGTGAAATGTTATACAGGGTGTCTCCAAAAGGTTGGGACATGGCTTAACTACAGACTCCTGGGATAAAAATAAGAAGATTTAACCTAACTTACTTATATCCAAAATCGTCTCGTTAAGTTGGTACGAGGCGTCAAAAGGTTTTTTAAAAAAAATTAATTTTGCATAGAAAAATAGTAGGCTTTGATTTTTATAATTTTTAGTATGGCATGTTTTGTGACTATAAGTCACGTTTCGAGATGGCTTTGGTCATCATCAGTAAGTTGTAAGTGTATTAAACAAGAATGTCGCAGTACAGACTTGTTGATAACTTTTTAGTGCCTAGGCTGAGAACTTTCAATTCTTTTTTCCAAAAAGATACTTTCTTTAGAAACATTTTTTGATCTTTGTAATTTTTGATAACGCTTAAGGTTTGTCCGCAATAAAATAAAATCTGATCTGATGATCATGCTTTTTTGATAGGAATAATCTAGAAATAATCTAGTTAGCCGGAATACCTATCTTAAAATGGCAAATAGTTATTATTTGTTCTCTATCTATCTATCTATAATTCAAATAATGGTAACCACTACTTGCGGCCATTTTTTACAGGCAATCATGTGGTATGGTGTAGAGAAAAAATTAAACTTTAATGTGGTATATAAGTCTTTTGAAAAACACGATGAGCGTAAATAATCAACAATAACATACCTGCTTGCACCTGGCAACCCGAAGATTGCGGTTGACTGAGAGCTTGCAAGATGTTTTTCCATTTTCACATCATTTTCTTTCAAATGACATTCAATTCACTTGACAAACATATGGTTGGAATTCATTGACATAAATATTTAATTAAAGGTAATGGCGGCTAAACTTTTTTAGGCAACCCGGTAGTCATGTAGTACACTATCATTGATCATTCATTTAAATCAAGTTTTATTAAAATGCAGAAATAAGCGACCGGATCTTAGACTATAACTACTATATTAAATGCACGAAAGCAATTTTCGTCAGTGGAGAGCAACACATACAACTCCGCATTCTGATTTATATTAGAATTATTCAAATTAAAGTGGTTTTTCATGTAGATAGTTTATTCATTTCGCCAAGAGGAATAATAAGTCAAATGTTAATTTTGAATGTAGTAAATCGTCAAGTTGGTTATAGCTATATTAAAACCCTTTATGATTTTATTAAATTTAAGAAGCCATAACTCGACTTCCAAACAAAATACTTATAAAAGAAAATACAAATATTTCATAAACAATTTTAAGTGAATCCTTTTGTGTAGTTAGTTAAAGTATGAAAACAATTCACTCATTCAAAAAATTATTTTGAAAGAATTTAATTTTAGTTCAACCCAGACAATGTGCAATGTTCTGAAAAAAAATTACGAAGTTTTAACAACTAGCAAAATACGAAGTCTCGACGCAAAACAATTATTTTTCTAGTCAGTTTGTAATAAATATGGTATGCTAACGATCAAAGCTGTACTTACACAATTACACAATACGCGTAGCCGCTCTATTTGATTAGCCGTCTGCTGTTCTGCTACTGTAACAAAGTAATGGGTTCTTTGCCCATTTTTAGTTCTTTGCTTTATGTTATTTTAACATCCGACGTAATCGTTAAGTTCCAAGTAGCAATTGAAATGTGATCTACCTGCTGTACGGACTTCGATTTTGTAATCTGTTGTTAGTTATTACCAATCGAAGTTTTGACATCTACTGTATTTAAAATCTAATGAAATGAGTTTTATAAAAAGGTTTTAAACTATTTCTTAAAAGTAAACTTTAAGATTTTTAAGAACTATCTAATTTTATCGTACGTCGTAGCTTTTATAAAGTATCATAGTTTTGTAGTTTATAACAGGTGTTATAACAATCTTATAAATAATCTTTTGCGATATAGTTTTAAGCTGGTTTTATGAATTTATCTACACAGCTTTTTAAAAATTCCATTTCGAAACAGTCTTGATACCTCTTCCAAACAGTTCCTGCTTCACATGAGGTCAGAAATAACCATTCTGAAATTATAGCCAATGTAGACAAATGGAATAATCATATAAAGCAATTTCTTCTATTCACAACAAAGTTTGTGGAACAAATTAAGAAAAGTTGATGTTTTTGTACCAAGCGTGACGTTTCCTTTACAACATTTCTACTATTACTACAGTTTGTTAAAGTATTTCCGAAATTAACTCTTTTCTGTAACTAAGGTAACACGAGGAAAAACCCACTAAGAATCAACAATATATTCTTTCCACACATCACACCACATAAGTATACCTGCAAAGATACCCAAGGTCACGCATCAACATTGGACTACATAATAACAAACAGGGAGATACACTCGAGACAAGTACTGGACGTGAGAGCACTAATGACGACGCCCAATGTTGGGTCAGATCACAAACTAGTGATAGAAAAAATTGTCATCAAGATACCTTGGTCCAAAAAAGCGACATCGAAGTACATGGACATACCGAATATTAAACCTCTAGAAGACGTAAAGACTACATGGCTTTATAAAAAGAGATTAGAAGAAAAGTGTGTAGAGAATCCTATACTAGACAACGACGACGTAAAGGCCGGATGGAAAAGAATTAAACGCAATATCTTGAACGCGGTAAAAGAAAGTTTAGGGACTCGAAAAATTAACGTCAGTAATGTGAGAAAATCAAAACCGTGGTTTACGACAGAAATCAAAAAATTGGCAAACGAGACACGCAAAGCACACATAAGAATGAATCAAACCGCACCTTATACACGACAACAAGAAACGGGGTAAACCCTAGAGTAAGAGCACCAGGGGTATGAAAAAAGATCTGTGCGGAACACAGATGAAGATGTGGAAAATAGTAAAAGCAAGAAAGCAACCAATAAATACATATCCAGATTAATAATATCGACGGGAAAAATGGGTGGAATATATTTAACGGCTACATGAGGCACCAAACGATCAGGAGATAATAAACAATGAAATAGAAGATCACAACGGGAACAAACAACAACCAGAGATATCAAAAGAAGAGGTGAAACTACCTATGAAAAAACTAAAAGCAGAAAAGCACCAGGATCCGACGACATTCAAAATGAATTGATAAAATACGGAGGACAAGACTTGCTCACAATTTAACATTACTTTTCCAAAAGATTATGAATAGTAAGAGAGTATCACAAAAGCGGAAACAAATTATCACTTTCCCCATACATAAAAAAGGTGATAAGAAAGACCCAGAAAACTATTGTATCAACACCACTCTTACATTGTTAACAAAAATAATGGCGACATAGCTAATGGGTCTATATACCATATGCGAAGAGCAACGAGGATTTAGAACCAATAGGTACGGACGCAATATTCGCAGTAAGGAAGGTGATGAAGAAGGCGGTGGAGTACAACAAGCCAGCATTTCTGTACTTCCTGGATCTTACGAAAGGCTTTGACTAGGCGACGACGTAGTCAGGATTCTGGAAAAAAAAGCAGTACCTATCAATATGATACATATTATTAGAGACCTTAGTACAGACAACGTAACAAGAACAAAGATAGAAAAGGAACTGACAGGAGAAGTGTCGATCAAAGCGAGCATAAGACAAGAAGACAGTCCAAGCTCGTTATTATTTAATCTGATAATGGACAGAATAACAAAATCAGTAAAAGCAGTGGGCGTAGTATACAACTTCGGAAGGAAGCAAGTAAAGATCATCTGTTATGCTGACGATGCAATGATAATATCCGACGACGAAAATGACCTTCAGAGAATGGTACATACCTTTACACTTATCGCAGAACAATTCAATATGAAAGTTTTCACATCAAAAACACAATCACTCGTAGCAGAAAAGGATCTAAGAAGAAGTAAAATAGCAATAAATAAAGAAATAATCGAGCAAGTAACAAGATTTAATTATTTGGGTATTGAACTGAGTGGCTGCGGATATATTAGGGAAGGGTGCACAAACAATCCAATAAAACCGCATATGTATCCGGTTGCCTTCGAAACGTAGTATGGAAGAATAAAGATATAAGGAAAGAAGGCAAAACAAGGATTTATAAAGCGTATGTAAGACCCATACTGACATATTCCATCGAGGCAAGAGCAGACACGACAGAAACAAAAAAGCTGATTAGAAGCATGAAGGCATTAAGAGCAATCATGGGGAAAACACTAGTGAACCGTATACCAAGTTCCCAAATTCAGGAAATGTGCCAAGTGCAGAACGTGGTCCGATGGGGTAGAAGACAAAAACGAGAGAGAAATCCACACGTTAGCAGAATGCCAGCTGAAAAGATTCCCAGAATAACAAGAGAAGGTGCCAGGAGACCAGGGCGCCCGCCCAAACGGTGGAGGGATAGGTGGAGCTCAGCATCGCAAGAACATCCACAATGAGAAGTTGGATGACCAAAAGAACAGGCCAAAAGCCTAAGACAAGAAGAAAAATATCCTTCTTAATTATTCAGTCTGGGATATGTGACGTTCCCGAGATCCACTGATATGTATCCGTGCCTCTTCGGTCTGAGAGCAGGGGGTACAGGCTTTATAAACTTCAACACCCTTGAGTTCAGCAGAGATTTCCATAGCTTCCCAAGCCGTCAAGTCCGCGCACTTCGCGCTTGAGTTAGGTCTTCTTGTAGAAATTCTTAAAGTGAGGATCAGTTTCTTTGCAAATAGAGTGTTTTGCTCCGTCGTGAACTCTTAAGGTTTCTTGCATGAATTTGCATTTGCTTGTGCAAAGTTCACAGTATAGCTTACTTTACTTAACCTGGCGGAGACGAGACCACTATTTCATTTTCTTTGATCCGGAGAAGATTTGGAATTAGCCGAGATCCTCAGTTTGTCTTCAAAATTCGTACTACGGATAAATTACCCTTAAAAAGATCCTCACCATCGAGTTTTATTCACAAGAAGATTAAAAACGTTAGTTGTTTCTGCCCTTCTAATGAACTAACCATACTCCCAGCTGTTAAAGTGCTGGAAGCACACCTACAGAAAGATTCTTGATTACCTATTTAACTCATTCAAACAGGAGTTGCCTCGTTGACTGTTCTCATTTAAAAAGCAAGTCCATAAAGAGTTGTCAGGAATTGAACCACCTACAGTGCGTTTGAACAGTCGGATGAATGGATTACCTGGCACAATTAGTTACGTCCGCTCCTATGTTAATTCTGTAGGTATATATTTATGCTATTCTGTCGGAAACAAATCACTTCCTGTAATAGTTTCATTTAGTCTTATTTATGTTTATTCTGTAATTAAGTTGATAATTAAGAGTATTTGTTGTGAGAACAAATTTAGATTCGCAGGAACAAAATTTAAACTCTGCTATTACTTGATAATATAGTGTATGTAATCAGGTTATCCAAGTCATTAACCAACTGTTGAGACGATAAAATACCTACCAAGGCCGGCTTGACACCAAATAAATTCATTCCTTTAATCATTTGTACTAAAGAAATTGAGCTAAAATAATCGTTCTTTGTTTATAAAGAGTCACGTAAACAAACGATCTGCGCGTAGATTTCTTAATTTCATTTTTTTGTTTATTTGTAGTAAGCTTTTTGTCCTGTTAGAATACTGATATGTCCATTGGATGTTGTTAATTATTATTTTATGTTGCGTTAACTAAATGTAGCTTACCCTGCGAGCTGAATTAAACAATTATAGAATTTGTTTTACGGTTTCCACAATTAACGGTTTATTCATTGTTTTCTGTATTGTATTGCATTATTGTCTCGTCTATAATATTATATCTGTTAATCAATATTTTGTGTTTAGTTGTACTTTGCTTAACTCAGCTGCAGGTTCTCAAGTTGGTTGTTAACTACTGTAGACCAGCGCTTTGAGGAACAGCGACCCAGTCTGTGGTATTTAGTATTTCTAAATTTTATATAGTATGTAACGGTTACTTTTCCGCCACCGTTACATAAGGATTGTTAATTCGTGCTTTCCGGGTGTACTCGTATTTTTTGTAGCTTTCTCTTATGTGGGATTTAATTAATTTAATTTAATTAAGTTTGACATTTAAGAATACACTCTGAGATGTGAGTCATAAGTTTTCTAAACCCTCTTTTATTTTTTTAATCAAGTATGGTTGACAAATTCTGCATTATTTTTATTAATACAGTAAGCGGGACACAGGGCATATTTATTTTTCAACGTTAGGTTATTTCTATTGTAGATTTTGTAATTCGAACAGTTTTTACTAATTGGTTCCTGTAAATGATATCTGATCCTAGAATCCTTGGTTAGTAGATTGTGTGCAGAGATTTCTTCCTTAAAATGGAAAAGAGTTATTTCTTTTCTTCTGGTTCATTGGTAGACGGATTTATAGTTTATAATTTATTGAATTGTGGATATTTGTATATTTAAATTTTCTTTTCAATTTACAGATTAGATTTTTAATTAAATGCCACCGATAGGAATTTCTTGTTCTTAACATCAGATCCTTCAGTTTCCCTGGGATTAAATTTGAAATCGCGGCTTGTTGTTGCAATCTTTTCTTGGGGTACGGAGCGGGGAGCTGCTTTGCTATATCAGACAGTGCACTACCATTGATCGCTTCGGGTATTATCTCGGGTCCTTAAGTGCAAAACCCTACAATTTCATAGAACTGATTGTTGTTTCTTTGTGTCCATTTTTTTAGAGCCGCAATTTTCTTTGGAGCTGTATTTTTTGTGAGCTTCATTTCATCATCTATTACGTAAGGCATACATGCGTATGTTGAGGAACTCCATCTAGTCTACGACTCCACCTCTCTATTCTCCAGAGGAAACATATTTTGTCGAGTACAGTTTATTGAAGGCATCCCTGTCAGAAACAGCGTAGATTCCATTTTTTAAGTTTCACTAGTCTAGAAGATATGGTGTACTGGTTTCAAGTTTAATTAACAAAAAATATATACTTAAAATAATTTTCTTTGAGTTTAATAGTGATACAACAAATTCAGGAGTTACTGTAGATGCCAAATCACTCGCTTGAAGATTTTTTGCTTTTTGTAAAAATATTTCGTTTTTTTGTACTTCAGCTTTTATTAAATTTCATTTTAAATCTTGCAACTTAGCTTATACATTTCTATTTGCTTTTTAAGGTAAAATCTCTGTTTACGAACTTTGAAATCTGTGTCAGGTTTATAGTGTTTTTTAGCTTCTAAAGCCAGACAGCTTAAAGAAGTTGCTGGTAAGTTTTTTTATATCTTAATTTATTTCCGAAACTTTCCAGTATTACAAATTTTTTTTTTCTTAAATTAAAGTAACTTTGTTGTTGTTGTTTTTCTCTGGTCTTGCTGTTTCTTTAAGTCATGTTGTAGATTTTCATTAATTTAAATTTGAATATTTTCCTTAAAAATCTTTGTACCTTTATAATTGTATGTGTGCATTATAGATTAGGATGTCGAGTGTGCAGGTTTGATAAAACTCTAACTATTTCCTTAACATTCTATTAAAATCTTTTTTTAATCTTTTGATATTGTATTTGTAATTGCACTTTAAAATTTTTTTTATTTATTCTTTAACTATTTAATGTTATTATTTTTGATTATTCCTTTAAAGTTGGTTATAATTAGTGCAATTTAATTAAAATGTTTTTGTAAAAATCTTCTTTTTGATCTTTTGCGTCTTTTTAGAAAAGACACTGCCGCTCATTTGGTGTTCTGATTTTTATAATTTGGTACTTGTTTCAATATACAGTTTAACAGATTTTCTTGGGTTTTATTGTATGTGTAACCTTTCTATCTACGCCTAAGGCAACCTGCTGAGCTTAGCCGGCCTAGGACCAAAGAGATCCTAGTTTTTTAATGTATTAAGTTGTAATACGAGGTCGCGTTGCAAGTATTTAGCATTAAAAATAAAACTGTGATATACCATGTGTTCCACTCGAGATTATTTGAAAAGCAAAAGCAAGCGTTACCAGTACTATAAGCTTTCCAAGGTCCTAGTGGATGATTTATCCGTAGACTGACATTATTATTATTGGCTCTCATTAATTTAACCCATTTCCTTATTTTGTGATAGTGGATGCTACTGTTAGCTGGTAGGTAATTACTTTTTTGCTGAGGGTCAGTGGCGGAAGAATGGGCGAACCAATAAATGTTGCTGTGGGACTTTTCCGTTACTGTAATAATTGCTCTTCCTCTGCTGTGTTGCTACTGACGGTTAACTATAGAAAAGTTTAAATTATTCTGGCTACCGAGCTTTCATTTGGATCCCTAGATCCTCAAACTAAACCGCGCAAGTGCTGTAGAATAATGCTGCTGTATGCTGCTTCTCGATAATTATTATTGATTTTGTCACAAAATGGGCAAAGGCGCAACAAAATCAATCGGCCATCCAATCATCCATTGGCAACACCAGATTGTATTACTAGGTCAAATGTACACTAGATTTCCATAATTACTTTTATTTCTCACTCGGAAGAAAATGGCTAACCTCCAACTTGTACACGGCTCAAGAAATTCCCTAAATAGAAGTATCTCTCGACACTTTTATGTAGATTCGGAATCCACTTTAAGCTAAAGCATATTCTCAAGTTTCTATCTACTGCATCGTAAGGAACAAGCAACATCCTGTAAAGGAGGACAAGGATTAAAGCAAAAACCGGCAATTTATTTTCAAATTTTTGGTATTTCCATCTGTCGTGATTCTAAAGAGATTCAATGGTTTTATAAGACTTTTCAATTTTGTAAAAGAAAAATCATTTAACAAGTAACTGCTACTTTTGTGCATTTTTGAATTTTGCCAAGCACTTATGTAGTTCTTACTATTACAGATGCTAAATAGACTTGGACGCTTTAACAAGTACTTCCTAAAAGACGTACATGAGGATTTAACACAAAATAAATTATGCAATCGGTATTTGATGGGAATGAACAACAATAAATAATAAGTGCAAAGAAGCGACTTGTTATCAAATGCTTTTAACGCACGTTACGGGTAAAACAGGATATATGATGCTTACCGTCAACATACAATTAATCTGCGTCTTGGCTGATTCTAAACGTCGGATATGGAGAGAGTTCGGTAATATAGCTAGTTGTCAACTTATGCCCAATCGACAAAGTAAAGAAAATCTAGAAAGTTTAAATAATACTAAGAGCCACGTTTCTAAATTCGTAAGAGACACGCGGTAAAATAAAGGTTACTCTTATTGGTAAATGCTTATAAAGTTTTAAAAGTAACAAACTCCATGGCCTGGACGGTGACTTACTATTATCTCATATACCTGTAACTGTTTAAACAGAAACATCTAAACACAACGGTATAATATAACAAATATATTGAACAAAAAAAAACAAAGAAACTATTCAAAACAGTAAATCATATACAGGTAAAACCTCAAAACACCATATTTTCTCTTTTTGCTTAATTTACTTTCGCACTCACTTAAAGTGCAATTACCATTTTTGCACACTGCTAATTCTTAATTAAAGCTATCTAGCGCACAACAAAAGTACCTGTATTTCAGACAAGTATGCGAATAGAACAAAAAGAAGAAATATGGTCTTCCGCGTTTTCTGGGACACACTAAAACTAAATTAAAAGAAAAGCGTAACTGTCTAGTTTATATTCGTTAACTAATGCACTCAAGTAAAATAACAATTGACACTATTCGATGGACTTACAAACGTTCTACTGATGTGAACGTTTTGTTTACCATTACTACATCCACCAAGAACCCGAATCATATCAGCATAATTTATTAAGTACATATTCCATGACAAGCCTAAGAGAACACTAAATATTGTGAAATCAAAATAAAGATATTTGACTAATGAAAACCAGATACATATTAAATCTTCAGAAATACAAATTGCAACGAAGATTATGAGAATACAGGAACCTAGAAAAAAACAGGAACATGATAAATAAATAATTCACAAGTTAGTAACAAACACAGTGAAGAAGAAATGCTTTAAATGGTAACAGACAATAAGAAATGTCAAAACTTGAAATAATTGCTGACAACTAATTTTATCAGATTTGTCAGTATATTCAAGACTTTGCGTGCTTGTCATATTTACTTTTTGGTAACAATTCTTTAAGTAGAGATATCTAGCAGTTTTGTACTTTATTAAGGGTAATTGTTGTTTCAGCAGATACATTTATTGAATGGGTAATGGTTTCGTTTGGATTCGTTTCTTTGGTTTTTGCTCATTCGGTGTTAAAAGTGTTAACTTCTGCCCACTTGTACAAGAAAACTAAGATGCGGAGGATTTTTCTTTTGCAGATTTGCAATAAGCACTTGTAGAAGAAGTTGTTTACCTGAAGCTTTATTGGCATTTATGGGACAATCTGTATACCTACCAAACTTCAAAAAAATTGGCGAGGTACAGTTTGTGCATGTCCCTTGTAAGTGAAATTTAAACGATTATCGTTTTTGAGATATTTCGTAAAAACAACATTTCTCTGGAGAGCTGTTTAAAACGAGTGTTTCAAAAGATCATTGACAATTTTATCAAATAGATTTCTAATGAAGTCATGATGATATAAACACTTTCTTTTCAATAACGTTTTGGAATAGACCAACTTTGATAGTTGATTATCAATTAGGTATTTTAGGTTTTAATAATAAAGGAAGTAGATGAGTTGAGTTGACATTACCTGACTGTTTGGATGGGGAAATCTCATCACCCACTTTGCGAGGCATTTAAAACACGCCCGTTGTTACGTAAACATCAGAAATGTTTGTTTACAAATCCTATCCAGGTCTTGTTTACTATGGTATTATGGATCTATCTGCATATAATATGCTGCAAAGTTAATAGCAGAATTTGCATGAAACTAAGCAGATGTTGATTCACACACCCGTTATTACAAAAACACCAAAAAACGTTGTTTAATCTATGTATGTTGAATACTACGACCAATCTAAATTTGAAACTCTTGAACATTTATTTATTAAAATTGTTTAAAGTTGTTGATATAGTCGGATTTCTTGGAAGACGAGCTTTTTAAAATATTCTTGTCTCGATATGTTACTCTCTAAGATAAAAAAACGATGTTGAAATTTTCAATGTTTCTAATGAAGAGAAAAAGTCAGTCTGATTTCTACTAAATAAAATTAAAATTGTACCATTTGACGCAGAATTTAATTCTGATTTTAAATATGGAAAAATAAAAAGTAACTCTAAGAAAAAAACGAAAGTAACTCAGACAATTCAAATGTTATTTATTTCATCGGTAGCTCCCGCAAGTGTTTTGTTAAAATCGATCTCTGTATGCGTTGTGTTATTTTGAAAAGTTAGGTCTCGTATATACCGTATACAGTGTATTGATTTATAAATGTTTGTTGTCTAGGCTTTAAGAAATATTTTTCTTAATACCGTATTTAAACAAAAGAATTTTAAAAAAGGATATTAAGAACACAATTTACTTTTGTATTTTAAATATCCAGACATAAAAAATTGATAAGTGACATTTCGTCTAGACAGAAGAAAGTGTGTGCCTTTGTAAATTCATTTTGATAGCTTTTTGGAAAATATTTCTAAATAGTAAATGTTTCATTGCAATAATTTTGATATTTTTGTATTTCTATAATAAATCGCTTTTAAAATGTCAGGACGCAGACTACTTATTGCTTCCAGTGAGGTGAAAACACCCTGCTCTATCTTTTAAAATAATATTTTCTGTTGACCAATGAGGGTGTGTGATATTTCGTTTGCCAATCAAAATTCTTCGCACTTGTGTGACCTAATGGAGCAGTTTCGTTCATTAAGGCTTTTAAGGAGAGGTATTAGGCAACCACGGTTGCGAGAGTATTTTTAAGAATGTTTCCAACGGCATTTCGCGT
This sequence comes from Ignelater luminosus, assembly GCA_011009095.1. Classification (NCBI taxonomy): domain Eukaryota; kingdom Metazoa; phylum Arthropoda; class Insecta; order Coleoptera; family Elateridae; genus Ignelater; species Ignelater luminosus. The sequence goes on along the minus strand of VTPC01090790.1, from coordinate 3,427 downwards.
ATTAAACAAAAAGTCTTGAAACTTCTCGAGCCTGGATATGTTAGTTGTTTGTATTTTGGGTGCATTTATAGAGTAATATGCAAGAAAAATGATTTAATTTGCATTTTACAAAATACAAATATATAAATAGTTTCCAGTTAACAGCATGAAAAACCGGCAAACGAATGCTTTAACTAAATTAAAACTTCTATAGAAGCATATATTTTAGTATCTGAAGACTAAATTCGTTAGACTACAACCATATGAAAAAAAAGCTGCTGAAATCATTGAAGCTGATACCTTACTGATCTGCTGGTTTGCATTCTATAAGTTAGGCAACACCTTACACCACTTACTACCTGTGAAAGTCGTAAATTAAAAATCTTCCAGTTGTCATAACTACAATAGGATTACAACAGACAACAGGATTAGTTCGGTAGGGGACAAAAGTGTTAGAAATCGCAGTATATTGCTTTTAGCCATTCATTCTACAAATAAAAATAAAAACAGTAGAATGTAATTCAATGAGATAATTTAACGACTTCAGAATAAGAGCAATTTAATAATAATAATAATAATTGTAGTAGCAATAATAGTAATAACAATAGTAATATATTTAAAAATAAGTACAACATTACAATGTTTTATAAGGAAAACCTAATTGTCGTTTGTGTTTATAATCTTTTATACAAGAAAGGTGCAATTAACATAAACAAAAAAATTATTAGTAATTAGTAGTATTATATAACAAAAGTTAATATTTGCGTAGGTGAATTTTGATTTTCTCTCACATTATACTATAGCTTTCAATCCGATCTTTAAATGTTTGTTTATTCATTGTCGTCAGTCCTTTTACCACTCAAATAAGAATTTTTAAAAAACAACAATTTTTTTAAATTACAATTAGGTATTATTGGCGCTAAAAAAAATTATCACTACTATACTCCGACATCAGAAACAGATAAATTTATAAACAATGTATGTCGAATTTACAAGCAAGTTTTTCCTTATTTATTTTTTATTATAATAAGTTTAATGCTTAGTTTACAAATTTGTTTTATACAGGGTGTATTGTTTCAGGTGGAGAATTTTAGCACCACTCGATTCTCTTTGAAAAATTGAGCAAAAAAATGTTCGTCTTAAACGCATATTTTTCGAAATAAACGTTATTTAAAATTTTTAATACTTGCAATGCTGCATGAAAGTTATAAGTAGAGCAAGAATAGGTCATAAGTTTATTAACGTGGCTACCTTAGTAACATTTTTGCAGGTCGTTATTATTAATGTTTTTGGGTAAATTATGCATATTAAGAATTCGTATAATTTCCAAATACAGTAATTTGAGTTATCTATAAGAAATTAAATAATTGAATTAACTACATTTCTCTCTCTAGTTCACGAACGGCTAAGCTGATTTTAATTTTTTTTAATGTCAAAGATTGAGGATTTTATACCCTTTAAAACGATATATCGTACATGGGATAGTACTATTTAAAATTCTGGAGTGGGGTTGTTTGGGGGGAGGGTGGAAGTTTCTCAACTGATTAGAATAGGTTATTAAATGTCTCCCCCTAAAATAAAGTCGCCGTGTTTTAGCGATTTTTGATAATTTTACTAATTAAAGAGTTATTCAAGGTGAGAAGTTTTCAAATTAAAGCCCTGTATAAGTATTCCAAATAATCTTTCCGGTAAAGAATTAGCAAGACTTTAATTTATTACACTTCCCACTGAAGCAGTGCAAGCCCATTCACTATCCATTACTTCCCTATTTGCACTTTTACGTCTACCGAATACATTTTCTGAGTCAGACACTTATAAAAATATACATATTAACAATGACTCCTAACACTTAAATTGACTTATGTGAACAAGTAAACAAAAAATGGTTTGTTAAAATGACTTCAATACATAACTAATTGTTATAAAACCAGAGATCTATATTTTTAAAATTTTTCTAGTTTTAGAAAATGGAAAATAAAAAGCAACATGTACAAATGCAGTAAATATTTTATTTTTTACAAAAACCCTATGAACACTTCGCTCTAAAATAATTAGGGGAGGAAATACTTGAACATTAAAACAATTTACTATTGAAATCCCTATGGTGTGCGAATCAATTCTATACCCTGTATTATTTACATTAATACGTTAATAATAATATAATTCTGAATGTTATAACAAATCTACTAAATTAATTTATAAGTGAATTCAAATTAACTGTTTTACCTCAAAAAAAAATTACTTTGGGCCAATAGTTCTTGAACAATCGTAAAACCTTTTCGTTCTTGTAAAAAATATATTTGTCATATACCTGGATATACCTGTTTGGGTGTAAAAGTAACACATTTTTGAACAAAAGAGGGATTATAGTGACAAGATGAGTAAGCAAGAAGGCCTAAAGTCGGCTGTAAAATTATCTAGTCTTATACGTTATACCTCGTTAGATATTGCTACGTCAAGAGAGATGCTATGAGTACGACGTATACTATACTATGCTCTATTCTAAAATTCCGATGTTTTCGAACTCTCCTTAGCAGCCTTAAGAGCCGCTTTTGCAATTGATGGATAAATGGTGGAATATCTATTCGAGGTATAAACTTACACCTGTACTTATACCTTGGATAAGCAATACTGAATTTTACAAGTAATTTTCTATGTTTAGATAAATATACCTAGGATATTTAAAATCACATACAAATGTAAAGTATCCCTAGTAACACCTATAAATAAACATACTGGGATTGTTAAAAAGTTGTCATATACACACTGGATAAAAATGAAACACAAATGCTGATCTCGAAGATGGTACCATAAATGCAATAACTGCGGACCCTTTTACTAGTCCCCTTAGAATTGCTAAGCATCTGGTTTATCTCAAAGTTCAGAGTAGAGTAAAGTTCATGATGAAAGGTAGTATCTTTACTATTTACAATTGATTGGACCCTATATCGTATAACATTGTTTTAATGCTCAAAACTACCCAGAATTTTTCCAAGAAACTCTGCCTATTCTTATGGACGATAAAGCAACATGTGGTTTCAGCAAGATGAGGCTTCTATTCATACTGCAGATCCGGTAACACCTTGGTCAAATAGCGAATACCCTCAGCGATGCATTAGGCTCAGCGGTTCGGTTCTATGGCCACCTCGTTCACCAAACTTAAGTCCTTTCAACATTTATCTCTGGAGTATTTAAAATAATAACTACTTTATTTCAATTAAAAGCCAAAAATATATAATAAATCTAATTCAACAAGCTGCTGTAGAAATTCATCAACGACCCGAGCAATTGCGCAATGCACAGAATTCACTTATTTGTTGACGTGAAGCATGCGTACAACATAACGGCAACCACTTTGAACAATCATTGTGATTTATATTTGTTTTCTATTGTTTTCTGTTAACTATAGTTGAATCGATGAGTGGAAGAATAGTTCAAGTCCAAAAAA
>VTPC01090786.1:0-18846 GCA_011009095.1 Ignelater luminosus | reverse complement strand
AACTATAGTTGAATCGATGAGTGGAAGAATAGTTCAAGTCCAAAAAACTTGCATTTTAAACAGAAATAGCCATTTAATTTAGAATATGCAAAGCTATCTACCTAGTGATATCACGATTTGATAACGGCCACCACTATGCAGTATAAATAGACAATGTAAATGCAACCAGCGAAGAAAAGGTTTATGTGCAAGACTTAAACCAATCTTTCACTCATTTTTTCTACACATGTGTACTTACTAAGCACTGTATCTATCTGATATGTATTATTATTTTTATTTGCCATTTACTCAAGTTGTGTCGTTAGGTTAGATGCTATATGAACTTCGATGTTTTATTAATTTGTAATGATTTTAACCGTGTTTCACTGATTAAGATACAAAGTAAGATGTCCGATAGCGAAGGTCAAGGAAGAAACACCCCGAATAAAATTTGCACATTCTTAAATGATATTCTCAACCATGTGTCACGTGTACAAGAACTACACCTCTTTTCTAAAGGATCTCCCGGCCAAAATCAAAACAACACTGTCGTTCGATTTTTTTGGCACTACAATCTACAAAATGATTTAAAAAATGTACCATTATTTTTCTATTTGGGGGCATTCGTTTCTATCGTGTGATCAGGACTTTGGCATACTAAAGAAGTTAGTAAGGAAATATGACCGGGTCTATATTCGCGAGTATTACAAAAATATGATTGCCAAATATAAGATAAATAAAACCACTTGTTTTTAAAGCTACGAAGTACAACCATATTTTTAGTTTCAAAAATTGGTAACCGGCATATTACAAAAATACATCAAAATCTCGTAAGAAAAAAGTTTTCAATATCAGTAAATACTAAGAATTTGTGTAGGAGAAAGAGATGCCTGATTATCTTACTGTATTTGAATGTATCGATGGAATTATTTCCCACGAATTTAAGCTCTTGAAGCCCAGCCTTAACCAGGTTCTTCCATAGAATTCAGCCTACTTAGAGCCAGTCCCAATAAATCATAAGAAAATTCAAGACATTAAAAACTTTTTGCATTATCTAACAGGAAAAAACTTGGAATTTTACTACCATAATGTCTTGGAAGATAACTACAGCGGAAGATACAGAATAACTGATGCCAGCATACTTTTTGCTTTAGAAATATTCATTTTGGTATTTAAGCATCATATTTTAGTTTTTTTGAATAAAAATCTTTGATAAATATAATCTTGGTAGAAGAACGGTTTAAGTTCAAATAGAATTTTTGGATTTATTTTTTATGGCTTGAAATTTAGATCATTTTAAATAAAATTATAATATCACCAAAGACCTTAACAACAATGTTTATGTTGAGAAGAAGAGCCAAAACTCATTAATAAAGTAAATATATAATTTTTTTTAGTTTTTAGAAAATCACTAGTTTTGGACTTAAACTGTTCTTTCACTCATCGATTCAGTTATTTTCTAAGATTTAGGATACTAAATAAACAGTTTTTCCTTATCTCAGCAATTCTGGGTACACTATAATTCTTTATTCCAAATCAAATACCTAATGAGCCCCTAGAATTATGTCTACATATTTTAAATCACTCTGTATATAAGTAACTATAGTTCTAAAACAATATCTGCTACCTGTCAGAATCTATTACCTGTTAAACAGGGCCATTTAGTTATAGTCACCCGGTATTATTAGACAGCCCATAGAAGTACATGGTGTGATGATATTCAAAAAGACTAAAGCGATGCCCAAATAAGAAAAAACAATAATGACAATGATCGTCAATACATTCATTTTAAGGATATAAGATGTGGCAGTTAAATTATGAAACAATTAAATTGAACATTTTAAATATTTGGAAATTTACTATAAATATAAGTTACCATTTGTAAATAAGTTAAGAAAATGAACATTCTAGATTAACTGAATGATTATATGATAGTTTTTTTGTTGATAAAGAATGATAAGGATTTTGTGAAAATAAGGACAGTTGAATTTCTTTATAAGTTGTTGATAATAGTTGACAAAAAAGTTTGAAATGTTTTTGAATTGAAATTTGTTTGTAAGAGTTTATTTTTTGATAGAACAATTGTATATTGAGTTAAAAAGTTGTTGTCATTAATAAAATTTTTAAAGAATTGAATTCGAATTTATAGACGTTGTTTAAAAGAGTTAAACAAAGAAATAAAGAGGTAATAGTGAATGGAGAGAAGAATGAATTGGTTATCCGAACGGGGTAACAAGAAATAAGAGCCAGAAAGTTAATGTGAGTGTTAAATATTTTAGACAATTTGTGATCTTAAAAGAAAAATTAAAATAAAAAGAAAAACTTTATTATATGCCAATACTATAAACTTTAATACAAATAACAATATATTTTATGTCAAGTCACTATCACTTTTGAGTTTCTATTTTCTTTAAATGGACATTCAACAAATTCGGTCCTGAAAGAAAGAAACATTTCACAATAATCAAAATTATCTAACGTATTTAAAGAAGAGTAACATTATTCTTTAATTTACTTACCTTCTAATACATTTTTATTGTGTGGAAGAATGATGCAATCTTTGATGTGTGTTGTCCAAATGTCTTTGGTGCGGACTTGGGCCACCGGAGGATCAAACAGTGACGTATTGAAGAAGGTTAAGTCGTCATTAACAGAGGTAGGAGAAAGGAGGTCTGTAAAAAAAAGAACAGGAAGTGTAAAAGTTAAAGGGTTGTGGTGAAGTGAAGGTATAGATCAAATAAAAACAAGGTGGTAAACAAAGGTAAGTTAAATTTTATTTTCCTTCAAGTAACAAAAATAAATGTAAAATTGTTTGATTAATAATTAACTGTCGGTTTGATTGAGGTTGTCACGTGCTGATCATGGTGTCACTATTATAGATCATCAAGAAAAGATCATCCAAGTTGCATAAAATCATCACATTACAACCTTTAATCAAAAGTATTTGATATTTTAAAAAATGTCAAAAATATAAAAAAAAATTATCAACTTTTAATACATATTTGTATCACAACAGATATATTTTCATTAAAATTGAAGATGAGTTGTTATAGTGGAAGGAATAAATGACGTGACCTGTTATTCACCCTTATGTTATTTATCCTACATTTCAAAATCTCACAACATAAAATTCAAAAGATAGCTTTTGGAGATGCATTTTTATTACGTGCTGTGACATAGGTATCTGTGATCCGCTCCGGAGGAATGTATTTTGTGGTATTTCCTTATCTTTTTGATGCATAACATAAAACTAACTTATCATTCCTCCACTTCCCAGTTTTTTAGCTAGTCAGGAAACGGTACCTTCACATCACGTTTATCTCTCAAAAAGCTAAATATACGTATTATATAAAAGTTCTGAAATGTTTATTACTTACGAAACATTTGAAGTTGGTTCATCAGGAAAAGTGTTTTTACAGTGAGGGCAACAATGTGAAGCAGTAACGTCTAATACTTTATGTGTCTTTATAAGTATACATAAAATATTTCAAAATGAAATTTAGTTAGAAAAAGAGATTGAAGTAGTTGCAATCGTTATTTTTTTAAAATTTATCAACAAAATTGACCTAAACAATTTAATAAGAATATAATAACCGCTTTGAGCTTCCGAGAAAATGATACCGCTTTCTGCCTTCATTCTCTAGTTCGGTTTTGAAATCTTTGATTTATTGGAAGCCTGGCGCTTGATACGTATGTTTGTAGTTTGCATTAATTTATAGGTAACTACTCAAAGCACATATAGCTGAATAATTGTGGCCATGCTCGTACAATTTAGTTTATTACAGTAGAAAGCACAAAACACAGTTAATCTTGTTTGTAGAATGCCCACTCTGGAGAAACCCTTTTGTCCGATCTGGAGTTTTTTAATTTTAAAGACTGATAGACATTAGCTCATTTTTAGTTTGCTAATTCGAGTAGGATTAGGTCCGAAATTTTAAACTTCATTTTAAAATGGGATCTTTTTCTTTAAAATTAAGGAACTCCAAATCGGACAAAAGGGTTTCTCCAGAGTGTGCATCCTATAAACAAGATTAACCGTGTTTTGTGCTTTCGACTATAATAAACTAAATTGTACGAGAATGGCTACAATGATTTAGTTATGTGTGCTTTGGGTAGTTACTTATAAGTTAATGCAAACGACATACATACGTATCAAGCGCCAGGCTTCCAATAAACCAGAGATTTCAAAACCGAACTAGAGAATGAAGACAGAAATCGGTTCACAGCAGTTTTTATGTTCTTATTAAATTGTTTACGTCAATTTTGTTGATAAATTAAAAAAACAACAATTGAATACTGATCCATGACTTAGTTGATAACTGCAATCGTTATTGTGAAATTTGTTTATGTCGATTGATTCATGGAAAACGCTTAATTTAAGTGATATTAAACGTTAAAGTATTATTTATGTATCAATAAGAAGAATTGATTATAAAGTCTATCTTATGTTAAATATACAGTAGCAATAAGTGTACTTCATTTTTTCCTTCCACTTCCTTTATCCTTTTGGCGTCTTTAGTTCTGGTATATTAAATGAAATATAGTAATTCCTCAAATGCTTTATTAGAAATACGCCCTGAAGTTAATCTTAAGACAGATAATAAGACGTAATGAAATAAAAATCTTCTTTCATAGGATATATTATCAATCTCTTTCATTCGTATTTTTGATAATATCCAGAATTCTAATAATGTTAGATAACTGAGCACAATATTTCTTTACAGTTGATTTTCAATAAAAACCAAAGAATAATCCATACAGGCTGTTCTTTGAAATTATACCTTTGACTGTAGAAGCTACATCGAAGAATAATCAGATTGTTGATAAGTGTGTGTTCGAAATGTAGAGTATTTCATCTAAAATTTGTTATATTTGTAACATCTTGGGAAGAAAGGTCGGGGCACACCTTTTCTTATCGTGGCGTGTTTGTCCCACATCTCTTAAATATAATACATTAATGGTGAGGTACTATCCGTCCCATGACGATTAATAACTATGGTTAAGGTTCTTTTTACCTCCTCTAATTCAGTTCACGTTATAAAATTGAAAATTCCTTTTATGGCAACAATAATTTCCAGGATTTTAAGACCAGGCGAGATTCTATATTGAGAAATGTAACACTGATCTTAAACTAACTACTATTATTATTAATACACATACTCTTCAGGCCATTTTACATTACAACAGACAACAGGATTAGTTCGGTAGGGGACAAAAAGTGTTACAAATCGCAGTATATTTCTTTTAGCCATTCATTCTACAAATAAAAATAAAAACAGTCGAATGTAATTCAATGAGGTAATTTAACGACTTCAGAATAAGAGCAATTTAATAATAATAATAGTAATAGTAATAATTGTAATAGTAATAATAGTAATAACAATAGTAATATATTTAAAAATAAGTACAACGTTACAATGTTTTACAAGGAAAACCTAATTGTCGTTTGTGTTTATAATCTTTTACATAAGAAAGGTGCAATTACCTTAGTAACATTTTTGCAGGTCGTTATTATTAATGTTTTTAGGTAAATTATGTAGATTAAGAATTCGTATAATTTTCAAATACAGTAATTTGAAACTATTCTAATCACAAGATTTTAGGTATGTAAAAGCATTTTATGCAAAATATGTTCAAAATGAGCTCCTCCAACCACTCGACATTTTATGGCTCGGCGAATGATACCCCCTTCCAAATTTTCAAGCATATTTTGGTTTCTTATCATGGTAACTGCATGGTTGATCCGTTCAATCGGTTCGTCTTCGGTTGCTAAAGGCACGTCTTCCAGAAGGTCCGGTAAATTGTTGGTAAGAAGATTAATATAGTTATTTGCATTTAAACGATGTGGCAAAATCCGTTGTCCTATCAACATGTTACCCACTTTGAGCGGATTCATTTTCAAATATACCTTTAATATTTCTTCTTCTACTTGCGGCAGTAGTACACCACGAGCCAGTGGCGGCTCGTGAGTTTCGAAAAAGGTGAAGCGTTTTGCATCGAAATCTTACAAATGAACAAAAATTTAACAAGATAAAAGGTGCTTGTCTCATCCCAAGATCAGTAAAATACCTACAACAATGAAAACTTTAACCTTTTTTAGACGAGATCTATTCTTCGATCTTTCAAGGCAGCAAACTTGTTGATGACATCATCATAAAATGGTTGAGTCCTTTTTCAATGGCTATTCTTCCTAAATGTGAAAGTCTTTCCTGCGCCATTGAATTGCGCAAGTATGATTTGATTCTTTTCAAGCGCGAGAAACTTCTTTCTACTGACGAACTTGTTGATGGTATGGTAAAAATCAGACAAAATAATTTATGAACTTTTTTAAATATTTGTTTATTGTCGTGCAATAAAAGCATTACCTCCTGGAGATTCTAGCCTCTATATTGCTGATCAGAATATATAAGGTCTAATTCGTTTTTCAGTCTTTGCATGTCCATAGTACTAAATAAACTGGAATGTGTTTGTTTCAAATTATGAAGTTTTTCCGTTAGAAATAATTTAGAATATTCATCAAACTTAGAAATGTTAGCATGAGAAATGAATAACAATTTATTCATGTCTTCAAATCTAGTGTCTATTTGCATCAAAATGGTATCTAAGATGTCATAAAATAGCAGCTTATAACTTTCAAATATTTATTCGTCAGACAAGGTACCTCTAACTTGCCTCCTTTGATTAATGTGTGTGTTTATCAAAGCTTCGTTAAATATTGTCCTATATTCAGTTTCGTTTCATTTTAACTGAAATTTTCCTTGGATAATCTTAAATGACGTAAAACCTGAAAACACCGTCAATGCAACCAAAAAATGCAACGTATAACCGATGCGACCCACTGTACCTCAAAGCTGTATACTTATAGCGCTTATAGTGAATCGCTGTTAGTTTTCTTTAAAAACGTTTCTGGCTCGGCCAATATCGCCGGTGTTTGTACTGCATACGACCGCGTAGGAAGTCTTTTGTCATGGCAACGCGTCTTTCTTGTTGAAACGTTTGCCTAGAATTTTCATATTGCTTCAACTCAATGTTAAGCTTAGTGCAAGTGTCCTTATGCTTTGCGTTCGTGTTGGTTCATAACAGGGGCAGTTAGAACGTTTGTTTTGAGTATCTCCTGCTAATTGCTTTGCTCTCGTGACTAATTTAATTCAAATTTTACTATTTTACACTAAGAAACGAAATTACTTAAGTAATTAAATATTAGAAATTATTGAAAGAAAAAAATAGGTGAATCGGCGCTTTACTTGCTTCATCCCAATAGCCGCCACTGCCACGAGCACGGCCTCCATCTACCCCATGAAGGGTACTGATCTTCCTGTTTCTCGTAATCGCCGGTTTAGTCACTGGATAAGGTTGGCATTAAGATGTCTTCTGTTCGGGTACCTTTCTGCATACAAAGCTTGAGCTACATGAAAATTGCCACGGCATTCTCCTAATATAGGTACATATCCACGTATTCATTGAATGTATATTCCATGCTTTCGATTAAACGATTAAATAACACTAGCAAACTTTAACAAAACACGAAAAAAGATTGTCAATGACAACTTAAGCAACTTGCACAGCTTAGCCCAAAGTGACGTTTCTGACGTTCAAAGCCACCCAATAAAAATAATGTTGGTGGACCAAATGCTCAGCGACCGTCTAATTAAACAATACAGTATTGCAATATCTTCTACAAACAAGTAAATCAAAGCAATTGCATTATGTAAAAGCCATTTTAAAGAAAATTGCTGGTAAATAGGAGAAAAATATGATTGATGTATGTTTTCTGGCATCTAAACTAAGGTTGGTTACTTTATTTAATAATTTTGGGCAGTAATAAGCAAAGTATATATAAATTTACGACTCTTAATATTTTCACAACCGAAGAGTTAATAACAAATTGGTACGAGAATTTCTTGCATAGTTTTTAATGCAGAATCGAGTAGCGTTGATATTCTCTACCTGAGATAATACACTCTGTATATACTTTTAGCGCTCTAATGATCATTTTAAATTAGTATGGTTGAACCATGCATATACGAGTGTTTTAGGTCACTCGGAACATAGGAATTTTGACATGGGAAAAAATCGTTATGATCAGAGTTTGCTTAGACCTATGTAAAATTACATTTCAGAAAAAACAAATACTTCATAATTTTCAATAAACGTTATTATTAAACATTTATTATAAAGCTGTTGTTATGTTTTCTGAAATGTCATTTTACATTATTTCTAATGGCTGTAATTGACATAAAAACAGACTCTGATCCAACAGTTTTTTTTTCACGTTAAAATTTGTATGTTCTTAGTACCCTAAAACACCCTGTATGTATATGTAGGAGAGAATAAAATCAAACATCAAATTGGATAAAACTTCTACAAGCTTTTTATTAATTTATTTGTAGTCATAGTCATTGCATATAGATTTGTCGAAGTTGCATTTTTAGGCTTTGCCGAGGACCGATGAGTTTTGGAAGTAGTGTATTGGTGTAGAATGCCCTCAGTTTGACTTCCATGCCTCTCCAGAAGTTTTAATCTTTGGAATACAGAAGATAGCTAAAACGTTTACAATAAATATAAAACATTATTTTACCTTGTTATACATTTGACAAAAATTTCGGCTAGAGTTGTAACAACAAAATAGCACAAAACCCTTTTTGTAATACCCAGAAGCCCTTGCACTTGATAGTAATAACTATGCGTCTTTTTAAGAGACATGGTTTGTCTGTTGTCATCGAATTCACAGAAATCTAATAATTTGGCTTTACAAATCTCAATTGATGAATAATTACCACTTTTGACCGATGTTTTAATTTCAATGACTGCATCATCACCAATAAGGCCGTCCGGGGAGCATGCTAGGAAAGGTGACGTGGGATCTACAACGAGCCCAGATTTTTTTACTTGGAGGCCGCATGAAGCTTCGAGTTGCTTTATAACATTCTCTTCTTTTTCCAACCCAAATCGTGTTGCATTATTTCCCTTGAAAGAGTTAGCAACTGTTTTAGGCGTTGACGTAGTTTTACGAAATTTTCAAATCTTTCCAAAATTAGACGCCAGTAGACGTTTGTGTCTTTCGGAAATCCACCTGTTATTTGACTATAAAACAGTGGCTTCACAAATAGCTTTTTTATCTGCTTTGTGGATATCTTGCACGAATTCGTTGCATTTTTGTTTATAAAATTTGAGATCCATATCCGGCACGCACTCAGTTGCAGCATGCACAGAATGGAACGAACGTTTTACATATTTGGCTGCACGACTTTACAACTAGAGAAAACTATTACATTTAGGAATGTTCACTTACATTTTTTTGAACGTAACTGCAGCTTTCCGCGTTTCTTCAAGAAACTCTTAATATAATAACCTGCAGCAGTAGCATCTGCACTACCATATATTATGGTGAGAAAATTTCCATTAAAATTAAAAAATATCAGCAGCTTTACAACGTGTTTCAATATGACCCTTTTAATGAATAATTAACTAGTTTACAACGAAATTCGTGTCTACATTGTATAATAGGCTCTCGACATTGATCACTAACCGTTAATAGATTGCGTTATCGTTAAAATAACAATGGAATACAGTTTGAGAATTTGATAAGTTGAATTACCCATAAGAATTGAAATAATTGAATTAACTACATTTCTGTTTCTAGTTCACGAACGACTCAACCGATTTTAATTTTCTTTACTGTAAAAGGTTGAGGATTTTATACCCTTTAAAACGGTATATCACACATGGGATAGTACTATTTAAAATTCTGGAGTGGGGTTGGTTGGGGGGAGGGTGGAAGTTTCTCAACTGATTAGAATAGGTTATTAAATATTTCCCTCCAAAACAAAATCGCCAGGTTTTAGCGGTTTTTGATAATTTCACTTATTTTAGGGTTATTCAAGGTGGGAAGTTTTCAAATGAAAGCCCTGTATAAGTATTCCAAATAACCTTTCCGGTAAAGAATTTACAAAACTTTAATTTATTACACTTCACACTTCACAAGCACTGCAAGCCCATTCAGTATCCATTACTTCCCTAGTTGCACTTTTACGTCTACCGAATACATTTTCTAAGTCAAACACTTATAAAAATATACATATTAACAATGACTGCTAACACTTAAATTGACTTATGCGAACAAGTAAACAAAAAATGGTTTGTTAAAATGACTTCAATACATAACTGATTGTTATAAAACTAGAGATCTATATTTCTTTAATTTTTCTAGTTCTAGAAAATGGAAAATAAAAAGCAACAACATGTACAAATGCAGTAAATATTTTATTTTCTACAAAAACACTGCTCTAAAATAATTAGTGGAGGAAATACTTGAACATTAAAACAATTTACTATTGAAATCCCTATGGTGTGCGAATCAATTCTATGCCCTGTATTATTTACGTTAATACGTTAATAATAATATAATTTTGAATATTATAGCAAGTCTACTAAATTAATTTATAAGTGAATTCAAATTAACTGTTTTACCTCCAAGAAAAACTACTTTGGGTCGATAGTTCTTGAACAATCGTAAAACCTTTTCGTTCTTGTAAAAATATATTTGTCATATACCTGAATATACCTGTTTGGGTGTAAAAGTAACACATTTTTGAACAAAAGAGAGATTATAGTGACAAGATGAGTAAGCACGAAGGTCTAAAGTCGGCTGCAAAATTATGTAGTCTTAGATGTATACCTCGTTAGATATTGCTACGTCAACAGAGATGCTATGAGTACGACGTACACTATACTATGCTCTATTCTAAAATTCCGATGTTTCCGAGCTCTCCTTAGCAGCCTTAAGTACTTTGACTTTCTTATTGTTCCTTCAGTTTCCGAGTAAGCACTATATCTCGCTAAGTCCTGAACGACTTTCTCGTTTGAAACCTCTTTAGCGGCCCTCATCAATTAAGTACCGTGAAGGTGGTAGAAAATATCCTATTTATTACACCTGTTCGAAATTTCTTCAGTGTTTACCGTGGGAATCTGCTTCAGAGAGTATATCTTCCGGTGCAGTTAAGCCGCAAAAAATTATAACCATTTTGATATATCATTCCTCTGGTCTAGAGGATGCTGCTGCTTATTGTTCATAATATGTTAATTCCGTTTAAGAAGTCGTTTTTCAGATAATCTTCGATATATCTTAACCACGCCACAAAAGTTTACTTGGAATTTAGAATATTTACCTACCTACTAAATCTCGTTCACAAACCGTACGTGAAGTTACCGTAGTGATAGTTGTTATTTTAGTTGTGAGATCTGAAGAGCACACACAATATTGATTTGAAGAATTCTCATGCTCCCTCGGTGGATAGCAATTAAGATAATTGCGCGCGATTTGTAATTAATCTTGTAGTGAGTTTATAAGTTTCTCGAACAGCCGTCGCGTACTCAGATTTCCGAAGATATGTACCTAGGTGCTGTTTTGAAGTTTTGTATGCGTTCACTTTTTTAATGTCGAACCAACTTTATTTAACTAAGATGAGTTAGTTTCCAGAATTGTTTTATTTAGTTTAGATTACTCGAGTGTATATAGAAATTTCAGCACCAAACAACCATGTAGGCGAGATTTTACGTTTCTGGCCATCGCATCGCTAAATAGTCCCTTTGTTTATTAATTTCCGTTTTATTTATCGTTTAAAACGAGTGCCTAAAATCAAATAAACACTGTTTTTCATCGTTTCTTCATAAGTCAAAAATTGCAATTAAAATGCTTTGACATTTATAATAAAGAGCACTACATTACAAATCATATTTTATCGTTTAACTGTAATTAGAAGCAGTTGCAACACGACCAAGAAAATGTGAAGCAAAGGAAGACAATTTGAACATTCGGTTGAAGTTGAAATAACCCTTAATACGGTAAATGTAATCCTATAATAATTAAAGTTAATAGGCTTGTTCAACACCACATGACAAAATATTTAAAACTTTACAAAGTGAAGTAGTAAGTATTTTAAGCCTAAATCGATAACAGTATCCATGTATGTATACTAGAATGTCTGTGCAATGATGGAATAACAATTTCATTTTTAATTTACTTCTAGGTTATGAACAATATTTAAAATTAAACAAGGAAATTACCAAAAAACTTATTAACCTAAATTAATACCTGGAATATCAGTAATTTGTGGTCATCAATTATCTACGCTTGGTTTTTTTGACAATATGTGTTTGACCCAAGTGAGTAAAATGGCAGCAATCTATTCTGTAAATTACTTTTATTAGCCTACTGACTCGATGAATTCTTAAATTCAAGGCCTTCTTCCAGAGACTTAAATTCTTTTTTTGGTTCGTGTGATAAAACAAGTACATCAGGCCATTCGTATTTCCAATTCTGGCATCTCTGCGAGGCTGAGGAAGGCTTTTAGCTAAAGCTTTATTGGCATTTACGGGACACCCTGTAGAAGTAATACTGGTCAAATTTTAGACACGTATTTTTTTATATCGATTAAGCT
The DNA here is from genome assembly GCA_011009095.1 of Ignelater luminosus. Taxonomy (NCBI): domain Eukaryota; kingdom Metazoa; phylum Arthropoda; class Insecta; order Coleoptera; family Elateridae; genus Ignelater; species Ignelater luminosus. Next base: position 6,427 of record VTPC01090786.1, on the reverse strand, counting down.
CAATGTTAAGGTAAATCTTATTTAAAACCCTTTAACTCCCACACGGTAGTAGATCGAGATGATTCATGGTTGCATGACCTTTTATCCCCTATCAGACTGTATAAAAAATTTATCTTGTTATGTTCACCCTTAACCTCTTCCCCCCCAGAAAAAACACTACCACTTTTTGTACTTTTTATTCTTTCTTTTCCTTTGAGATTATTTTTTAATTTTAAGAGTTGAGTGAATTTTGTTTTTTAGAATTTTGCGTTCGTTCAACAAAAACCGATTTTCTAAAATTTTCTCTTTTGACCAAATCTTTTCCTCGAATTGCGTTTTTAGTGTAAAATATGATGCAGAGCGTAGCTTTTGATTATTTCTCAAATCCACTAGCAGATATAAAAACGGGTTGGATGCTTAAGAAGGTATTCAATGTTAGAAAGTTTGTTGTTATGAAATTACTTTATATTTCCTTTTCATTTTTTTTATTAATGTGATTTATGTCTTAACCCTTTTGCGTAGGATTTTTAAGCGTTGCAAATCTAAACAGAAAATATAAGATTACACATACACCAAAGGGTGGTAACTAACATAACACTAAAGATTCTACTACTTTTACTTCACCATACTGAAGTATCCGCCATTCAGACGTTGCAAATTCAAATAAATCTAAAATTAGACACAGTACGTCAAACTGATTATTTGACGATTAAATAATTAGTTAAGGGTTTATTTATACTTACAGGCAAGCAATATGTTTTATTGTTATATTATTATCCAGGTTAGTTTGCCATTCTGTAAAGAATTAATATTGCATACAAGCATACTTATAAGTTGATGCACACATGCAAAGATGACGCTGTTTTAGCTGCTTTAGACTCTTAACCCAAGCTCCAAAGACGGTTTTGTAACCTTCGGACGAACGTATATTAGACGCGAGTAGCTATAATCAGTCGAAAGGTAGTAGAATTGCGGTAGTGCACTGTTAATCCCGTGCATTTCACAAACATGTTTACCAACTCAGCGTCTTTTACTCCATGTCGGCTACATTTTCAAATTTAAACTTGCCAAAAAACAGATACTTCAAATAAGAAAATTGAATTAATTAAACATCTTAATGCAGAATATGCATGAGGGGTTGATGGTTGTGGAACAAGAAGTTACTCTGGAATTTAAAGATCCGTATCAGATACACAAAGTGTAGAGCAGCGGTTTTCAATCCTTCGTATTTCGCGCCTACTTTTTTAACTTGAATAATTCTGCAGCCTTTGAATAATGAAAAGATAACCTAATACGTAGGAATTTAAACTTAATAATAATAATAATAATAACAATAAACGCCTTTATTTTTTTATATTTTATAATTAAAAAGGATCCGCGCTGCTCTTTCACTTAACCTCTCTTAACCTAAACTTAATTTGGCAACGCGGGATATTGATGTCGATGTACTGCAGTCGCGCCGTACTATTATTTTGCAAACCTATAGAAGAAAGATCAATTGAGTTCACAATTACATAAAATGCTATTGTCATCGCCAACTTGCAGTGGAAAGATTGTGTTGGAGTTTGCACCGATGGAGCTCAAATTATGTTTGGTAGATATAACAGTTTACAAGCATTTGTGAAGAAAGAATCTCCAGGAGTGGTCTGGACACACTGCGTATTCACCAGGAAGCTTTAGCATCAACATTGCTAAGTCCTGGGCTAAATATTGCTTCGACAGTAGTTATTGATAAAGTTAATTATATAAAAACCAGACCTCTAAAATCAAATATTTCTGCTGCTCTTTGTAAAGATGTAGGAGCTGAACATAAATCATTGTTTTATTCTTCATTCAGATGGTTATCACGCGGTAAGGTGTTCAAGCGCGTCTACGAACTCAGAAATGAAGTAGCGATATTCTTAAGCAAGGAAGGTCATAAGAATGCGGAAGAATTTTACAGTAAGTTTATTTTAATAAAACTCGCCTATTTAGTAGACATATTCGAAAAACTTAATTCTGTCAATCTTCAACTTTTGGGAAATTGTACAAATATATTTGATTTAAGTAAAAGGGTCAAAGCTTTTTGCAAGAAAATACAGTTATGGAGTAACAAAATAAAAGAAGACTGCTTTGAGATGTTTCCCACGATGTGTAAATTTATCCAGAGTTACCCGCCGGGAGAGAATTATAAACAAGTGTTGCTAAAGACAGTGAAGGGTGATTTACAGAACTTAAGCACTAATTTCCCCAAATACATTTTCGCAAAAGAAGATATTAAATGGTGTGACTGGGATTGGTTAGTAAATCCATTTAACAGCACACCTACCTACCTATCGCTGCAAGAAGAAAAACAACTGGAAGATCTTTCTTCAGGTAGCTCAGAAAAATCAAAGTTTGCTATTTGATCTTTAACAAATTTCTGGACTGAACTGTCTTGCAATTGTTCCCTTATTAAAGCAAAAGCACTTCGGATACTGTTACCTTTTCCCATTTCTTACTTGTGCGAAATTGGTTTTTTTTTGCTGTGGCTGCTTTAAAATCTAAATATAAAAACAAACGTCAAATAGAAAAGGAGCTCAAAGTGAGTATCTCGAATATTAAACCCAACCTGGACAGGCTGAGCACTTCAAAGCAGGCACATATTAGTCATTAAATCTATGCCCTAGAAATGTTTTATTTATATTAATGCTTTTGTTGCGATTGTATTTTAAATTAATAAAAAAATATATGTGATTCCTTGTCAAGCTACGTCCCCAAGAGGGGCGCGCCCCACAGTTTGAAAACCGCTGATGTAGAAAATAAAAAGTTATAAGCTACCGGCAACTTTTCGTCTGGAAGTATATGGGTGTGGGTCCAAGATGGAAAAGGGAAGAAGAAAAATTTTTTTATTTTTTTACAGGCGCCACTTAGCTTTTTTAATATAGAAAACCAAGAAAACTATGGTGAAATATATACATCTATTTCAAAGAAAAATAATTAAGTTTGCACAACAACTAAACAATTATATAGGTATGTTAAGTGATTGGAAAAAGTGTTAAGTATACTGCATTTTAAAGTTACTGAATAAATGATAATTTGATTTTAATAAGTTTATACCAAGAATAGCTACTTTGAGCTTACAGCAGTAAACTGATAAATTTTAATTTTTGTATCAAAATTTAGTAATAAACTGAATTTAAATTATAGGTAATTATATTTAACAAAGCTTTCATTATTGTAATAAATCACAATTAAATTTATATAAAAGTATCGTATATTATAAATAAACGGTACGAAAACGATTGCATTTACGTAAATCAGGATAAATAATCAATATCAGACCTTGAAACGGCAATTTTTCTTTTCGGAAGAGAATTTCGGAACTTTGGGCGATGACCAAAGATCTGCTCGATATGTGATTTTATATATTTTGTGGGCGATCAGCAGAATTTTCAAAATATAGAGTTGTCTGGATGATTACGATTAATAAGTTGGCTAAATATTTAATAGTTAAATAAATTAATTGTTCCTTGTTAATACTACTCCTTTTACTTTGAGCCGGCAAATCTAAAATATTGGAAAAAATACAAATTATAAACTTGTATTTGACGAAATGCTTGTAAAAGAGAAATCTTTAATAAAAGAAAAGCATAATAAACATACCTTTTAAGAATAGAACAGCCCTTAGAACAATTGGAATAATTACTGATGAATTGTAATTATGAAATTCGCAACAATTACGGAAAATATTCTCACAGAATTATAGCGTGTTTTAAAATGAAAATTTCGAAACGAATTTTCGAAAAATGATATCACTACAATGGCAAGAATAGATCAAAAGAAAAGGGAAAGAAGAAGTGATAAAAGCAAGGTTCTGTATCATGCGTTATACTAAAACAGATGACGGCTTTTACGCATTATTTAATTGATGGGTATAACTACATCTATCGATTTTGTATAAATATTGATAATAAATTACTAATGATTAATGGAAACTAATATCATTTGCATAGATATTTAATTCGATAGTTAAGCCCAGCTAGTTTCAATAGATATTAAAATTATTATAGAAAAAAAAACCTATAATTATTACAAAGAAATTAGCAATTAGTTTAATTTATTGGCTTAATCACAAATGCAAATGAATCGTATTTTTTTATCGATGTTTATTTCTTAACTATCCTTTTTAATTATTTGTAATTAGCTTAATCTAGTAGTTTATGATAACATGATATCATATAAAAAAAGAGATTTTTAATACTGTTAAGCTACTTGCTGATTTCTGTCAAAATAGAACGTTTAAAAAATGGAATTAGAAAAAATGAAACGTTCATTAACTAGAAATAGCTACCTTTGGTGCCTTTAGGATGAGGATAAACCACCTGTTGTATGTCCTACTAACATTCAGGGAAACACTATTTTTGTGTACCAGCAAAAGGAAATTTTTTATCTGAATTTTATAGCTACGATATTTTAATTCCGTCATTTTAGCGGTATATTTCAACTGGTATACATCCTCTATCTGATTCTAATAGGCGAAACACATATTAAAGACATTTTTGAATTACTTAATGTGGAGCGCAATCAAGAAACCTGTTTTAGGGCAACTTCTATAATACAGTTTAATAAATTTGGCCTTCTGTGAATATTTTAAAGATCGAAAACAAGTTGGTCAGCGTTAAGAATTTAAAAGAAAAAAGAAAGACTACACTAACATTCCATCGATGTAGCTGAGACAAGTTAGATGACTGACCTCGTGAATTGCTTGTATTTTACTGCAATTAAAGGAAGTTTCCCTATACTATATTTATTTTAGTTGTATCTTACATGTTTACCTTGGATAGTAATGTCTAATGTGCTGTAATTTTCTGTATTATTAATAAGTTTTAGACAGCGTGACCACTTAATGAGTGATTTGATAGAAGATAATTCAATATTTTTATAAACGTATAATAAATCAGACATGGCAAATACATCAAAGTACACATTACATCATACGTCAAATATAAACATCTAAAAGGGTTATAAAATAATTATTTATGTAATACGGGCCAGGCCCGAAAAAGCTTGAACGAACCTCTAATACATTTTTCGCTCGTGTTGCATACAAAATATTTCCTAGAACTACAAAATTTGAAGGAAATGTACTTATGAAATATTAAATAACATTTTTTGAAATTCTACTGTGACAATTGAAAGATTTACAATAAGATACACAACCTTGAATTCACCCAAAATGATTAATTTTTGACGTATGTCAACTACTTTTACAAGCGGTCGTAGAAAAATATAATTTTACTGGGGTTTTTGCGATTTTATAAAAAAAGGGTTATTGAATAAACGTAAAACCTTCAACTGCAGGAGTTTTAGATTTACTTTGATAAGGGTTGATCAGAGTTAGGAAAAGGTTACAGGATCCAACTATCTCGGAATAAGTTTTACTGCTTTCTCGTTTGTACGCAGCCTAAAAACAGAAAACTTAAAGTTAAAATTGCTACCAATCGTATCTCTAATACAGAAAGGTATAATATTAGTTTATAATGTAATTATTCATTAGACCATGTTTTTACGTTATTAGCTGACGGAATTTGTGTATATGATATGTGTTTAACGTTTAAACACCGGATATGAATTGAACTATATATTATGTTCTGGTTTTCCTTCAAAATAGCTAGATGACTTTATTTGAATCACATTTACTTTTTCGATATTTTATGTTTCCGCATTTCTTCTTTTTATCTATTATGTTACATTAATTAAATGTACCAAAATCATTGTACATTTGCATACATTATTGGAGGCTTACAATTGTGTCTAATACGTACCTGTCATTCAGAATACTTACTATCACTGTTGCTCCTCGATAATTATCTGGTCTGTATTGTGCATTAGTCTATATTTGCATCAAACAGAATACACAGAAGAGAATATGCAGAGCTATTGATTCTCAATCAAACCTCTTTGTCATTGTACTGTTTGAAATAAACTTTATATCGAGATCAATTTAATACTTACTACTCCACATCCGTCTATCTGGATTCCAATACAAATCTGTATCTGTAGACGCCTTGAAGATATGCGTATTGTAATATATTTAGGTGTTAATTAAGCCTTTGTATCGACATTACTATAATATATTTCATTGCTATAAATCTATTTTTTCTATTTTGCGTTTAGAATAAGTCTATTCAAGCACCCAAATGACGTCATTTGAATGTTAGCATAAGTCGTTGGCGTGATAGAATAAACTAGTAAAATTTACTGTATTGATGTTGGTAGCGTTGAATTGTCATACGTCAAAGAACAAAGCAAATTAATAAATAACAATGAAAAAGAAGTTTTTTTCACAGCCGCCCAAAATTACGCCACATAAATGTCACCAACCACGGTAAAATTCACTGGATTTAAAATTTTTATTTTTTAATTTAGAAAATGGTATAAAGCGGCAAAATAGAAAAAATAGTATAAAACACTCGTTGCAGAAGGT
>VTPC01090785.1:0-28924 GCA_011009095.1 Ignelater luminosus | reverse complement strand
AACTATAGTTGAATCGATGAGTGGAAGAATAGTTCAAGTCCAAAAAAACTTGCATTTTAAACAGAAATAGCCATTTAATTTAGAATATGCAAAGCTATCTACCTAGTGATATCACGATTTGATAACGGCCACCACTATGCAGTATAAATAGACAATGTAAATGCAACCAGCGAAGAAAAGGTTTATGTGCAAGACTTAAACCAATCTTTCACTCATTTTTTCTACACATGTGTACTTACTAAGCACTGTATCTATCTGATATGTATTATTATTTTTATTTGCCATTTACTCAAGTTGTGTCGTTAGGTTAGATGCTATATGAACTTCGATGTTTTATTAATTTGTAATGATTTTAACCGTGTTTCACTGATTAAGATACAAAGTAAGATGTCCGATAGCGAAGGTCAAGGAAGAAACACCCCGAATAAAATTTGCACATTCTTAAATGATATTCTCAACCATGTGTCACGTGTACAAGAACTACACCTCTTTTCTAAAGGATCTCCCGGCCAAAATCAAAACAACACTGTCGTTCGATTTTTTTGGCACTACAATCTACAAAATGATTTAAAAAATGTACCATTATTTTTCTATTTGGGGGCATTCGTTTCTATCGTGTGATCAGGACTTTGGCATACTAAAGAAGTTAGTAAGGAAATATGACCGGGTCTATATTCGCGAGTATTACAAAAATATGATTGCCAAATATAAGATAAATAAAACCACTTGTTTTTAAAGCTACGAAGTACAACCATATTTTTAGTTTCAAAAATTGGTAACCGGCATATTACAAAAATACATCAAAATCTCGTAAGAAAAAAGTTTTCAATATCAGTAAATACTAAGAATTTGTGTAGGAGAAAGAGATGCCTGATTATCTTACTGTATTTGAATGTATCGATGGAATTATTTCCCACGAATTTAAGCTCTTGAAGCCCAGCCTTAACCAGGTTCTTCCATAGAATTCAGCCTACTTAGAGCCAGTCCCAATAAATCATAAGAAAATTCAAGACATTAAAAACTTTTTGCATTATCTAACAGGAAAAAACTTGGAATTTTACTACCATAATGTCTTGGAAGATAACTACAGCGGAAGATACAGAATAACTGATGCCAGCATACTTTTTGCTTTAGAAATATTCATTTTGGTATTTAAGCATCATATTTTAGTTTTTTTGAATAAAAATCTTTGATAAATATAATCTTGGTAGAAGAACGGTTTAAGTTCAAATAGAATTTTTGGATTTATTTTTTATGGCTTGAAATTTAGATCATTTTAAATAAAATTATAATATCACCAAAGACCTTAACAACAATGTTTATGTTGAGAAGAAGAGCCAAAACTCATTAATAAAGTAAATATCGTATATAATTTTTTTTAGTTTTTAGAAAATCACTAGTTTTGGACTTAAACTGTTCTTTCACTCATCGATTCAGTTATTTTCTAAGATTTAGGATACTAAATAAACAGTTTTTCCTTATCTCAGCAATTCTGGGTACACTATAATTCTTTATTCCAAATCAAATACCTAATGAGCCCCTAGAATTATGTCTACATATTTTAAATCACTCTGTATATAAGTAACTATAGTTCTAAAACAATATCTGCTACCTGTCAGAATCTATTACCTGTTAAACAGGGCCATTTAGTTATAGTCACCCGGTATTATTAGACAGCCCATAGAAGTACATAGTGTGATGATATTCAAAAAGACTAAAGCGATGCCCAAATAAGAAAAAACAATAATGACAATGATCATCAATACATTCATTTTAATGATATAAGATGCGACAGTTAAATTATCAAACAATTAAATTGAACATTTTAAATATTTGGAAATTTACTATAAATATAAGTTACCATTTGTAAATAAGTTAAGAAAATGAACATTCTAGATTAACTGAATGATTATATGATAGTTTTTTTGTTGATAAAGAATGATAAGGATTTTGTGAAAATAAGGACAGTTGAATTTCTTTATAAGTTGTTGATAATAGTTGACAAAAAAGTTTGAAATGTTTTTGAATTGAAATTTGTTTGTAAGAGTTTATTTTTTGATAGAACAATTGTATATTGAGTTAAAAAGTTGTTGTCATTAATAAAATTTTAAAGAATTGAATTCGAATTTATAGACGTTGTTTAAAAGAGTTAAACAAAGAAATAAAGAGGTAATAGTGAATGGAGAGAAGAATGAATTGGTTATCCGAACGGGGTAACAAGAAATAAGAGCCAGAAAGTTAATGTGAGTGTTAAATATTTTAGACAATTTGTGATCTTAAAAGAAAAATTAAAATAAAAAGAAAAACTTTATTATATGCCAATACTATAAACTTTAATACAAATAACAATATATTTTATGTCAAGTCACTATCACTTTTGAGTTTCTATTTTCTTTAAATGGACATTCAACAAATTCGGTCCTGAAAGAAAGAAACATTTCACAATAATCAAAATTATCTAACGTATTTAAAGAAGAGTAACATTATTCTTTAATTTACTTACCTTCTAATACATTTTTATTGTGTGGAAGAATGATGCAATCTTTGATGTGTGTTGTCCAAATGTCTTTGGTGCGGACTTGGGCCACCGGAGGATCAAACAGTGACGTATTGAAGAAGGTTAAGTCGTCATTAACAGAGGTAGGAGAAAGGAGGTCTGTAAAAAAAAGAACAGGAAGTGTAAAAGTTAAAGGGTTGTGGTGAAGTGAAGGTATAGATCAAATAAAAACAAGGTGGTAAACAAAGGTAAGTTAAATTTTATTTTCCTTCAAGTAACAAAAATAAATGTAAAATTGTTTGATTAATAATTAACTGTCGGTTTGATTGAGGTTGTCACGTGCTGATCATGGTGTCACTATTATAGATCATCAAGAAAAGATCATCCAAGTTGCATAAAATCATCACATTACAACCTTTAATCAAAAGTATTTGATATTTTAAAAAATGTCAAAAATATAAAAAAAAATTATCAACTTTTAATACATATTTGTATCACAACAGATATATTTTCATTAAAATTGAAGATGAGTTGTTATAGTGGAAGGAATAAATGACGTGACCTGTTATTCACCCTTATGTTATTTATCCTACATTTCAAAATCTCACAACATAAAATTCAAAAGATAGCTTTTGGAGATGCATTTTTATTACGTGCTGTGACATAGGTATCTGTGATCCGCTCCGGAGGAATGTATTTTGTGGTATTTCCTTATCTTTTTGATGCATAACATAAAACTAACTTATCATTCCTCCACTTCCCAGTTTTTTAGCTAGTCAGGAAACGGTACCTTCACATCACGTTTATCTCTCAAAAAGCTAAATATACGTATTATATAAAAGTTCTGAAATGTTTATTACTTACGAAACATTTGAAGTTGGTTCATCAGGAAAAGTGTTTTTACAGTGAGGGCAACAATGTGAAGCAGTAACGTCTAATACTTTATGTGTCTTTATAAGTATACATAAAATATTTCAAAATGAAATTTAGTTAGAAAAAGAGATTGAAGTAGTTGCAATCGTTATTTTTTTAAAATTTATCAACAAAATTGACCTAAACAATTTAATAAGAATATAATAACCGCTTTGAGCTTCCGAGAAAATGATACCGCTTTCTGCCTTCATTCTCTAGTTCGGTTTTGAAATCTTTGATTTATTGGAAGCCTGGCGCTTGATACGTATGTTTGTAGTTTGCATTAATTTATAGGTAACTACTCAAAGCACATATAGCTGAATAATTGTGGCCATGCTCGTACAATTTAGTTTATTACAGTAGAAAGCACAAAACACAGTTAATCTTGTTTGTAGAATGCCCACTCTGGAGAAACCCTTTTGTCCGATCTGGAGTTTTTTAATTTTAAAGACTGATAGACATTAGCTCATTTTTAGTTTGCTAATTCGAGTAGGATTAGGTCCGAAATTTTAAACTTCATTTTAAAATGGGATCTTTTTCTTTAAAATTAAGGAACTCCAAATCGGACAAAAGGGTTTCTCCAGAGTGTGCATCCTATAAACAAGATTAACCGTGTTTTGTGCTTTCGACTATAATAAACTAAATTGTACGAGAATGGCTACAATGATTTAGTTATGTGTGCTTTGGGTAGTTACTTATAAGTTAATGCAAACGACATACATACGTATCAAGCGCCAGGCTTCCAATAAACCAGAGATTTCAAAACCGAACTAGAGAATGAAGACAGAAATCGGTTCACAGCAGTTTTTATGTTCTTATTAAATTGTTTACGTCAATTTTGTTGATAAATTAAAAAAACAACAATTGAATACTGATCCATGACTTAGTTGATAACTGCAATCGTTATTGTGAAATTTGTTTATGTCGATTGATTCATGGAAAACGCTTAATTTAAGTGATATTAAACGTTAAAGTATTATTTATGTATCAATAAGAAGAATTGATTATAAAGTCTATCTTATGTTAAATATACAGTAGCAATAAGTGTACTTCATTTTTCCTTCCACTTCCTTTATCCTTTTGGCGTCTTTAGTTCTGGTATATTAAATGAAATATAGTAATTCCTCAAATGCTTTATTAGAAATACGCCCTGAAGTTAATCTTAAGACAGATAATAAGACGTAATGAAATAAAAATCTTCTTTCATAGGATATATTATCAATCTCTTTCATTCGTATTTTTGATAATATCCAGAATTCTAATAATGTTAGATAACTGAGCACAATATTTCTTTACAGTTGATTTTCAATAAAAACCAAAGAATAATCCATACAGGCTGTTCTTTGAAATTATACCTTTGACTGTAGAAGCTACATCGAAGAATAATCAGATTGTTGATAAGTGTGTGTTCGAAATGTAGAGTATTTCATCTAAAATTTGTTATATTTGTAACATCTTGGGAAGAAAGGTCGGGGCACACCTTTTCTTATCGTGGCGTGTTTGTCCCACATCTCTTAAATATAATACATTAATGGTGAGGTACTATCCGTCCCATGACGATTAATAACTATGGTTAAGGTTCTTTTTACCTCCTCTAATTCAGTTCACGTTATAAAATTGAAAATTCCTTTTATGGCAACAATAATTTCCAGGATTTTAAGACCAGGCGAGATTCTATATTGAGAAATGTAACACTGATCTTAAACTAACTACTATTATTATTAATACACATACTCTTCAGGCCATTTTACATTACAACAGACAACAGGATTAGTTCGGTAGGGGACAAAAAGTGTTACAAATCGCAGTATATTTCTTTTAGCCATTCATTCTACAAATAAAAAATAAAAACAGTCGAATGTAATTCAATGAGGTAATTTAACGACTTCAGAATAAGAGCAATTTAATAATAATAATAGTAATAGTAATAATTGTAATAGTAATAATAGTAATAACAATAGTAATATATTTAAAAATAAGTACAACGTTACAATGTTTTACAAGGAAAACCTAATTGTCGTTTGTGTTTATAATCTTTTACATAAGAAAGGTGCAATTACCTTAGTAACATTTTTGCAGGTCGTTATTATTAATGTTTTTAGGTAAATTATGTAGATTAAGAATTCGTATAATTTTCAAATACAGTAATTTGAAACTATTCTAATCACAAGATTTTAGGTATGTAAAAGCATTTTATGCAAAATATGTTCAAAATGAGCTCCTCCAACCACTCGACATTTTATGGCTCGGCGAATGATACCCCCTTCCAAATTTTCAAGCATATTTTGGTTTCTTATCATGGTAACTGCATGGTTGATCCGTTCAATCGGTTCGTCTTCGGTTGCTAAAGGCACGTCTTCCAGAAGGTCCGGTAAATTGTTGGTAAGAAGATTAATATAGTTATTTGCATTTAAACGATGTGGCAAAATCCGTTGTCCTATCAACATGTTACCCACTTTGAGCGGATTCATTTTCAAATATACCTTTAATATTTCTTCTTCTACTTGCGGCAGTAGTACACCACGAGCCAGTGGCGGCTCGTGAGTTTCGAAAAAGGTGAAGCGTTTTGCATCGAAATCTTACAAATGAACAAAAATTTAACAAGATAAAAGGTGCTTGTCTCATCCCAAGATCAGTAAAATACCTACAACAATGAAAACTTTAACCTTTTTTAGACGAGATCTATTCTTCGATCTTTCAAGGCAGCAAACTTGTTGATGACATCATCATAAAATGGTTGAGTCCTTTTTCAATGGCTATTCTTCCTAAATGTGAAAGTCTTTCCTGCGCCATTGAATTGCGCAAGTATGATTTGATTCTTTTCAAGCGCGAGAAACTTCTTTCTACTGACGAACTTGTTGATGGTATGGTAAAAATCAGACAAAATAATTTATGAACTTTTTTAAATATTTGTTTATTGTCGTGCAATAAAAGCATTACCTCCTGGAGATTCTAGCCTCTATATTGCTGATCAGAATATATAAGGTCTAATTCGTTTTTCAGTCTTTGCATGTCCATAGTACTAAATAAACTGGAATGTGTTTGTTTCAAATTATGAAGTTTTTCCGTTAGAAATAATTTAGAATATTCATCAAACTTAGAAATGTTAGCATGAGAAATGAATAACAATTTATTCATGTCTTCAAATCTAGTGTCTATTTGCATCAAAATGGTATCTAAGATGTCATAAAATAGCAGCTTATAACTTTCAAATATTTATTCGTCAGACAAGGTACCTCTAACTTGCCTCCTTTGATTAATGTGTGTGTTTATCAAAGCTTCGTTAAATATTGTCCTATATTCAGTTTCGTTTCATTTTAACTGAAATTTTCCTTGGATAATCTTAAATGACGTAAAACCTGAAAACACCGTCAATGCAACCAAAAAATGCAACGTATAACCGATGCGACCCACTGTACCTCAAAGCTGTATACTTATAGCGCTTATAGTGAATCGCTGTTAGTTTTCTTTAAAAACGTTTCTGGCTCGGCCAATATCGCCGGTGTTTGTACTGCATACGACCGCGTAGGAAGTCTTTTGTCATGGCAACGCGTCTTTCTTGTTGAAACGTTTGCCTAGAATTTTCATATTGCTTCAACTCAATGTTAAGCTTAGTGCAAGTGTCCTTATGCTTTGCGTTCGTGTTGGTTCATAACAGGGGCAGTTAGAACGTTTGTTTTGAGTATCTCCTGCTAATTGCTTTGCTCTCGTGACTAATTTAATTCAAATTTTACTATTTTACACTAAGAAACGAAATTACTTAAGTAATTAAATATTAGAAATTATTGAAAGAAAAAAATAGGTGAATCGGCGCTTTACTTGCTTCATCCCAATAGCCGCCACTGCCACGAGCACGGCCTCCATCTACCCCATGAAGGGTACTGATCTTCCTGTTTCTCGTAATCGCCGGTTTAGTCACTGGATAAGGTTGGCATTAAGATGTCTTCTGTTCGGGTACCTTTCTGCATACAAAGCTTGAGCTACATGAAAATTGCCACGGCATTCTCCTAATATAGGTACATATCCACGTATTCATTGAATGTATATTCCATGCTTTCGATTAAACGATTAAATAACACTAGCAAACTTTAACAAAACACGAAAAAAGATTGTCAATGACAACTTAAGCAACTTGCACAGCTTAGCCCAAAGTGACGTTTCTGACGTTCAAAGCCACCCAATAAAAATAATGTTGGTGGACCAAATGCTCAGCGACCGTCTAATTAAACAATACAGTATTGCAATATCTTCTACAAACAAGTAAATCAAAGCAATTGCATTATGTAAAAGCCATTTTAAAGAAAATTGCTGGTAAATAGGAGAAAAATATGATTGATGTATGTTTTCTGGCATCTAAACTAAGGTTGGTTACTTTATTTAATAATTTTGGGCAGTAATAAGCAAAGTATATATAAATTTACGACTCTTAATATTTTCACAACCGAAGAGTTAATAACAAATTGGTACGAGAATTTCTTGCATAGTTTTTAATGCAGAATCGAGTAGCGTTGATATTCTCTACCTGAGATAATACACTCTGTATATACTTTTAGCGCTCTAATGATCATTTTAAATTAGTATGGTTGAACCATGCATATACGAGTGTTTTAGGTCACTCGGAACATAGGAATTTTGACATGGGAAAAAAATCGTTATGATCAGAGTTTGCTTAGACCTATGTAAAATTACATTTCAGAAAAAAACAAATACTTCATAATTTTCAATAAACGTTATTATTAAACATTTATTATAAAGCTGTTGTTATGTTTTCTGAAATGTCATTTTACATTATTTCTAATGGCTGTAATTGACATAAAAACAGACTCTGATCCAACAGTTTTTTTTTCACGTTAAAATTTGTATGTTCTTAGTACCCTAAAACACCCTGTATGTATATGTAGGAGAGAATAAAATCAAACATCAAATTGGATAAAACTTCTACAAGCTTTTTATTAATTTATTTGTAGTCATAGTCATTGCATATAGATTTGTCGAAGTTGCATTTTTAGGCTTTGCCGAGGACCGATGAGTTTTGGAAGTAGTGTATTGGTGTAGAATGCCCTCAGTTTGACTTCCATGCCTCTCCAGAAGTTTTAATCTTTGGAATACAGAAGATAGCTAAAACGTTTACAATAAATATAAAACATTATTTTACCTTGTTATACATTTGACAAAAATTTCGGCTAGAGTTGTAACAACAAAATAGCACAAAACCCTTTTTGTAATACCCAGAAGCCCTTGCACTTGATAGTAATAACTATGCGTCTTTTTAAGAGACATGGTTTGTCTGTTGTCATCGAATTCACAGAAATCTAATAATTTGGCTTTACAAATCTCAATTGATGAATAATTACCACTTTTGACCGATGTTTTAATTTCAATGACTGCATCATCACCAATAAGGCCGTCCGGGGAGCATGCTAGGAAAGGTGACGTGGGATCTACAACGAGCCCAGATTTTTTTACTTGGAGGCCGCATGAAGCTTCGAGTTGCTTTATAACATTCTCTTCTTTTTCCAACCCAAATCGTGTTGCATTATTTCCCTTGAAAGAGTTAGCAACTGTTTTAGGCGTTGACGTAGTTTTACGAAATTTTCAAATCTTTCCAAAATTAGACGCCAGTAGACGTTTGTGTCTTTCGGAAATCCACCTGTTATTTGACTATAAAACAGTGGCTTCACAAATAGCTTTTTTATCTGCTTTGTGGATATCTTGCACGAATTCGTTGCATTTTTTGTTTATAAAATTTGAGATCCATATCCGGCACGCACTCAGTTGCAGCATGCACAGAATGGAACGAACGTTTTACATATTTGGCTGCACGACTTTACAACTAGAGAAAACTATTACATTTAGGAATGTTCACTTACATTTTTTTGAACGTAACTGCAGCTTTCCGCGTTTCTTCAAGAAACTCTTAATATAATAACCTGCAGCAGTAGCATCTGCACTACCATATATTATGGTGAGAAAATTTCCATTAAAATTAAAAAATATCAGCAGCTTTACAACGTGTTTCAATATGACCCTTTTAATGAATAATTAACTAGTTTACAACGAAATTCGTGTCTACATTGTATAATAGGCTCTCGACATTGATCACTAACCGTTAATAGATTGCGTTATCGTTAAAATAACAATGGAATACAGTTTGAGAATTTGATAAGTTGAATTACCCATAAGAATTGAAATAATTGAATTAACTACATTTCTGTTTCTAGTTCACGAACGACTCAACCGATTTTAATTTTCTTTACTGTAAAAGGTTGAGGATTTTATACCCTTTAAAACGGTATATCACACATGGGATAGTACTATTTAAAATTCTGGAGTGGGGTTGGTTGGGGGGAGGGTGGAAGTTTCTCAACTGATTAGAATAGGTTATTAAATATTTCCCTCCAAAACAAAATCGCCAGGTTTTAGCGGTTTTTGATAATTTCACTTATTTTAGGGTTATTCAAGGTGGGAAGTTTTCAAATGAAAGCCCTGTATAAGTATTCCAAATAACCTTTCCGGTAAAGAATTTACAAAACTTTAATTTATTACACTTCACACTTCACAAGCACTGCAAGCCCATTCAGTATCCATTACTTCCCTAGTTGCACTTTTACGTCTACCGAATACATTTTCTAAGTCAAACACTTATAAAAATATACATATTAACAATGACTGCTAACACTTAAATTGACTTATGCGAACAAGTAAACAAAAAATGGTTTGTTAAAATGACTTCAATACATAACTGATTGTTATAAAACTAGAGATCTATATTTCTTTAATTTTTCTAGTTCTAGAAAATGGAAAATAAAAAGCAACAACATGTACAAATGCAGTAAATATTTTATTTTCTACAAAAACACTGCTCTAAAATAATTAGTGGAGGAAATACTTGAACATTAAAACAATTTACTATTGAAATCCCTATGGTGTGCGAATCAATTCTATGCCCTGTATTATTTACGTTAATACGTTAATAATAATATAATTTTGAATATTATAGCAAGTCTACTAAATTAATTTATAAGTGAATTCAAATTAACTGTTTTACCTCCAAGAAAAACTACTTTGGGTCGATAGTTCTTGAACAATCGTAAAACCTTTTCGTTCTTGTAAAAATATATTTGTCATATACCTGAATATACCTGTTTGGGTGTAAAAGTAACACATTTTTGAACAAAAGAGAGATTATAGTGACAAGATGAGTAAGCACGAAGGTCTAAAGTCGGCTGCAAAATTATGTAGTCTTAGATGTATACCTCGTTAGATATTGCTACGTCAACAGAGATGCTATGAGTACGACGTACACTATACTATGCTCTATTCTAAAATTCCGATGTTTCCGAGCTCTCCTTAGCAGCCTTAAGTACTTTGACTTTCTTATTGTTCCTTCAGTTTCCGAGTAAGCACTATATCTCGCTAAGTCCTGAACGACTTTCTCGTTTGAAACCTCTTTAGCGGCCCTCATCAATTAAGTACCGTGAAGGTGGTAGAAAATATCCTATTTATTACACCTGTTCGAAATTTCTTCAGTGTTTACCGTGGGAATCTGCTTCAGAGAGTATATCTTCCGGTGCAGTTAAGCCGCAAAAAATTATAACCATTTTGATATATCATTCCTCTGGTCTAGAGGATGCTGCTGCTTATTGTTCATAATATGTTAATTCCGTTTAAGAAGTCGTTTTTCAGATAATCTTCGATATATCTTAACCACGCCACAAAAGTTTACTTGGAATTTAGAATATTTACCTACCTACTAAATCTCGTTCACAAACCGTACGTGAAGTTACCGTAGTGATAGTTGTTATTTTAGTTGTGAGATCTGAAGAGCACACACAATATTGATTTGAAGAATTCTCATGCTCCCTCGGTGGATAGCAATTAAGATAATTGCGCGCGATTTGTAATTAATCTTGTAGTGAGTTTATAA
Source organism: Ignelater luminosus (assembly GCA_011009095.1). Taxonomy (NCBI): domain Eukaryota; kingdom Metazoa; phylum Arthropoda; class Insecta; order Coleoptera; family Elateridae; genus Ignelater; species Ignelater luminosus. The sequence goes on along the minus strand of VTPC01090785.1, from coordinate 17,588 downwards.
GTTTCTCGAACAGCCGTCGCGTACTCAGATTTCCGAAGATATGTACCTAGGTGCTGTTTTGAAGTTTTGTATGCGTTCACTTTTTTAATGTCGAACCAACTTTATTTAACTAAGATGAGTTAGTTTCCAGAATTGTTTTATTTAGTTTAGATTACTCGAGTGTATATAGAAATTTCAGCACCAAACAACCATGTAGGCGAGATTTTACGTTTCTGGCCATCGCATCGCTAAATAGTCCCTTTGTTTATTAATTTCCGTTTTATTTATCGTTTAAAACGAGTGCCTAAAATCAAATAAACACTGTTTTTCATCGTTTCTTCATAAGTCAAAAATTGCAATTAAAATGCTTTGACATTTATAATAAAGAGCACTACATTACAAATCATATTTTATCGTTTAACTGTAATTAGAAGCAGTTGCAACACGACCAAGAAAATGTGAAGCAAAGGAAGACAATTTGAACATTCGGTTGAAGTTGAAATAACCCTTAATACGGTAAATGTAATCCTATAATAATTAAAGTTAATAGGCTTGTTCAACACCACATGACAAAATATTTAAAACTTTACAAAGTGAAGTAGTAAGTATTTTAAGCCTAAATCGATAACAGTATCCATGTATGTATACTAGAATGTCTGTGCAATGATGGAATAACAATTTCATTTTTAATTTACTTCTAGGTTATGAACAATATTTAAAATTAAACAAGGAAATTACCAAAAAACTTATTAACCTAAATTAATACCTGGAATATCAGTAATTTGTGGTCATCAATTATCTACGCTTGGTTTTTTTGACAATATGTGTTTGACCCAAGTGAGTAAAATGGCAGCAATCTATTCTGTAAATTACTTTTATTAGCCTACTGACTCGATGAATTCTTAAATTCAAGGCCTTCTTCCAGAGACTTAAATTCTTTTTTTTGGTTCGTGTGATAAAACAAGTACATCAGGCCATTCGTATTTCCAATTCTGGCATCTCTGCGAGGCTGAGGAAGGCTTTTAGCTAAAGCTTTATTGGCATTTACGGGACACCCTGTAGAAGTAATACTGGTCAAATTTTAGACACGTATTTTTTTATATCGATTAAGCTCAATGTTAAGGTAAATCTTATTTAAAACCCTTTAACTCCCACACGGTAGTAGATCGAGATGATTCATGGTTGCATGACCTTTTATCCCCTATCAGACTGTATAAAAAATTTATCTTGTTATGTTCACCCTTAACCTCTTCCCCCCCAGAAAAAACACTACCACTTTTTGTACTTTTTATTCTTTCTTTTCCTTTGAGATTATTTTTTAATTTTAAGAGTTGAGTGAATTTTGTTTTTTAGAATTTTGCGTTCGTTCAACAAAAAACCGATTTTCTAAAATTTTCTCTTTTGACCAAATCTTTTCCTCGAATTGCGTTTTTAGTGTAAAATATGATGCAGAGCGTAGCTTTTGATTATTTCTCAAATCCACTAGCAGATATAAAAACGGGTTGGATGCTTAAGAAGGTATTCAATGTTAGAAAGTTTGTTGTTATGAAATTACTTTATATTTCCTTTTCATTTTTTTTATTAATGTGATTTATGTCTTAACCCTTTTGCGTAGGATTTTTAAGCGTTGCAAATCTAAACAGAAAATATAAGATTACACATACACCAAAGGGTGGTAACTAACATAACACTAAAGATTCTACTACTTTTACTTCACCATACTGAAGTATCCGCCATTCAGACGTTGCAAATTCAAATAAATCTAAAATTAGACACAGTACGTCAAACTGATTATTTGACGATTAAATAATTAGTTAAGGGTTTATTTATACTTACAGGCAAGCAATATGTTTTATTGTTATATTATTATCCAGGTTAGTTTGCCATTCTGTAAAGAATTAATATTGCATACAAGCATACTTATAAGTTGATGCACACATGCAAAGATGACGCTGTTTTAGCTGCTTTAGACTCTTAACCCAAGCTCCAAAGACGGTTTTGTAACCTTCGGACGAACGTATATTAGACGCGAGTAGCTATAATCAGTCGAAAGGTAGTAGAATTGCGGTAGTGCACTGTTAATCCCGTGCATTTCACAAACATGTTTACCAACTCAGCGTCTTTTACTCCATGTCGGCTACATTTTCAAATTTAAACTTGCCAAAAAAACAGATACTTCAAATAAGAAAATTGAATTAATTAAACATCTTAATGCAGAATATGCATGAGGGGTTGATGGTTGTGGAACAAGAAGTTACTCTGGAATTTAAAGATCCGTATCAGATACACAAAGTGTAGAGCAGCGGTTTTCAATCCTTCGTATTTCGCGCCTACTTTTTTAACTTGAATAATTCTGCAGCCTTTGAATAATGAAAAGATAACCTAATACGTAGGAATTTAAACTTAATAATAATAATAATAATAACAATAAACGCCTTTATTTTTTTATATTTTATAATTAAAAAGGATCCGCGCTGCTCTTTCACTTAACCTCTCTTAACCTAAACTTAATTTGGCAACGCGGGATATTGATGTCGATGTACTGCAGTCGCGCCGTACTATTATTTTGCAAACCTATAGAAGAAAGATCAATTGAGTTCACAATTACATAAAATGCTATTGTCATCGCCAACTTGCAGTGGAAAGATTGTGTTGGAGTTTGCACCGATGGAGCTCAAATTATGTTTGGTAGATATAACAGTTTACAAGCATTTGTGAAGAAAGAATCTCCAGGAGTGGTCTGGACACACTGCGTATTCACCAGGAAGCTTTAGCATCAACATTGCTAAGTCCTGGGCTAAATATTGCTTCGACAGTAGTTATTGATAAAGTTAATTATATAAAAACCAGACCTCTAAAATCAAATATTTCTGCTGCTCTTTGTAAAGATGTAGGAGCTGAACATAAATCATTGTTTTATTCTTCATTCAGATGGTTATCACGCGGTAAGGTGTTCAAGCGCGTCTACGAACTCAGAAATGAAGTAGCGATATTCTTAAGCAAGGAAGGTCATAAGAATGCGGAAGAATTTTACAGTAAGTTTATTTTAATAAAACTCGCCTATTTAGTAGACATATTCGAAAAACTTAATTCTGTCAATCTTCAACTTTTGGGAAATTGTACAAATATATTTGATTTAAGTAAAAGGGTCAAAGCTTTTTGCAAGAAAATACAGTTATGGAGTAACAAAATAAAAGAAAACTGCTTTGAGATGTTTCCCACGATGTGTAAATTTATGCAGAGTTACCCGCCGGGAGAGAATTATAAACAAGTGTTGCTAAAGACAGTGAAGGGTGATTTACAGAACTTAAGCACTAATTTCCCCAAATACATTTTCGCAAAAGAAGACATTAAATGGTGTGACTGGGATTGGTTAGTAAATCCATTTAACAGCACACCTACCTACCTATTGCTGCAAGAAGAAGAACAACTGGAAGATCTTTCTTCAAGTAGCTCAGAAAAATTAAAAGTTTGCTATTTGATCTTTAACAAATTTCTGGACTGAACTGTCTTGCAACTGTTCCCTTATTAAAGCAAAAGCACTTCGGATACTGTTACCTTTTCCCATTTCTTACTTGTGCGAAATTGGTTTTTTTTTGCTGTAGCTGCTTTAAAATCTAAATATAAAAACAAACGTCAAATAGAAAAGGAGCTCAAAGTGAGTATCTCGAATATAAAACCCAACCTGGACAGGCTGAGCACTTCAAAGCAGGCACATATTAGTCATTAAATCTATGCCCTAGAAATGTTTTATTTATATTAATGCTTATGTTGTGATTGTATTTTAAATTAATAAAAAAATATATATGATTCCTTGTCAAGCTACGTCCCCAAGGGGGGCGCGCCCCACAGTTTAAAAACCGCTGATGTAGAAAATAAAAAGTTATAAGCTACCGGCAACTTTTCGTCTGGAAGTTTATGGGTGTGGGTCCAAGATGGAAAAGGGGAGAAGAAAAATGTTTTTATTTTTTTACAGGCGCCACTTAGCTTTTTTAATATAGAAAACCAAGAAAACTAGGGTGAAATATATACATCTATTTCAAAGAAAAATAATTAAGTTTGCACAACAACTAAATAATTATATAGGTAAGTGATTGGAAAAAGTGTTAAGTATATTGCATTTTAAAGTTACTGAATAAATGATAATTTGTTTTTAATAAGTTTATACCAAGAATAGCTACTTTGAGCTTACAGCAGTAAACTGATAAATTTTAATTTTTGTATCAAAATTCAGTAATAAACTGAATTTAAATTATAGGTAATTATACTTAACAAATCTTTCATTATTGTAATAAATCACAATTAAATTTATATAAAAGTATCGTATATTATACATAAACGGTACGAAAACGATTGCATTTACGTAAATCAGGATAAATAATCAATATCAGACCTTGAAACGGCAATTTTTCTTTTCGGAAGAGAATTTCGGAACTTTGGGCGATGACCAAAGATCTGCTCGATATGTGATTTTATATATTTTGTGGGCGATCAGCAGAATTTTCAAAATATAGAGTTGTCTGGATGATTACGATTAATAAGTTGGCTAAATATTTAATGGTTAAATAAATTAATTGTTCCTTGTTAATACTACTCTTTTTACTTTGAGCCGGCAAATCTAAAATATTGGAAAAAATACAAATTATAAACTTGTATTTGACGAAATGCTTGTAAAAGAGAAATCTTTAATAAAAGAAAAGCATAATAAACATACCTTTTAAGAATAGAACAGCCCTTAGAACAATTGGAATAATTACTGATGAATTGTAATTATCAAATTCGCAACAATTACGGAAATATTCTCACAGAATTATAGCGTGTTTTAAAATGAAAATTTCGAAACGAATCTTCGAAAAATGATATCACTACAATGGCAAGAATAGATCAAAAGAAAAGGGAAAGAAGAAGTGATAAAAGCAAGGTTCTGTAGCATGCGTTATACTAAAACAGATGACGGCTTTTACGCATTATTTAATTGATGGGTATAACTACATCTATCGATTTTGTATAAATATTGATAATAAATTACTAATGATTAATGGAAACTAATATCATTTGCATAGATATTTAATTCGATAGTTAAGCACAGCTAGTTTCAATAGATATTAAAATTATTATAGAAAAAAAACCTATAATTATTACAAAGAAATTAGCAATTAGTTTAATTTATTGGCTTAATCACAAATGCAAATGAATCGTATTTTTTTATCGATGTTTATTTCTTAACTATCCTTTTTAATTATTTGTAATTAGCTTAATCTAGTAGTTTATGATAACATGATATCATATAAAAAAAGATATTTTTAATACTGTTAAGCTACTTGCTGATTTCTGTCAAAATAGAACGTTTAAAAAATGGAATTAAAAAAAATAAAACGTTCATTAACTAGAAATAGCTACCTTTGGTGCCTTTAGGATGAGGATAAACCACCTGTTGTATGTCCTACTAACATTCAGGGAAACACTATTTTTGTGTACCAGCAAGAGGAAATTTTTTATCTGAATTTTATAGCTACGATATTTTAATTCCGTCATTTTAGCGGTATATTTCAACTGGTATACATCCTCTATCTGATTCTAATAGGCGAAACACATATTAAAGACATTTTTGAATTACTTAATGTGGAGCGCAATCAAGAAACCTGTTTTAGGGCAACTTCTATAATACAGTTTAATAAATTTGGCCTTCTGTGAATATTTTAAAGATCGAAAACAAGTTGGCCAGCGTTAAGAATTTAAAAGAAAAAAGAAAGACTACACTAACATTCCATCGATGTAGCTGAGACAAGTTAGATGACTGACCTCGTGAATTGCTTGTATTTTACTGCAATTAAAGGAAGTTTCCCTATACTATACTTATTTTAGTTGTATCTTACATGTTTACCTTGGATAGTAATGTCTAATGTGCTGTAATTTTCTGTATTATTAATAAGTTTTAGACAGCGTGACCACTTAATGAGTGATTTGATAGAAGATAATTCAATATTTTTATAAACGTATAATAAATCAGACATGGCAAATACATCAAAGTACACATTACATCATACGTCAAATATAAACATCTAAAAGGGTTATAAAATAATTATTTATGTAATACGGGCCAGGCCCGAAAAAGCTTGAACGAACCTCTAATACATTTTTCGCTCGTGTTGCATACAAAATATTTCCTAGAACTACAAAATTTGAAGGAAATGTACTTATGAAATATTAAATAACATTTTTTGAAATTCTACTGTGACAATTGAAAGATTTACAATAAGATACACAACCTTGAATTCACCCAAAATGATTAATTTTTGACGTATGTCAACTACTTTTACAAGCGGTCGTAGAAAAATATAATTTTACTGGGGTTTTTGCGATTTTATAAAAAAAGGGTTATTGAATAAACGTAAAACCTTCAACTGCAGGAGTTTTAGATTTACTTTGATAAGGGTTGATCAGAGTTAGGAAAATGTTACAGGATCCAACTATCTTGGAATAAGTTTTACTGCTTTCTCGTTTGTACGCAGCCTAAAAACAGAAAACTTAAAGTTAAAATTGCTACCAATCGTATCTCTAATACAGAAAGGTACAATATTAGTTTATAATGTAATTATTCATTAGACCATGTTTTTACGTTATTAGCTGACGGAATTTGTGTATATGATATGTGTTTAACGTTTAAACACCGGATATGAATTGAACTATATATTATGTTCTGGTTTTCCTTCAAAATAGCTAGATGACTTTATTTGGATCACATTTACTTTTTCGATATTTTATGTTTCCGCATTTCTTCTTTTTATCTATTATGTTACATTAATTAAATGTACCAAAATCATTGTACATTTGCATACATTATTGGAGGCTTACAATTGTGTCTAATACGTACCTGTCATTCAGAATACTTACTATCACTGTTGCTCCTCGATAATTATCTGGTCTGTATTGTGCATTAGTCTATATTTGCATCAAACAGAATACACAGAAGATAATATGCAGAGCTATTGATTCTCAATCAAACCTCTTTGTCATTGTACTGTTTGAAATAAACTTTATATCGAGATCAATTTAATACTTACTACTCCACATCCGTCTATCTGGATCCCAATACAAATCTGTATCTGTAGACGCCTTGAAGATATGCGTATTGTAATATATTTAGGCGTTAATTAAGCCTTTGTATCGACATTACTATAATATATTTCATTGCTATAAATCTATTTTTTCTATTTTGCGTTTAGAATAAGTCTATTCAAGCACCCAAATGACGTCATTTGAATGTTAGCATAAGTCGTTGGCGTGATAGAATAAACTAGTAAAATTTACTGTATTGATGTTGGTAGCGTTGAATTGTCATACGTCAAAGAACAAAGCAAATTAATAAATAACAATGAAAAAGAAGTTTTTTCACAGCCGCCCAAAATTACGCCACATAAATGTCACCAACCACGGTAAAATTCACTGGATTTAAAATTTTTATTTTTTAATTTAGAAAATGGTATAAAGCGGCAAAATAGAAAAAATAGTATAAAACACTCGTTGCAGAAGGTTCTTCAAGCACTCATTTGTTCCTCAACTCGCCGTTATGCGGCTCGTTTCGGAATTTCAAATTCCTACTTGAATAGATGCCTTCTGCAACTTGTATTTTAATATGCTATTCTAGTATTCTACATTGAGTAAACTTCGCGGGTTATACGAGCTGCATTAGCAGCACTTCCCCTAATGTTTAGTAATGCCAAAGAACGGCCAAAATTTCTATAATGGGGTTGGCCATTTTGCTCACTTAGTAAAGTTCAAATTCAAACAATCGAAATGCAATACAATAGAGATTAATCTGCAAACTACGTTCTTTAATATGACATTTATAATGTATATGGTGTTTCCAGGCCCATAGCCTTGTTATTTTTGCCAATTCCTTTCGGTTCTTTGCTTTCTTTTTCCAGTTTCTTATTTATTTCTTTATTACGTATAATAGGGTTGAGCTCGTCACTGATTTGTACACTCTTATTTTTGTTTTACGCGATACTTGTTTCGATTTTAGTGTACTCTTTGGTCAACCAACACATTTGTAGCTCTTAGCTAACCTCGCACTCATTTCACTTCTTTTTTCGCACTTATTATTTAGCAGGACACCCAGATATGTGAAGTTGTCTGCTTCTAAAACTTTAGCTTCTCCTCATTTGTCATACCTATTTCAAAGCTGTAGTTTGCATCTTTACTTCCATGAATTTGCTCCTTTCTTCATTAATTTGTAGACTCATTTTTTTTTATTCTTTGTCTAACCTCTTTGTTATCTTCTCGAGTTCTTGTTTTGATCTTGCTAACAGAACAACATTATCGGCATAGCCCAGGCATTGGTGGCTGTTATTTATGAGAGTATCTTTTCTGTTTATGCAACTTTTCCTCACTATATGTTCTAGCACTATATTAAATAGGACTGTCGACTATGGGTTTCCCTACCGTAATCCCATCTTTACTTCAAAGTCATTTAATACGTTCCCATTTACCATTACTGAGTTTACCGTGTTGTGCAAAATCATCTTTATGAGTCTGATCAGTTTGTCTGGTATGTCAATTTCCCTTGGTGCTTCCAACAGTCTCTTTGAATGACAATGAACACCATATCGCATATAAAGGAATTTTATATTCGTAGCAAATTGTCATTACTTGTTTTAAAATGAAAATCTGGTCTGTTGTATTGTAGATCTATTCTGGTATTCTCCTAATATGGTTTCTGTGTACTTTTCTACTTTCTGTCTCACTAACTTTGTTGCGATTTTGTATGTTACATTCAATAGCGCAATTCTCCTGTAATTTTTGCACTCGGTTACATCTCCTTTCTTGTGTATAGGGTGGATTAAATATAGCTTTCTTACATGCATTGGGCATTCTTTCTGTTTCACAGATCTCTTTAATTACTTAGTTTGTAAATTTTCTTCAAGATTATACCGCCTTGTTTAATATTCTCTGCTGTTATTCCATTCTCACCAGGGCTCTTATTATTTTTCATAGAGTATGTTATTGCTTCCATTTCGTTCCTGCTGGGAGTTTCTTTCTTTATTTTCGTCCGTGCTATGGTTTTCTAGTTCTTGTTGTTCTTCGTAGTCTACCGCTCCTTCGTTTAGCATCTCCTTAAAATATTTCTGCCATCTGTTCAGCTTCATCCCCTATTAAACTTCCTTCTTTATCCCTACAATGCGTTGGTCTTGGCTGATAGCCTTTCTTTATGTTTCCGACTTCCTTGTAAAAATTCCTTATCTTTTTATTTTTATTGTTCTATTTATTTTTCTTTGTGCAATCTTTTATGGACTCTGCACATTTATTTTGCCTTCTTCTTTTCATCCTGGTACAATTCTTGGGTTTCTTCTGTAGCTGTTTGTAACATTCTTATTCTTAATAATTTTTTTCTGTTTATTTCTTCTCTGCAGTTGTCGTCTACCCATTTTTCCTTTTTTTTGTCTTTTATACTTATCCAAACTGCTTCTGGTTGCTTCTTTTACCATTTCTTCTATTATTTTCCACTTTTCTTCTACGGTGGATTGCTGATTTAGTTCTTCTAGCTTACAATTGTTGTATATCTCTTGTCTGTATTTTCTTGTTATTTTCGCTCTTTGGACGTCTCCCATACTACGTCTTTGCTGCTCCTTTCTTGGCTCCAGAGCTACCTGTTTTAATTTTGCACCTACCAATAGATGATCAGAATGATATGTTCTCACATTTGCAATCATTTTGCATATTTTTCTTGTATTAGTACGTGATCTATTTGGTTGGTCTTCTTTCTGCCCTGTATGATCCATGTGTCTTTATATATATTTTCCTTTTAAAATGAGTGCTCGTTATCTTCATTTCTTTCTCTATTGCGAAACTGATGAGCCTTAGTCCATCATCATTACTTTCTTCATGTTTACTCTTTCCACCTGTTACTTCTGTGTATACTTTTTGTTACCCACCTTTGCATTGGCATCTCCTATTACAATTTTTAAATCCTGTTTTGGGAATTCATAAAATTTATCTTTTCTCACAGGTCCCCTTTATTCTTAAGTAGTATAGCCTGTCTGTAGTTGGCATGAAACTCTTCTGTATTGTTCCTTTCACTAAAAGCCCAACCCCATTTTTTTTGCTCTCACTCCCGTTTGTAAAAGTATATAGTTTTCTATTTTCGTTATGTCATTGCCTTTCAGATGCATTTCCTGTATTGCTTTTCTTGTTTTTTTATGTCTTCCAGATTGATGTCCTTTTCCTTTGTCTTAGTCGTCCGGTTATTGCTATCCTGATTGTTTAATATTAGTTTTTTGATTTAGTATTCTCTTTTGGTACCTGCGCAAGATCGTGGAACTCATCGTTCCATTCATACATTTCATTCCCTACAATTAACTTTTTATAGACAATTTTTGTTTGGCTTCCCTTGTTTTTTTCTATTCTAGTCTTTTGACGTATCTTGTACTGTATTTTTTTTCCTCCAGAGTGAAGTCGTTCTCTATATATATATAATAAACTGCTATGCGCCTTAATTTATTCTTGTTTGCCGTTATTTTTATTTTTTCTTCCCAATTATCTAATTCTATGACTATTGCTTGTCTTCTTTTTTTATGCTGTTTTTTTGGTTTACTCCTAGCTTGCTTTTTATGAAACTGTCTACACTTTCTTTAGGGTTGGCATCCGTTACTAATTTAGTGACCACTGTATTGTTCTTTTTATTTCTTTTCTCCAGCATTTCTTATTTAGCTTCTAAATATTCTATTTTCTTCCCTTTCTTCTTTCTTCTCTCTCCCATTTCTCTTCTTTTTTTATTTCCTCCTTCATTTCTTAAAAACCATTGATCATATTGTTATTCATTCTTTCAATAAGTATTTTAAGTTTTTCCATGTTGTTATCTGCGTGTTTACTTGGCTCTATCTTTTGGTAATATTTTCTGATTAATAACTGCTGTACTTCACTTTTTTGCTGTATTGGTGATCTTGCTGTCTTTCGAAAAGATGCACTCCTTCTATGCCTTCTTAGTGTGGTGTTTCTCGCTTTCTTTTAATGTTTTCCTCTTGTCCGTCTGTATTGATTAATTCTAAGTTTTGTTTTGTTTTAACACTCAAAAACTCAGAAGTTCTTTAAGGAACCCGAGCTGAATGTGCGTTTTTTTTTATTTTAATGTCTTTATCTATCTACCTTTTCCCTAACTTTAGCGGGTGTTTAAAGACTTGGCAGTACCGCTTTCGGTACTTTTATCTTACGCAAGGCCGCTTTTATCACTTCTATTTTACTTGTTCCTTATCACTTATTTAATTTAAAAACCATCAAATTTTACACTGTATGTTTTATTTTGCTACCGCCACTATTCCACACAATATTTCTGCGTTTATCATCACTTTTTTGTACTTTAATTAATTTCGTCGTTAATTAATTATTGAAACTCTTGACAAAATTCCGTTGCGGACAAGACCGTATGTGCGGTTATCCTGTCGCACAGCATTTCTGTCCCTTGATATGACATATAACTTGTTAAATAGTTCAATTGTTTAACAATTTTTTTAGAGTCAAGCTTAACTATCTCAAAAGACGAAAAGATTTTTGCACAACCCTAATACTGCTGGAGTCAAACCAATAAATAAATGATGGACTATTACATGCACTCTGTATCATTCGCTACACATCTGGTGAATGTATCTCGCATAATATACTGAGCTACTAAAATGTGTTTTGGGACTCTTCACATACATAGAAAATATAAGATTTCTTAGTTGGCATACATGTATATTGTATATAGATTGTAGTGCAAGAAATCCAGCAATACCCGAGACTCAGTTTTATTTATTTTTCAAGTTAAGGCCTTTTTGCTTTGTAGGGTAATATGTTGTCATTAGATAATATATTTTGCTTTCAGTCCTGTATTTATAAAATAATACAAATACTGTTCTCGTTTTCTATGAATTGATGTATGTTCGACAGTGTGATTGAGAGATGTTCAGATAATAAACACAAGGGACGTTTTGATGTACTTGCATTAAAAAAATATTTCTTTGGTGTAAAACAAGCATCGCCAGTGGTCGTTATAATAGACGATTTAATACTTAGTTTGTAATATGTCGTTGTGATTTAATTGTGTAAAGAAAATCTCTATTAATTGCAATTTACAAATTTAATAATGCTTATACTGATTACAAATAGCAAATAAGTTTTATCAAACATTCACAACAGTAATTTCTGCGTAATATTACAGTTTTCCCCAGAAAGTTCTAGCAACTTAATTACTAATTACGTATTGTTCGTATGTATTAATGAAACTTTAGTGAACTGCGGCGTAGCCCTCCTTCAGAATTTAGTAAATTGACCGTGGCGTCAGCTTACGACAGCGTCGCATCGGTGAATAAAACATGCCTGTGTCATACATTTAAATAAAAGTACTACTTATATACGACAAAAAGTGGAGATTCGAAATTCATTCTCTGATAACATGGTAGAGAATTCTAGAGTAATATCGTTTTTCACATTGTTCGTAGTTATTAAATTGAGTTAACGAGTTCAGTCGCGTCACGTTTCATTTTTATTCGCAATTTCTTTTAGATGCACAGAAAAGAGATTAATGTGTCGAGTGTTTACAAGTTAGTAAGAAAATAAAATTGCATTTTGTTAACAAGTTTTCTAATTTTACACATCTTTTCATTTCCTTTATTTGAAATGAACTAACTAGGATGCTACATTGCTGTATTTACAAATCTATCTTCTAAATCACATTTATTCATTCATTCATTGAATTTAGTAAACCCAGGGTTGTTTTCAATTAGTACAACAACAAATAGTTTAATAATTGTTTTGCTTGTAATAATTGTTTCCAACATCAACACAGACTCTAATCAGTTTATAATAAAAAAACCGTAAACTTTGAGATGGTCGGATATTTAATAAAACCCATTCAGCCATACATATAAGTTCTTTATTGAACAATTGACCGGCACTTCCAGTTTGTTTATAATCACAGTATAACTTATATCCAAGTTAACATATTTACAAAGAATATAAAATACACTGCTATTACTATCTATCATTATTCATTACTATAAAAACTTGTAATGGTCACTTTTTGTTATCATATCGTGTGTTATACGAGGTATGTGAGAAAAGTAATGAGACTGATTTCATACTAACCAAAGTTTTTATTTTTTTCAAACAACAATGTTATCCCCTTCAAAGTAGTTCCCTTGGGCAGCTATACACCGGCGGAGTCGTTGTTCCCACTCTTGGTAGCAGCGCTGGAAGTCTTCAACTGGTATGGCTTTTAACTGGTCGGTCACAGTCTTTTGAATGTTCTCCAGAGTTCCAAAATGACGTTCTTTTAGAACATGTTTCAATTTCGGGAAAAGGAAAAAGTCACAAGGACTCAAATCAGGTGAATAGGGGGGATGAGGAACAACAGTAATGCGTTTTGAGGTCAAAAATTCACTGATGGAAATTGCTGTGTGACACGGAGCATTGTCATGATGTCTGTCAAAATTTGATGCACGGTGAAAGTGTTTAAATTTAATTGTTCACTCATCATCCTTATTGTTAAACGACGGTCTGATCTCACAAGAGCCCTCACACGTTCAACGTTTTTGTCAGTTTTTGAAGTTGAAGGTCTCCCTGAGCAAGGTTCAACTTCAACGTGTTCTCGGCCGTCCAAAAATGATTTGTGCCAGCGGAAAACTTGTGCTCTTGATAAGCACTGTTCCCCATAGACCTGTTTCAACTTTTCAAAAGTAACACTTGCGGATTCACCAAGTTTAACACAAAACTTTATTGCCCAACGTTGCTCTAAATTCCGATGTTCCATTTCTGTAATACACAACAAAAACACAACTTCACTGATGGCGCTGTCAAAAATAATGTGTTAGCTGTACGGAGTTGTAACTCGGACTGAAAAAGTGGAAGCGATAAACAAACCGGTTTAGCACAGGCCGGTAGATACAACGTTGCCAGATTTCCCGCAGTGTTGCCAGTCTCATTACTTTTCTCACACACCTCGTATTTAAGCAGTACTTTCGGCGTGTTCCTGTTTTTCTCTGATAGTTCTCTTAGTTGGAGGGATATTTTTATAATGTTGAGTACACACGGAAAGATCAAGTAGTTTTTTTGCAGCTTCATCTATCTTGAAATGAATTGTATGGGTTGACGGATTTTTTCCAATTTAATTAGTATAGCAAGAGGGGCACAAGGTAAATTCTCTTCAGTCTTTAATGTTTCTTTTGAAATATGTTGAACTTTCACAGCTGTGACTTATTTTCCGGCTAATATTACTCCATCGTATATTATTTGGTGGACTGATTAAGGTTGGACTATCCTTATCACAATTAAGTGATTGGAAACTTTGCAGTATTATCTTAATTAGTAACCTTGCAAGTTAACTCCACTGTGGGATCTGGGCCACTTATTTAATATTAATTATGTCTGGTAATTTTTTTATATCTCGACGAGAGATAGTACTTTTTCGGTTCTCTCTAAACCAAGTTTCCGTGAAGGCTGCTAAGAAAAGAGAATTTATCTGTAGCTTCAGCCAACTCACTGCCCGATTATCCGATGCTGGTTGTGTAATTGGATGTCCATTGGCTGGAATGGTGGTGCCTTGGTGGACCTCCTCAACATGATCGGCGTTAGAAATCTAATTGTTAGAAATTTGTGTTTATACCTTTAATAACTATATTCTATTTTTACTAATTTCGCTTAGTATTACAAGTTTAACGCACTCAAATGCATTCGGATACAGTTATCTTTTACTTGGTTAACTGACTGTTAAAATTCTATTTGTCTTTAACATGGTTTTTTGAATTTTAAAAGAAATTTAAGCGAACTTATGAAGAGTGAGTTAAGAAGGGTTTTTTGTGCGTTGTTTGTTGCAGATTTCTATCTCTGTAATCCAGTTTTTTACAGCACTGAAGAAAATTTTGAACATCTGGTTATCGTGGAAAGTCTATTTTTTTTATTTCTCTTAATTACCGTTTCTTAAGCTTGAATTAATTGTTAAAAATTGTACGGGTTTAAATTCTGTAATATAAAAGAATATTTTAATAATCAGAATTTCACATGCTTGCCGTCTGGATTTTTAATATTAAATATGTCGGGTTTTTGATTTTGTTTTTGTGGAGCACACTGCTCCCTAGCTTTCGTCGGCTATGTTAAGCCTTCTCATTTCGCAATAATTATTATACTACCACACATGCTCGATTCGATTTTGGTATATTTCTTTAATTAAGAATATTTAATTAACATAACATACTGTAACTTATTTATATTTATCGATGTGCACGGGCGCTTGGCACATAGTCGAAGGCGTTGGCTTCTTTTTATTTTTACTTAGTTCTCTTAAGTGCAGGACGCCGGGTAAACGGGCAGATAATTTCACCGACGACAAATGACTGAAAACCTCGACAAAATATTTTATGGTATTTCTAAATTTTTGTGTTTGAAAGCAAATTTTTATTGAAGGAGCTAGATTAAATCCTTTTTGTTTTGATTTAAATAACTTTAATTAAATTGGATTTTCTTGATCTCTTAAATATTAGGATAAACTGGGTATTATATAAATTTTTTATTGCTGATGTTAGTTATAAATATTTAATTGTTGAAGTGTGGAAATTTATAAATGCTTTATTATTGATGTTGGTTTTAATTATTTATTGGTTGGATTGTGGAAATATTTGTAACTTATCTATTTATTTATTATTGTTGGTTATAACAAATCCTTAAGTATACGGTTATATATTTGTTACTATTTGCATATAGTTATTGTGTTCCTTTGGGAACTGGCGCCCTTTATTATTGTTTTTTGCGAATATATATCTAAATTAAATTCCAAGTGTGTTTTACTCCTTCTTATCCGTCCTCAATGCCATCCACTGAGTTAGCTGGCCTGGAACCATTTGAGTCTTAGTTAAACTAAAGTAAATTCAATTTTTGTAACGAAAAGGTTGCATTACAAACTATTAACCACTAACATTAAATAAATAATTGAAATTGCAGATATCTGTATCCCTAAAGTATTAGAAAATTTAAGATGGGTAAGATATTTCAAGAAATTGTCACATTGATTACGACTTGCAGTGATAAAATAAATCCCACGAAAGTAGCATCTTTTAGGTGTAAGAAATAACTTGATGGACTATCGTGCTTATAGTTAGTGAGTGTTCTTCGTGTAATTAAAACTCTAATAAGGATAGTTTTCTTAATTTAATTTTAGAAGTAAAACAGATGTATCAAGAAATATTATAACTCATGTAAGCATCTTAATTTTAGAATACACAATACAATCTAAAAATGAACATGTCGAAAGATACAAGTATTTACATTTAATGCAATATCCAAGTGCACAAGAAATGAGACATCTTTGTGTTATATAGTGTTTTTGTGAGACGAAAAAGCTTTTTCCAGAAGTGCAGATCTCACTTTTAACTTTTAACAGCTTTACTGATTGTTAGTGAAAGGTGAATTGTTGTTTCAAAAACTTTAAAACACTATCTTGAATTTCAAATGAAAATGAATGTTGCTTTTGAAGAATACTTTTTGTTAACATTAGATATATTTTTTAGACTATAAAGTTTCAAGCAAAATCCGGTAAAAAATAAAATCTGTAGACTGAGAAAGACTTGCAAAGTTATTATCATAAATACTCGAATAGAAATACATGTGAGAAAAGCGAAAATTTTTTCTCCTATTTATACTAAACACTAGTAACCTAAGTTCTAGTTATGAGCCCTTTTCAATAAACTCAACCACACCAATAGAGAGTAATATACTCGTAATATCTAATTTAATCAATATTATATATTTACAAGCAATTTGGAGCATATATTTTGTTGCAGTAATTACATCTGACATACTATTACATACCAATATCTAGATGGAAATTTATCGCAGATATTTGATAATCCGAAAACACTCTTGTTAAATCTAATTGTTTAGCCGGAAAATCTTTATTATTCCTTTTATTTTATCTTGTACAATATTATAGGACACCTTCTACGAAAAAGTGAATTTTCTTTTAACAAAAAGCAAAAATTCAATATTTTGTCTGCTTTTTGCTCTTTTGGTTTTTTATCGGTCACTCTTTACTTCATGTGTATACAATGCATACCTTTTCTGTAGTAGTTGAATGGTATAAACATCTTACCACTGTTCTATAAAGTAGTCATTTAAGCCCCTTCCACTTCTCTCTAGTCGAAAATGTAGGTAATACCCTAAATATAAAATTGTTTCACTGATGTTTATAAATCAAAGATTTAATTCATTTGGTGTTCAAACGTGAGTCAGTAGTATAACTATACCGGTTCTAGCTCAACTCATTAAGGCGATGACATCATGATTTCTAATTATCATTAATGACACTTAATTAGTCTATGTTATCAAGATTTCTAATGATACTTAATGAGCATATGACATCATGATTTCCCAGTTATCATTAATGACACATAATGAGGGGTTGACATCATGATTTATAATTTCCATTAACGACACCTAATGAGCTTTCTCTAAGGACATAGTTAATGAAAATATAGTTTTAGATTTTCTAATGACGTTCTAGAAAAGTTTTTCAAGTTTTCCAAAAACTTTCTTTTTAGAACTTGCCATTCTCTAATTCTAGAAAACAAGTTCTTTCACTACCT
>VTPC01090773.1:78532-126932 GCA_011009095.1 Ignelater luminosus | reverse complement strand
TATTTTAGTGAAATATAAGATTTATTATTCAAGAATATTGCACATAATATAACATGTGATGAGACAAGGTAAATATTATAATATTATGGTTTAGTAAACTACATACCACCAAATTGTTTTATGTAATTTTTCTCTTATTTGTTTATCATTCTTAACTGCATTACTGTAATGTTTTAGCTTATCTGGGATATAAAACATCAACTTACAGATTAAAAACTGCAAAGAAAACAGACGAAAGAGTAAGGATAACGCAAGAAATATTAACAGCAATGAGGATTTTAAAAATGTATACATGGGAAATGTTTTTTTCAAAATCTGTCAACAAGCTCAGAAAGTACGTTGATATATTTTAATTTATTGTCAGAACCGGTTTAAGGCTGTGTCAAGCACGACAGCAGTCTGGTGTTATGGCTATAAAATAACATTTGGTATACTATACACGATGTCCTAAGACTTGAGACAGATGCTTTCAGATGGTTGATTATTTATAAAGCTTAGGGCAGAATCTCGAAAATCCTTACTTTGAGTACTAAATAAATGCTCTCAAAACAATATACATGTTGTTGCAAGTACAAATGCCATAAATTCACTTTTTTATATAAAATACAACTTTATTCATATTGTTACATATGTATATTCCCACGAAATCTGCTTATCATCAATCGTTTTTAACTACATGCCAGATGAAAACGTTGAGTAAAATCTCTTTGAGAGATTCGGACAACATGTATATGCAACACCCTGTATATAAGAAACTTAATTGGAAGGAAATTTAAGGAAAGTATTCAAATTAAGTAGAGCACCCTATATATTGACAATGTTATAAGAGGATATCCCAAGCACTATGTTTTAAATTGAGTCCACCAAACTTATTCCTGTACTTGGGTATTAAATAGTTTAAATGGCTTGTTTATTATTTTTTTAACACTACAAGATTAGACAAAATCTGGGAAAGTTTTTCCTATCGAAACATGTTGCTCAAGAAAGATACTTTAAATATTTAAGATTTACTAAACAAGAATTGTATTTTTATCCATTATGTATTCTTTCTAATTCCAAGAAAACAATTTTATTTCAGAAAAGAGCTAACCAATTTACGAATACTGTTTTACATAAAATCAATAGCTATTGCAATTGGTCAACTAACCACTAGATTAGCGTTATACGTATGTGTAATAGCTTATATTGGTTTTGGAAATCATATAACAGCAGAACAAGCGTTTGTTGTTGCTGGTACATTGTCTGCTTTACGTGCGGCTTTACATATTTTTTTGCCCATGGGAATCGCTCACATAGCTGAGCTAAAAGCTTCTTTGCAAAGAATAACAAACTTCTTAGAAATGGAGGAAGTTCCTGAAAATTCAAACGTTGACCACACAGAAAAAAAGCAACCTAGAGTCCGTATAGAAAATGCTGTTGTAAAATCAGATACAGGAGATAATATTTTAGAAAATATTAATTTAGAAATAAAACCAGGTTTAACTACACTGACAGGGCCTGTTGGTGCTGGTAAATCGACTTTGCTTAAATTGATGTTATCTGATGTAAAGAGTGATCAAGGAACAGTAAAGATTTCTGGTAAAATGTCGTATGCTTCACAAGAACCGTGGTTGTTCCCCGGAAGTGTCAGACAAAATATTATATTTGGTGAGGTTTTTGATGAGCAACGTTATAAAACTGTTGTGAAAGTATGTGCTCTCAAAAAGGATATTGATGCATTTCCAGAAGGTGATAAAACTTTCCTTACAGATAAAGGACTAAATTTAAGTGGAGGACAAAAGGCACGCATTAATTTAGCAAGAGCCATTTATAAGATAGCCGATGTATACTTATTAGACAATTGTTTATCTGCGGTAGACACGCATGTTGGTAAACATATATTCCAGGAATGTATAAAAGGTTTTCTCAAGGACAACATATGCATACTAGTGACACATCATGACTATTTCTTGCAAGCCGCAAACGACATTATATTATTAGATAAGGGTATCATAAAATTCCGAGGCAGTTACGGCATTCTCAAAGAAAAATACAACCAAGAATTTGTGACCACTATAAAGAATTATAAAAACACTGAAAATTATGCGAAGGCAGAAGAAATTGAAGAGAAGATTGGCAATCATGTTGATGATACTGAGGAAACCAGTAAATTGCTTTTGGCCAGAATTCCTACCAAAAAACATATTTATGAAGAAACTGAAGAAGAAGGCACAGTCAAAAAAGAAGTTTACTTTAAATATTTCACTTCTGGGGGTGGAATAAAAATGTTATTCTTGATGATGGTTTTATCTATAATAGCACAAGTAGCAGTGAGTTGGTCGGATTATTTTGTAAGCTTTTGGTAATTATATTGAATTATAACGTAAAGTAAATATTAAAAATGAATAACTTAGGGTTGATACGGAACAAGACCTATCAGGATTTAGGTATAATCACACAACCGATTCTCCAGAATACAAGTTACTTGAAGAATCCCACAGCAGCTTGATGAAGCTGTATTCGTTTGTAATTCTTGCTGCCGGCATTTTTACTGTGTTAAAAACGTTTGCATTTTTCACTTTTGCTACTCTAGCTTCTAGAAATGTCCATAAGTTAATGCTGGAGAAGGTCTTAAACGCAGCGATGATTTTTTTCGATACACATCTATCAGGAAATATTCTTAATAGATTTTCCAGAGATTTGGGAATATTAGACGAAAAAATGCCCTACACAGTTTATGAAGTCGCTATGGTAAGTACTCAGTTTATTTTAATTTATTGTTAGTTTATCTGTATGAGAGTTGTCTATAATTTTGAGGAAAAAATGCAAAAAAGTTTGAGGATTAAACACAAATTTGTCAATTGTTAGATAAAAATCCTATTGTGGAAAATTCGTTTTCCACAGAAAACAAAATTGTATCGTTTTGCAATGAAATAACCGATGGGGTGGTATTGGTTGTCAGCACAAGGTTGTATATGAAAATCTTCAAAGCAATTTATCGTTTCCATCTTTCTATAATAGAATAAATAGTAAATTAATTGAGGCAAATGCGCATCAAATTATATTATCAGTCTTTTAGTGCATGCCAGCTTTTCTTGGAAGTGGGCCATCACAGTCACTATAGATTTTTATTTACTGTAATAATTTAATTTTTAGACAATAATTACAATATTAGCAACTGTATCAGTTGTTTCATCAGTCAGCTTATTCTTTATCATTCCATCAGCCATTTACATACTCGTATTGGTCTTAGCTCGTCAACTCTATATACCAACAGGTCGAAGTATAAAAAGATTAGAAGGAGCAAGTAATAAAATTAAAAGATTGTGCTAATAAAATGACTGAAGCATCTCTATTATTTTAGCTCGGAGTCCTGTAATTGGACATCTCAATGCGACGCTTGAAGGATTAACAACAATAAGAGCTAGTAAAGTGCAGGCAATCTTAAAAAGCGAATTCGACAGACATCAAGATCACTATAATTCTGTATCGTATATGCATTCAGCTACAACAAGGGCATTTGGATTTTATTTGGACACATTAAGTTCATTTTATATCACTGTCATAACTCTCACATTCCTATTTATTAAAACTGGTAACGTAAAACTCTACACTTGAAATGGATATTTAGAATACTACTCATGACTATTTCAGAAACTCTTGCTGGGCAAGTTGGATTAGCTATAACGCAGTCGTTTTCGTTATCAGGGCTTTTAAGGTGGGGAGTTAGACACTGGGCGGATCTTGAGAATGAAATGACTTCATGTGAAAGAGTCTTAGAGTACTGCAAGATTGAATCTGAAGACAAATCAGGATATAAACTGACTAATTGGCCAAACAGTGGAAAAATAGTTTATGCCGATGTAAATTTACGGTATAGTTCCACAAGCAAAGGGGTTTTAAAAGATGTAAGCTTTACAGTACTACCAAAGCAGAAAATAGGAATTGTCGGCAGAACTGGTGCTGGAAAGTCTTCTGTTGTCTCTACCTTATTTAGAATGTACGAGTTTAAAGGTAGCATCTGTGTTGATGATGTTGATATTAACACTGTAGCTGTCGAATCATTACGATCTAAAATCTCTATTATACCTCAAGATCCAGTTTTGTTTTTGGGAACTGTCAGAAGTAATTTAGATCCCAATCACGAATATTCAGACGAAGAATTGTGGGAAGCATTAGAAGTAGTCGAAATAAAAAGGCTGGTGGGTAGTCTTAATGATAGCATATCTGAAGGTGGTGCTAATTTTAGTATAGGTCAAAGACAATTGCTATGTTTAGCACGAGCAATTATACGTAATAATGTAATTTTAATATTGGACGAAGCTACTGCCAACGTAGATCCACAGACAGACAGTCTGATACAGAGAACTATTAAAAACAGATTTTCTGATTGTACTGTAATAACAGTAGCACACAAATTACATACCATTATGGATTCTGATAACGTGTTGGTTATGGATTCAGGAGTTGGAGTCGAATATGATCATCCAACAGCATTACTAGAAAAGAAAGGGTTATTCTACAACATGGTTAAAGAAGCGGGGTTATTATAATAAGGATGCGACATTACGGTTTTTATAATTTTTTGTAGCTTGTAGTTTATTGTTTATGTCGAAAAAAAATAATTACACATATAAGTCGGATTATTTTGAAATAAAGTATTTTAGTAATGCAGAATTTTGATTTTTAAAGATAAGCTAGAAGTGAATATTTTTTAACCATTTGCTTTGTTTGTACAGGTTGATCGAAAACGCGAAAACGGGAAAACTAAAATTTGCCGTTTTCGACCGCCTTGTAAACTCACAAAACGTTTGGTTCTACTTTATTAAAAATGTGAATTAACTTCTTAATTATACCAGGGCCAGTTGAGAAGTTTGATAACATTTCACACAAATAACTGAATAACGCCAAAACTTTTAGGTATTAACCCACATAATGCTATATTGTTGCAAGCAACAATAAATGATAAATACGACAATATCAAAATATGCAGGATGCCCTATACAAAAAAACTGAATAAATTGTCAATTTTCGTTTCTCGATCATTGTGTATAAAAGAAATGATGTAGTTGAAATTTTAATAATAATTCCCAAAGATTAGAGATCAAAGTTTAGTACTGCAAGGTTTTTAAGCAGCAGCATTGGACAAGGTATAAGAAAATAGCAAAATATAGGAAGTGTACTATTTAAGAAAACTTAAGTTTTATGCGCAACGCTTTTATGGGACACTCTGCGTAGTAAAGAATAATTTTAGTTTGTAAAATATACGTTCTATACAACTTTTCCTAGTAACAGTTTTTAATATTCCTACAAATAACGGCACTACCCTCCAAGCACGGCCCGTGCAGGATGTCCCAACATCCTGTATAAAATCATTGCTTGTTCAACATAAAAAATACACTCTAAAAAAGTGAAAATCTCTTTATGAAAATGCACAGAATGTCTTTCCATTGAAAGTGGTAAGAGAATTGTCAGGCAGATTCATGACGACTAAAACAACCTGACCTAACCTAACTTAATCCAACCCAGTTCTGTCCTTTAATTCAACCTAAAGTAAAGAAATAAAAAAACTATAAAATAAGAATGCTTGGTAATATTTGTTGGTTTTTAAAAGAAAACTCCAAGATAATATTCTTTCCTATTAATAATTCATGACTTGTCTAGTTCGTGAAATTCAGTTTCGAATTTCAATATACAAGGCAACGCTGAAAATTCTTGGATAAAAGAAAACTACTGTAGATACAACAAAAACTTATTTATAATTTTTCAAAGTATTCTTGTTCATGCTCAATACATTTGTTTATGCGGGAGAACCACCTAGAGAAAGCCTCACGGAACACATTTTTCTACTCCACTTCTTTAACAAATTCTGCTACTGCTTCTTCTGAAGTTGAAAATGTGCGTCCACGAATTATATTTTTTACCCCTGAAAAAAGGCAAAAGTCACAGGAGGCTAAATCTGGACTGTACGGTGGATGTTCTACTAATTTGACCCTCGCTCTTTCCAAAAATTCACCAATTCGAGCAGCAGAATGAACAGTGTAATTGTGTTGTCATGTCATTACCGTCGAATGTTTTTGATTTTGTGAAATATTTTGGGTAAACATTGGGTAATGTACCACCCACTATTAACGGTTCTTTGATCCTCTAAAGTGATTGTGGCCAAATGACCACTCGCAGAAAAAAAGAAGTGACCATTTCTTTCCCTACACTTTGTGCTTGTTTAATTTTCATTGGTGGCTCTTCGTTTGGAAACACCCAAACTGTCGATTGCATCTTTAATTCTGGGTCAAATTGGTAAATCCAAGACTCATCCCCAGTAATGATGTCAAAGATTCGCTTGATTGAACCATTTTGATAATCTTCAATCATTTTTTTGGCACGATTTCACAAGTGCGTTTTTTTGTTGGTTAGGCAGAAGTTTGGGGACCCAACGCGAAACAAGCTTACGAACACCTAAGTGTCCGTGTAAGATTTTATTTACTGCTGCCGAACCAATATTTGAACTCGCTTGTATCAAACAATAACAGATTCGTCTGTCTTGATCCACACCACGTTTAAATTCGGTATACCAACCAAAAATCGTTGAGTGTGATGGAGAAGAATAGGGAAATGCTGTTGACAATCTTTCCAAGCACTGTTGTTGATCTAAACCACTTTTAAAGCCATAGAAAATCATAACACAAAAATGCTCACTGTTCAATTCCATTGTTAAAACAGAAAATATGCCAACATGTGTAATACTTTAAAAATTACTCAGCACGTGGTTGAGCTAAGCACTTGAAACTTGAACTGACAATTACTCATGGCACTGGTGACGTATAAGTAAAGCGGCGTTGCCACAACTTAAACAGTGTTGACACAACTTAAACAGTGTTAACACACCTAAAAATATTCCGCGTCACCCTCGTACTTTGATAAATCTTCAGTTACTCTACTTTATAATTAATAATACCATACAGCGTAAAAAACTAAATAACTACGTTCCTTTTTTAATAATAAGCAAGCTGGAGTTTCTGTACTTGTAGGGCCCTTATTGAATAATATTTGTAATCGTGTAAGGCTAAAACAGTTTAAATGCTAAACCATCATAGTATTTCTGTACGGCACTGTTAGATTTTGTGTTACTATCTTTGACTACTTATAAATTGTAAGTATAGCCATTCTGATTTTTAGCTTACCTGGGATATAAAACATCAATTTACAGATTGAAAACAGCACAGAAAACAGACCAAAGAGTAAGGATAACTCAAGAAATATTAACAGCAATGAGAATTATAAAAATGTATACATGGGAATTGTTCTTTTCTAAATCTGTTGGCACACTCAGGAAGTACGTTTGTATACATTAAATTTATTCTTTTAGCAATTATTTGTCGTAAGACATTAGGTAAGTTTCATTATAAAATCAATTTCTTGGTCTTTAGGTTTTGTTTTTATTTAACTTAATTGTTAGGTGTAATTGTAGATATTGCTATTTGCCGTTAAACTATACATAGTCTACTATAGAATATCTTACATGATCATTTAGATAATCTCGATTTTTAAAAGGATGCTTTCCTATTCTTTTTCTTTGAGGCTATCGATATGCAAAGGACTGTTCTGGTTTTGTACTTCTGTTAGATGAAATGCAACTTTCCCTTTTTTCTATATTGTCTTCAAAGATGCTTCCCAAAATCTTTTGGTAGTATACGTAGATATCTAAAAATAAATTTCATTTTCATTTTTTGCTGCTTAGCAATAATATTACTCAATAAGTCATGACCAGTCCCAAAGCGTCTTCTACTAACTTCATCTAAAAACATTTTACTTAATATATTTTTGCTGTCGTATTTAGGTAACGTACTTTCATAATTTTTATTTCCTTTTTGTTTCAGGGAAGAACTACGCAACTTACGAATAATATTTTATATAAAAACATTGGCCATCTCAATCGGCCGATTGAGTTCAAGAGTAGCACTGTATATTTGCGTCATGAGTTATGTTGCTCTTGGTAACCACATCACCGCGGAAAAAGCGTTTGTTGTTACTGGCTGTTTTGGTATTCTACGGTATGTTTTAACAGGTTATATTCCAGCAGGAATTGCTCAATTAGCTGAGCTTAGAGCTTCATTACACAGAATAACAAGTTTTCTACTATTAGAAGAAGTACCTCAAAATCAAAATGTTGAATATATAGAAACAAAGCAACCTAAAGTCTATATAAAAGATGCTGTAGTAAAATCAGATAAAGGAGTTAATGTTTTGGAAAATATTAATTTAGAGTTAGAACCAGGTTTAACTATACTAACGGGATCGGTAGGTGCTGGTAAATCGACCTTGTTTAAATTAATGTTATCTGATATAAAAAAAGATGGAGGAACGGTAGAAATTTTTGGTAAAATGTCGTATGCTTCACAAGAACCGTGGTTGTTTCCTGGAACTGTCAGACAAAATATTATATTTGGTGAACGGTTCGATGAGACACGTTATGAAACTGTTGTGAAAGTATGCGCACTAAAAAAGGATTTTGATACATTTCCATATGGAGATAAAACCTACCTAACAGATAAAGGACTAAATTTGAGTAGAGGACAAAAGACAAGGATTAATCTAGCAAGAGCCGTTTATAAAGTGGCAGATATATATTTATTGGACGACTGCTTTTCCGCCGTAGATAACCATGTTGGCAAACATATTTTCCATGAATGCATAAAAAAATTTCTCCAGAATAAAATATGCATCTTAGTGACACATCACAGTCAGTTCTTTCGTGAAGCAGATAACATTGTGTTATTGGATAAAGGAATCATAGAATATCAGGGCAAATATGCCCATGTCGAGGAGAAACACATGCAGAAATTTATGATTGTTATAGATAGTTATGAAGACATCAAAGAAGGTTATAAGAAGGTAGAAGAAATTGAAGAAACAATTGCTAATAATATTGAGAATGCTAATGAAACCAGTAAATTACTGTTAGCTGCAGCCCCCACAAAAAAGCATATTTATGAAGAATCTACAGCAGAAGGTGCGGTCAAAAAAGAAGTTTACTTTAAATATCTTATTTCTGGAGGTGGAATTAAAATGTTAATCTTATTGGTGATTTTATCAATTTCTGCGCAAGCAATGTCAAGTTGGTCAGATTATTTTATAAGCTTTTGGTAAACGCAGTAGTGCATAAATACAGAATGAACATTAAAATGGTATGTTTTAGGGTTGATATGGAGCAAGAATTGTCAGGCTTTAGACATAATCAAACAACAAATTCGACAGAATACAAAGAACTTGAGAAATCCCACGATAGTGTGATGAAACAGTATTCGTTTGTAATTCTTGGTGCAGTCGTTCTCAGTTTATTAAATTCTTTTGCATTTTTTACATTTGCCATTAAAGCTTCCAAGAATATTCATAATTTAATTTTAAAAAGAATCTTAAATGCAGCGATGATGTTTTTCGATACGCACTTATCAGGAAATATACTTAACAGATTTTCCAGAGATCTGGGAATATTAGATGAAAGCATGCCTTATACAGTTCTCGATATCAGCGGTGTAAGTAATATTCTATAGCATATACCCTGCATGTCTATTTGTGCTATCACTCGTTAAATAATTTACAAATTTCTTTTGCAGATAATTCTCTCACTGTTAGGAACATTATCAGTCGTTTCGTCAGTGAACTTATTTTTCCTCATTCCGTCCACTTTCTATATAATAATATTGCTTATAGCTCGTCGATTATACATACCAACGGGCCGAAGTATAAGAAGATTAGAAGGAGCAAGTAATAGCTTTATAAAAGCTATAGCACTAACAAATTTATTTATTCTTATTGTTTTAGCTCGAAGTCCAGTAATTGGCCATTTGAATGCAACATTAGAAGGATTAACAACAATAAGAGCAAGTCGAACAGAACAAATTTTAAGAAAAGAGTTTGACAGACATCAAGATCTTTATAATTCTGTGGCTTACATGAATCTAGCTACAACAAGAGCTTTTGGATTTTATTTGGATGCATTCAGTTCATTTTATATGGTTATCATTACTCTCACGTTTTTATTTATTAAGACCGGTAAAGTTCTGTATCTTGCTTAAGACCACAATTTGAAATACTATTGAGGATTTTTTCAGAAACTCTTGCTGGACAAGTTGGATTAGCTATAACGCAATCATTCTCGTTGACAGGACTCTTACAGTGGGCAGTTCGACAATGGGCCGAATTTGAAAATGAAATGACTTCTACTGAAAGAGTTCTAGAGTATTCGAAGATCGAATCTGAAGAAAAATCGGGAGATAGATTGAATAGTTGGCCAAGTAGTGGTAGAATAGTTTATACTGACGTAAGCTTACGGTATAGTTCTACAAGTGAAAAGGTTTTGAAAAACGTAAGCTTTGAAGTACTACCAAAGCAGAAGATAGGAATTGTTGGTAGAACCGGTGCTGGAAAGACATCTGTAGTCTCTACTTTATTTCGAATGTATGAATACAGAGGGAATATTTGTATCGATGATGTAGATATTAACAGTATAGCAGTTGAGTTGTTACGATCTAAAATTTCTATTATACCTCAAGATCCAGTTCTATTTTCTGGAACAATTAGAAGTAATTTAGATCCTTATAATAAACATTCAGACAAGGAGTTGTGGGATGCATTAGAGGAAGTTGAAATGAAAAGATTAGTAGATAGTCTCAATTGTAGCATATCTGATGGCGGTGTTAATTTTAGTATAGGCCAACGACAGTTGGTATGTTTAGCAAGGGCAATTATAAGTCATAATGTAATTTTAATATTGGACGAAGCCACAGCTAATGTAGATCCACAAACAGACAGCTTGATACAAAGAACTATTAAAAGAAAATTTTCTGATTGCACTGTAATAACCATAGCGCACAAATTACACACGATTATGGATTCAGATAATGTGCTGGTTATGGATTCAGGAGTTGGAGTCGAATATGATCATCCAAAAGTATTATTAGAAAAGAAAGGACTGTTCTACAACATGGTTAGGGAAGCAGGGTTGTTATAATAATGGTGTCATATTAGATGTCATTTTCTAGTTTGTATATGTTTAGATTAGAATGATGATAAATATGAAAAATATGTTGAAGTGTTTTAAAATAAATTATTTTATAACAATTTATCTACGTATGTAATTCTCTTTATAGATTGACCTTAAAATGGCGGGTATTTATGTTTCATCCCATTTTTAAATGTAACTCTTTTACTGTTATTTATTAAAGCTATTTAACATTCTACTTTCTATAAAAGGCTAAACGATAAATAAAAATCTTAATCGGTTAGCTAAGTTTTACCTCTATGTGAAAATGTATCAACATCCTTCCTTATCAGTGTGAATACTTTTACAATAGTCTTAAAAAGTTATAATGTTCCTTATCAAATGATTTACCAAATATAATATTTTGCTTGATAGATCCAAGTAACAACCATGACTCTTGTGAAGCATAGAGCATCTTACCAAAATCTACTGTTTTACGATTTTTTTTAAATATCAGACAACATTAATTTAAAAAAGGTGAATTTATCAGCATCTGCAGATCTCGTTTATATGGTTCAACCTGGTCCTATTGGAGTTTAATATTTTCCAAAACATTAACTCCCTTAATGGACACTTTGGTTTCACTAAAAATTCTGTTTGAAGTTTTTTGTTTTTATTACGATATTTATTTGTTTGCAATTGTTTTACAAATCAAACAAACGTAATCGTATAATTGTGTTCCAAGACATGTAAACTTACATATGTTAATTTCTAATTTTATTTAAAACGTTTGTGTTTTATTACATGTTATGATATGGAGAGCTCTTTTTCTCAGGGTCCTTATTTTTCTTCGTTTGGTTCTTAATTTTTTTATTATTTCTTGACAATATTAATTAATTTATTTTTTACTGTCATTACATTTATCAAACCAAAAACAACATTTTTTTTATACTCTCTTTTTTTATCATTTTCAAATATCACTACATTTTTAATATCATCACATTTCCCCTCCATATTAATATAAATTTTAAGCGTTTTATACTATAGCTTAAATTTTGATTAATATTTACTAAAATATACTCAATTGTGAATTCCATTACAATTTGATCTTTGTTTCTTTTATTTGTCTTATGTAATATAATAGATATTGTTTTGTTTCATGATATACATAATCATTTTTTTAATGGTGTTTTATTTTATGTTTTTATTCTAACCTTAATTATTTGAATTGACGGTCTTGCACTTTGACATTTGTCGAACGTCATTTTGACATTAGGCAACTGTCATTCATTCATTTTTTTTTCTGACATTAGTTAATTGTCATTTTTGACATTTGTCAATTGTCACTTTGACATTACATTATTTCAACAGAATAACAATTTAAAATTTTATAAGTTTAGTTACCATTATTAATATTTTATACAGGATTTTTTTATTGTTTTTTTTTAACTCAATATTCGATATTTTCATTTTATTTCACATTTCCTTCCTATTTCTTCCTTATTTTCCTCTATTTTCCAACTAGCTTTCATTCATGCTGCATTCATACAAATCATTTTCTACAACTTCTTAAGAAATTGCAAAAATTATTTTCTCTAGTAGTAACGTTTTCTTCATATAACTTAACTCCCTGCCTCATTTATCTACTTCAATATCATATTTTATCTTTACTTATTCATATTAAGGATCTTATTTGACCTTTTCTTTTAATATTATCAATCATATCATTAATTATTTATTATTATTATCATTATTATTCTACTAACTTCATATTCAAATCTTCATAATTATCATTATTTTAATAATACTTCATTAATAATTATTTAACTCATTATGATTATCTTTAACACATTCATTCAAGCATCATTCATACCTTCTTGTCAAACCTAATACGCAATGTTCCCTATTCTTCTTTGGTTATTTTTGTCAACATTGGCTTGTAATTTTTACTTTAACATTCTCTTGTAGCATTTATTCTAGTTCTTTGATTTTCTTTCTTTTTCTGTATTTGTAATTTCTTTGTTCCTTTCTGACTCCTGATAGTAAATTCTTTAAATGTTTTTTCATTATCATTTTATATTTTTCCATCCTTATTTTGGATTTACTATCTTTCTTAAATATTTTATACCTCGATTCCTTATTTTTCTTTCAAGTCTTATTTTTAGATTTTCTTTTGACTTTGATCCCCTCCAACCTTTTATTTTCCATTGTCATCTTCATTTTGTTTCTTCTTTCCGCTTTTCTTGCTCTTCTTAGTTTATTCTGCCAATTAATAGTACATTTCAATTTTTCTTTATTATTATTGTTATTTTGATAATTTTTTTCTTTATTGTAATTATTGTTTATCTTATTTTTAAGATTTGCTTTTCTTATTGGTAAACTGTTAATTCTTTCTTTTGGATTTATTCGTTTGTGCTCTACTGAGAATTTTGCCATATTTTGAATCCCGCTATCTAATATACAATAATGACTTGGTCTATGATTACCTGCTGTTGATTTCTCTTCAACATTTTTGTTTATTTTTTCTAATTCTATTTTCACATTCTGCTGGTAGTTTTCTTGTTCTTTTTCTTGCTCCTTAATTTTCTGATTTAACATATATCTGCATCCCTTATTTGTAACATGTTGATAATTTCTTCAAATCTTTTCTCTTGATTATGATTGATTTCTTCAAATCTTTTAGTATTATCTTGTTTAATCTCTTCTAATATTTTAGTTTGGTCTTCAAATCTTTTATCTTGGTCTTGTTTCATTTCTATAAATATTTTAAGTAAATCTGGTTGTTGTTGTCTTATTTCTTTTTGCTCTTTATCTCCCTTTTCAACATCTCCCATGGTCTCCTCCATACTTGTACTTTCTTCTTCCATCTGTTCAATTTCAATATTTTCTTCCTCTCTTTTGTCCCTTTTTCTACTATCTACCGATTTACCTCGCTTTGACATCTTTCCACTACCAACAGACAACTAACAAAAAAGCTCTTTTTCTCAGGGTCCTTATTTTTTTCGTTTGGTTCTTAATTTTTTTTATTAAAGCGCTATTTTCTTGACAATATTAATTAATTTATTTTTTACTGTCATTACATTTATCAAACCAAAAACAACATTTTTTTATACTCTCTTTTTTTTATCATTTTCAAATATCACTACATTTTTAATATCATCACAATAGAATGGATTTAAATACGATTCTAAATTTAACATAGATCGAAAAACTCATTTAAATTTCAGAATTTGAAAATACACTCTAAAGTCCCATTTTCTATTGTCATTCAACTGACTGCAATTTACTTTTACAACAAAACTAATGAAGTGCTAACAGTTAGAAATCCATTACTTACAATATAACAACGTTTCAAATAGATAAAAATAATATTGAATTGGTGTTTTTATTGCTTGATGACATAAAAAGACTTGATGGCTCATCGTTCACCCAAAATCACAAACATAAGCTGGAATTGGGAATGTAGTTATTTAAATCATGATCAGCAATAAAAAATAAGGAGTTAGAAATTTCTAGACGACGATGTTTAGTGATTTTGGCCTTGCCGGTGGTCACACCTCTGCATAGTACCTAGTAGTTGCGAGAAATCGTTTTTCGAGATGCTATGGTTTTTTAAAAGATTTTTTCTTAAGATGCTTCTTGGCAGAGAAAAAGATTCGAATGAATCAAATGTTGAGGAGAGTCACAATCACTGCAAGTACAAATGGATTCACATTATTCTGAGGCAACTTTAAGTACTCATGTTTATTCTTTTGAGATAAGTTGATTAGTTATTTAGATAGGGGAAAGTGGGGTATAACCGGGTACCATAACTTTAAAGTTATACAGTTTTATGGTGATTCAATAATACACTATTTTGTGCTTCACTATTTATTCCATTTAACAGAAAACATAGTTGTTTAAGTTTAAAATGTTCTTTTTTCTGGGAAAATGGAATTTATTTGAAACAAGTGCAAATGCCCGGTTTTCTCCATGGGTGGGGTAAAATCGGGTACCTATTAAAATAAGTACGACAATTTAAAATTTCAAAGTGTATAATTACAATTTATGAAATACATTTGTAGTTTATGAACAAAAATCACATACGAAAGTATCATCTTCTTCGTCAGCATTAGAACAAGCCTCGTGAGCCCACAGCCGACACATAGAACACTGGCTCCATCCCTCTTTTGCACGTGATTGTGAATACAGTTCCTTGCAAAACATGCAGGCTTCGTGGTCTTCGTCATCTGAAGATGATTCTTGCATCACTTTCTTCTCTTTTTTATTTGTTATGGTTTCATTTGCTGTTTTCTCCTTCTTCTTTCCTTTCTTCGCTTTTGAACCCTTTTTGTTTTGAGTCGGATTGAACAATCTTCGTTTAGGGGCTTTCTTTTTCTGTCTCTCCTCTTCTTTTTCCAATTCTAGCTTATATGGAGAGGAAGTGAGAATAGCGGTTTTTCCTTTTCTTGGGGAGGAGGCATCAGGATCCTAGGGAAAATGGAAAACGAGGAACCACAAGAGGATATTGATGGTTGAGGTTGTAAAGTTCTGAAGGCGGTGGTTGGTGTGGGAAGGAAAGCACAAGAGGGTAACATTGTTTTCACGAGCAGGATCAATTAGTGCCATGCTTTTGGAGTGGGATCTATGTCCATCTAACATCAAAAGGACAGGTTTTTGCGGTGATGGATTAGCATACTCAATAAAGCGTCTGAACCAATAAAGAAAAGATTCAGCGTTGATCCATCCACTTTCATGATAGTAGGCAAATGATCCCGGAGGAGCATCATCTATCAATAAAGGATTTTCACGTTTACATTGGAGGCATGAAATTCCCAGCTGCATTCATGCAGGCTTCAGCAGTAACAACAACTCCTCTTTCAGCCAAGGACAAGCAGCTCACTTGTTTTTTTTCCTCTAAGGGCTAATACCTTTGAGTGTTTGTTAGGCACTGTTAAAACTCCAGTCTCGTTAACGTTACATATGTCGTTGGGGGAGAGATTATGTTTTTCATATATGGAATTCAACAGATCATAGAACTTGCTAACAGCTGTGCGATTAAATCCCTTAGTTCGAGCAATGGATGTTTTTTCTGGATCTCTTAATAATATGTTGCGATGCCTATTTAGAAATCCATACAGCCAGTCCTTTCCAGTCATCTGTGTTGCTTGTTAAAATTTTTTGGGAGATTGTTTCGTTTAGCTAGTTCAAATGCAAGGTAAGTCCAAAGAGTCTCTCTTCTAGAAATAGAATATGGTAAACTAGCTCAGTTCCTTGGGCTTCTGTGAAAACTGTCTTAAACCTCCCAAGAGATTTTTCTGCTGCCGATGCTGGAGATAGGCCACATTGACGAACTTTCTTAACTCTGTTTTCTAATGTGGGATACTGAAGGTTCGCGCAGCTTTCTTTCCCTTCTAACACTTCTTGAAGTGCCCTCGTCATGCAGTCTGCTGACCAGCTTTGCCTGTTTGTCTTCCTCTTGTAGTTTCGTGGCATATCTGAAAAAACTATAAGGTTTAGAAAAAACGTATACACTCACTCAGTCAGTATTAAAAACGTAGGGCAATCTAAAAATCACAGGGTTAAGAAATAGTTAATTTTCTTTTCTTCTTTATCTTAGATGAATACGCAATTACATGTGAAGTTTATACTTTGGATGGCTAAGTTCAGTGATGGTGAAACTACAAATGATTTTTGAATGTTATTTGCTTTGTGAGCTTGAGGATGTTCTGTATAGCAGTGCACATTAA
This sequence comes from Ignelater luminosus, assembly GCA_011009095.1. Lineage (NCBI taxonomy): Eukaryota > Metazoa > Arthropoda > Insecta > Coleoptera > Elateridae > Ignelater > Ignelater luminosus. Next base: position 110,243 of record VTPC01090773.1, on the reverse strand, counting down.
ATAATTTTAGACCACACAGTGTAAAACCTATAGCATTATTCAAAAGAGAACCAAGAGCCGTTTGAATTTGGAGTGGTTTTTAAAGAGTTTTGCTGCTTGGTTCTGTTTTGGAAAAAAGATAAGATAGACTTGGATTTATATGAAATTTGCTCTGGCGATTGCATCTTTGCAATGCCAAGAGTCGCAGACATCTGGTGCTCTTAAAGTAAAATACATATAGTTTAGCGTTTGTTTCTCTTTCGAATAATGCTCTTCACTGAGAAAATATGCTTATGATCATTATGAGCCATCTTAAAGAATTGCAAAAAGGGCTTTCGCCTTTAACTATACGGACAAATATTTTTTTATTTTGAGCAAAATTCTTTAGAGGACACGACTCGACAGTACATTTTTATCTATCTGCAGTCAGTTTTTCTAACACACGTGTTTTACATTGCTATTTTCACGTCCGATAAATATCGGATTTTCAACGAACTCCGAAGGAGTCGTTACTGAATTCGCGAAGTCCGTCTGCCTGTCTGTCTGTCCGCATTTTTTGTCAAATTTTGAAATTTTGACCTCAGATTTAGATTCTACATCAAAAACTAAACCGAACGTTGTGTCTTTGTTTTTTGATAACTCTTTGGGAACATGGTCAAAATGGCCGCCGAAAATTGGAAAATTTTCAAAAACTTTTTTTTACTTTAGAATCGTATTCTATATCCAGAAAATAAGAGAAATGTATACTTTTAGTTTTTTGATATCACCTTGGGAACTTGGTCAAAATGGTTGCCAAAGTTTGAAAAAAAGTAACAAAACGGAGTTCGTTGTGGTTATGCTTTGCATTCCCAGATGTTTAATGTTGCGATTATTTAGAGACTTTATTGTCTTATCAGAAACAAACTGATTGCAGTAACAGTAACAAACTGAATGATGCCCAAACTTTTATTGTGATTGAAAAGCAGATATATTTTTTTACAAAACTGCGATAAATATCCAAATGGACTAGGTATGCTTGAATAGATATCAATTGCCCATATCATAGACTTGCAAGTAGATTAAAACCGTGTGATAGTTGATTTAGTATTCTACTGTTTGACGATATAAAGAACTTTATGGGTCATCATTCGCTTATCATCACACAAACATTATCTTGGATGGCATTTTTGGACATAGTCATTTTAAAGAACAGAAAGAAGTCATATTCAGCAATAAAATATGTAGGGTAAGTAATGTCTAGTTAGACGACTATATTTAGTCCTGTTTTGGTTCTGTGCTATGGTCATGGTTTTTTAGTAATACTTTTTGGTAACAGGGTACAGAAAAATATTTCAAAGAGTCAAATTGAGGAGAACTATTTTCTATTTAAGTACAAATAAATAGTATTGCAATCTAAAGAATCACAAAGTTACAAAGTCTGGGTCATGGTGCAGTTGTTTAGAAGGATACACATTTGCATGTAAAGTTTATACTTCGGGTAGTTGAGTTCAGTGAAGAAGAAACTACAAATAATTTTTTGAACGTTATGCTTTTGTAAACTTGAAATATTTTTGTACAGCGAGCGGTGAAGTTTTTCAACTATTTAATTACTGAACGTTGTAAGTAATTTTTATGCTGAAAGCGTTTTCATGATTATCATGGGCCATCTTAAAAATACATATTTTTGATATGGCATTAAGAGAATTGCAAGAAGAGCTCTTGATGATATATACCATTAACTATATCTGAATATCACTTGGACTTGTTTTGAATTAAATTCTTTGCACGACAATGCAATTTCTTTATCTACACTTTAGTTCTTTAACTATTGTTTTATTTTGGTACTTTTTAACATTACTAATTTAATTATACATAATTAACAAGTTGAGATAAATATAATATGCTCTTAAATGTCGCATTTATTTAAAACAATTTTATTTTCAATGAATTATTTGTTTAAAATGCTATTTTCAGGTTTAGCAAACAAAAGCATGGATAGATAAAATTATACAAATTTCATGTTTTTGTTTATATTTAGTATAAGTTTTTTTAATTTAGAGATTTTATTATTTTACTATAAACAATCTATAACCCTCGCTTTCACTTAGTAATAATTATTTTCTACTTAGGTAGATTTCTCACAATGTGTTGAGAAATTCGTAGAAGCATCAAGACTCCTAAAAATCTAATACAACTAGAGCCAATAACTATTATTAACTGAAAAGTTTATGTTGTTGGCATTTTGGTTCTGTCTATTACAAAAGCGAAAAACATGTTTTTTCAGTGTTGAAATACATGTTAATGTTACTCATTATTCTGTAGTACCTAGAACAGAATAAAACAGCGTCTAACACTGAACCCTGTGGTACATCCATTGTTACAGGCAAAATTCCAGAAAAATTATTAATAATTTGAAGTTTCTCGTTTCAGATTAAAACTCTTCTTGTACCAAATCTGTCTAACATTCATAAAAGTTTAGTATAATTGACGCAGTTGAATGTCCTGCTTAAATCGCAGAAAATTCCAACAGAGCATTCGCCTGCCTCAATATACTCCAAAATATTGCTGTCCAATGAATATAGAGCAGTAGTTGTAGATCTTTGTGGGCAAAAGCCATCCATGGCGCTTCTTTGTAAACACGATATGTTTCTCAATGAATTTAGAAAGATGGTCCAAAAAGGCGTATTCAAAAAAACTCACAGAAACAGTTACTAGTCTACAATTATTTAATAGAGTAGGGTAGTTTTTTAAAATTATATTGGAATGCTGTACCAATTTTCAATTATTTATTGAATTACATTAGCTAAATTAACTTTAGCGGTTGACTGACGGCACCGAGAATGTATTTAAAAATAAAAAAGGATATCTCATCGAAAATCTTTTTGTATATGATACAGTTTGAATAATAACTGTTTAATTACTTTGTTCAAACTATATTTGATTATTTTGTTATTGTCAGTTAAAGTGTTGTTATTTATCAGAGAGAGAGATGCGCTTAGTCACGCAAACCGCATTGGAGGCCATGGCTAATGGTGAGCGGCAACGGCAGGTGTTATTAGTAATAACTTATTACAACAACAGCCGATAACACGATTTTTAGTATAGTCCAGTGAAATTAGGCATTGCACTTCGGAAAAATTTCCGGAAAGCAAGATTTTGGTATAATATAATGATATTGTGGTTCTAAATAAAATGTCAAAAGTCCCCATCGATCCGAGTAACACTATAAATTTTACGCGGGGTCAAAGGTCATTAAAAACGGTTTTTCGTGAATATCTCGTTAACGGTCACTTTTACAGAAAATATATTAATTATCGAATTTGTAGCTTAGGCAATTCTCTACAAAAAAGATATAATAACTTTTATTCGTAAGAACTACCGTTTTGGAGATAATTTACAGAGTTTTAACCTTTATTTTTCTCATGGCATGTGTACTCCTTTCTCCACCACCTTCGACTATAAGATGCGTTTTTACGCGGTGTCCCCAGTAGGCATAATTCACGTGTGTTTTTGTTTAAGAAATGTTTATTTTTTGAAAAAATATTACAAATTAATTTCATTAATCATTTTATTTCATTCATTAATTTTTTATTGAAAACAGAAGTTATTCATCTCAATAATTAATATTCATCTTCAGACTCTATTTCAATGTGTATGTTTTCCTCTTCATCATTTTCTTCTTCTGCTGTCTCCTGTATTTCCATAGATTCGGTTAGGAAACACGATGGATCTGTATCTTCAGTGGAGTCGCAATTATCGACGTTATTTATATAGGGTGATACATTTAAGCAAGATTGACCATGACAATTACCACAAACTGGTGAACAATATAAACCAACTTTTCTGCAGCCATAAGTTAAGCTACAACCCTTACAAAAAATAGTATTCAGCAGTATGTCTGGGGCAGGTGGAAGCAGAGTTTAAATTGGCTCCAAAATGTTATTCCTTATCGTCCATCCCCAGTCTTCAGGAGTAAGCTCATTGCCCAGCCATATTTGAACTTGGTAATAGACTCGATATAAATGTTGCCGAGCAGCACTAGATGTTGGCGGAAAAATAGATAATCGAACAGGCATTTTAGGCTGTGTAGATTTCACAACAGTTGAATATCTGAGAATATCAATAGATACTTCTTTTACTGGCGCTTTGTACATAGCCAGGAGAAAACGAATTCCATTGTTGAAAATGACATCCGGAAAACCCTTTGTCTCAGTAAAAATGTTTGCCTAATTTATTAATTTCTTATTTTTTCAATTAATTTGGAGAAATTAATTTTACCTTTCTTAAAAATTGCTGAAGTTTTGTCTCAGCCTGTCATTGCATGTAAAAATAAAATATGATTTTTACAATTTGGATATGAGTTCAAACTTTGTGAAGAATACATTTTTCTTTCTATTTTTGCTTTTCCAGGTTTCAAAAGATAAATGATTTTAGCAACAAGGGTTCGTGCAATCAATATTACTAATAACTTATTAATAATAAGTCTACGTTTCACCTACAACAATACTTGTTCTTCGATCGGATTCTTCTATTGCTGTTTTAATGATGAGAACATCAGCATCATTTTGAGCTTGTTTTACATTGACATTAGCCTTTTCAACTTTTTCACATAACATAGAAATGAATCGATGCTTGTTGTTTGCATTCCCAAGGAAATTTTCTTGACTCGTTGGAACAATCATTGATCTATCAAACACAATATCAGAGGACGAAGAAACTTTTGCATATCGACCATAATGTCTATGTACATAATGAACATATGTATCAAAAATTGCGTCAAATGTTTCTTCTTTATTCCATATAACACGGTGTAAAAGAAATCCTCCATCAATGATATATTTAATATTTATGGTATCTAATTCCATATTTACTGATTGAAAGCAATTATAAATTGAAGATTTTAGATTCTTACGCATTCCACTCCAATCGAAGAGTGATAATGGATATGGAGCTAGTTCGTACTCTAAAAATTCTTTAAGTTGGGCGCCAATCTTTTTGTAATACTTATACGGTGAAATAGTAATAAAGGATCAATAGGTATTTGTTCATTATGAACTTTTATAGAGGAAGTACTTTATCAGCACGTTTTAGTTTAATGCTATCAAATTTTTGACCAATCATGTTTGTAATGGAGATAAGACCAACTTCATAAGCATTGTGACAATTGATCTACAATTCTACAATACAGTGCAGTATATATGTGTTTGTTTCTATTGTTATGGGCTTTGAAACATAGACATAAGGAAATTCCCAAATATTTGAAGTCGTATTCAAAGGCCAATGAGATATACATGCCATTGAGGAGTGCATACTATATTCGTCATAACTCTGTAAATCAAATTATCTCCAAAATGGTAACTCTTACGAATAAAAGTTATTATATCTTCTTTGTATGGAATTACCTAAGCTACAAATTCGATAATTAATGTTTCTTTTTTGTGAAAGTGACCGTTAACCAGATATTCACGATAAACCGTTTTTAATTACCTTTGACACCGCGTAAAATTTATAGTGTTACTCGGATCGATAGGGATTTTTGACATTTTATTTAGAACCACAATATCAAAGTTTATACCAAAATCCAGCTTTCCAGGAGTTTTTCCAAAGTTTGACTATTTTTTTGTCTAATTTCACTGGACTAAGTATTTGTTATGTCGCTTCGTAGTAATTGTAGTCTCTTTACCATAGGTTTATAGCAACGCTGCGTTCGTCACTACCGCTTCCTGACCCTTGCGGCGTACTGTTTCTTGCAAAACATTTTAATTCATCTAGCCCTTAAAAATTATTATTTTGAATAATCGTTTTATTATTGTGTGTTAGTTTGTTTTCCTTTGTAGCAAGTAACAACAATTTTTTAAATATCTAGAGGATAACTGGATTAATATGTAATATAAAGTCCAATCTTCCATATACGTAAGTTTTGCTTTTTTCGTATGAATGCTTTTTTATCAACTAATTTTGGAATGCAGGTATTTTTAAAATACACGTAAAAACTCATATTTTGCCCTTATAAATAAACACCTGTTTGGAAAATTCTGAAATTACTTATGCTTACGCAGAAATAAATTTGTTTGATCAAAATCCGTTGTATAGGTTTTGAAATACGAACCCTCAACCTGAGGGGTCAAGACTTATTGCTCTGAGAATAGTATAGAAATAATTATCATAATTTGTATATTTATAGCCATTGATAACTTTGGATTTGCAATATTTGCAAGCAGAAATCACAGCGACACTGCTCGTAGCAGCGGCCATCTTACAGTAGACCGTTGAATTTGGAAGGTTTGAATAATTCAAAATTACTAGAAAATGAAAGATTCTACGAGAAAAATGCAAAAGCGAATTTTTTGTGACAAATCGATTGTTGATTTAGAAAATAGAAAAAACGTTTAATTTTTCAGTGGCGTAACAATCTTCTTTAGGGTAATGACTAATAAGCTAGCCTTCTCCCTTATTTCTCTGCCTCTGATAAGGATATAAAACACAAAATTACGTAAAATAATAGACATCTTAGAGTAACAAACATATAGAAAACTTTGTTCCGATATTTAAGCTTGTTCTTGAAATACTGAAAAAATACGAAATCTTAAATAAAACTTTAACATCCCGTACTTCGAAAACGGTTGAGTTAGGACCCCTTGAAAAATAAAACCTTCATAATATTTTAAATTTTCAGTCTTAAATAACAAACAATCTCGTTCATAGAACAATATTTACATATTTGTATTTTATTTTAAAATTAATGCAGCACCCTACTAAATCTTATCAGTTTGATCATCTTCGTGAGAATCTTGAGGAAGCAAGTGATAGTAATTCTAATAACGAATTTGTAGATATCAAAATATTAAAATTGATCATTTTTGTTACTGAGTACACACAGTTTTCAAAATTATAGATAAGGACGTACTGCATTTAGCTAAACATAATATCGCTTTAAAAAACAAAAATCTGTTTTAAGAAACAATTACTAACTGCAGAAAATGTTAAACAAAATTTGGCGCTATATAGCATAAACACAATTCATTGTGTGGATAAATTCCTGGACATTTACTTAGCAACGATTTCTGTTTGGAAATCTATGGAAAAATATTCCGTATTTTTATTGTTTGAACTATTTCTACAACTGTACTCACTATAAGCAGGCATTTTTCAATTAAGTTTAAAGATCTAAAACTGCTTGTAAGAACACCACCAAAACGTAGATGTATAATAAAAATAGAGCGCCTGACACGGACGGTTTGCACATTGACGTCACACACAACTCAATTATTGGTCGTAATTTCCTTATCGTATGAGATAAATTTACGAGAAGTTACACACGAATATAAATACCTGAAAACTTCCATTTGAGACAAACTTGTTTTTTGTGTTGGGATTTCCTTTAATCGCTTCTCAACAAAGTTTGTTGAACAAACTGAAATAACTTTCATTGCGACATTATTTAAAAAGCAGTTTTGTAAATATTTCTCGTTTATTATTTACGTAACAAATTTTATTCAATTTTCTACTGTATATTAAACTCAAGTGTAGAAATGGAAGGATGATTTTATTTTTTTATTTGATTTATACATACCCCACTACAGTTTCCCACCACAATTTCTCGACTGGCACATTTTTGAAAACGAGGTCGTCTGGCAACCCATTATCAGAATAATTTAATTTAAACTAAGTTTAGTTCATAAGTGTGCTTAAAGACTCATTACATTCTTAACATTAATTTATCTCAATCAGTAAACTAGAAAATAAATAAAAAGGTAATTCGGAAAAGGTTAAATGATTATCTTAATAAGGAAAAAAGTCAACGGTCAAATTAATATTTGTATCATCTTGTGGCCGGAAATAAACTTATTTAATTTACTACACAGTATACAAGACTTCATAGTGAGTGATTACATTATTTCACTTGTGTACGTTTCTTAACGCGCGGTGACCTTGCGTATGTACCTTAAATTTGTTGTTTGTTGATTTTAGTCAACTTATTGTTAGTCGCGAGTAAGTATAATTAAACCAAAAAGTTTTTGATATAAATATTTGACGTATTATCAGTTTAATTAATCTTACAAATCGTAGAGTAAGTGGTTTTAGTACTAAAAGGTGTTTATAAAATACTCAATATAAAATCAAATTTATTAAGTAAACGAGTTGATAGTTTTCAAGGTTAGAAAACATGTTTTCGGGAGTAAGAGAAAAGCGGGAGAAGAATCCTAGGGAAAATGCTAACTGGTTGTCTATTATAACTTTTTTGTAAGTTTTTTATTTTTATTTTTCGTCTTCTATTTTCATTGTCTTTATTCGATGCCCTTAGCTTTGCTGGAAAAATCTTCAGTAAAGCAGTTAAGCGTGAATTTGAACAAGAAGATGTTTACGAAATAATGAGAAAATTCGAATCGTCAAAACTAGGAGATATATTAGAGAAAAAATGCGAGCGCGAAAAGAAACAAGGAATATGGTGGCTTATGAGGCCAATTTTTAAAATGATTTGGAAAGAATTTCTGCTTTTAGAGTTAGCCCAGGTAGTTATAGAAACTCCTTCAAAGTAAGAATCATTTGTAAAATGTGAAAGCTAAATGAGGTAAATAAAAATGATTTATTCTAGGTTTATCATTCCAATTTTGATCGGTAAAATAACATCTTATTTTACTCCAGGACAAACTCAGGTATCCATATCTGATGCTTGCCTACATACGGGAGGATTAATTGCGATGCTTGTAGTGAACAGAACTTTTAATAACGCATATTTACTACTTATTGGAGAAATGGCGTTTAAAGTAAGAGTTGCGTGCAGTTCATTATTGTATCGAAAATGTTTAAAATTAAATGAAGCCTCTTTGGATAAATGTGCGGAAGGAGTAGTAGTAACTATGTTAACGAAAGATGTCTTTCAATTCGATTGGGTGTTTGACTGGACAATAGTGGTTGTAAATGGACTCGTAGAAATTGTGGTTTTGACTTATATAACTTATAGAGAACTTGGAGTCGCAACTCTGTGTGGACTTGCATTTTTACTTTTATTATTTCCTGTTCACGGTAATGACCGATTTGTTATTATCAAAATGTATTTCTACTGAACGCAAAGGTTTACAAAGACAACTTTCAACATGTTTCAGAAATACATGTGTACAGTAATAGTTTTGAAAACAATCTTCTAATTAGAGATTACTTACCACTAGCTGTCCAGTAAGAAATACTTAATATGAATATCGGTACTAAAACAGTATGGTGAAAAGTAAACTTGCCAAATTCTATCTTTATACTAGAAACAATTTTCACAAGATAAGAATTTTTTTCTGAATAATGTCCAAAAAGAAACGAGAAGTTGCTTTGTTTTTAGCTTGATAGGTTATGATTAGGAAGAATGAAGAGGAGTATGAAAGACAAGTTTTGTTCTTATTTTTAGAAAGCACAATATCATTTGAGAAAAGTCAAAAACCTACGAATAGGATAATATCTTTAATGTAAAAGTTTTCAGTTCTACCGTGTGCGTTGACCAATCGACCACTGTTAGATATAAAAAAACGAATACTCACGTTACCGCGGCTGAATATAATCACTAACTCTAAACGCTAGGAATTTTTAATAACAAAAATTCAGATATAGAACTATCTCGAAATAAGGATTGATATGACTCGACAGACTTAATAAAATTAACATTTAGTTTATAGTATTTAAAATGAAAATTAAACATTGACATGATTTTAAATAAATTGTTTTTATAGAATCCTAACGTAAGAGAATGTATAACTTGATATACTAGTTAAGCTAAAATATGCCTGAGTGTTAATCGTGAATTACCAAAGACCTTAGGCTAGAGTTCAAAACATACAATTATTCAACGTTACTTCAATCCAAGTTAATGACTAAACATCTCCAGAAAAGAATAGTAAACGCATTAAGTATGATACTTATGATGATAAGTTACTGAAATATTATTTATAAAAGACTTTCTATCTACCACCGTTACGGATGTGGTATTTTCAAAAAAAAAATGTAGGAAGTTAATGTATTTTATTGTTATTCATGACAATTACACTAAAGGAGTGCTATTTAATATGTCTATCTCATGCTTACATAATCATTTTAGCTTTCTAAACTTAGGCATTTTTGTTTGCTTTAGGTATATGACAGTTTACCCATATTTTGTCAATCTACTTTCAATTTACACATTGACTCACTTTCATTCAGTAGCGTGACCAAGCGACATCCGTCTGCTGCCCACGTATTTGTTCAGTTTATCCAATGTGTGCATTTGGATTCGGGAAGCACAGGCTCCAGATGGAATTCCTATTCCATTCTTCCAAACGCTTCCAGGGACATGAGGTTAGTAGGTTACGGGCCACTGAAGTCCCCTTTCTGCCACAGCTTTTGTTATTACACAGCCTGCCTCCCACCCTAGCTCGCCCTTTACAGCGAAAATGTAGAGGTGTGCTTCTGAGAAGAGTTAGGTCCAAAGAATTCACTGTTTACAACCTGTAAACAACATCTAAAACAGTCAATTAATCATTAATTGATTAATTAATGACCAATTGCCAACTCATTTTAACTGCCATAAGTACCTAAGGATTCTTATCGGAAGATTCCATTCAAGTATGCCATTCCACCAATGCTCATTCACATACTCTTCTGCGGGGTAAAGAGGCTAACAGCTTATAACGCCTAGTAACAATAATCTCACAGAGCGTCGACCAGAAGAATTTTGACAAAGATAAGCTGTGCAGTACTATGAAAGCAGAAAATAGGAATTGTTGGTAGAATCTGTGCAGGAAAGACATTTGTTGTCTCTATTCTATTTCGAATGAATGAATACCGAAGAAATATTTGCATCGATGATGTAAACATTAACAGTATAGCAGTTGACTTAAGATTTTTATTACACTTCAAGATCTAATTCTATTTTCTGGAACAGAAGTAATTTAGATCCTTATAATAAACATTCGGACAAGGAATTGTGAAATACATTAGAGGAAAATAGTAAATAGTCTCAATTGTAGCATATCCGATGGTGGTCCTAATTATGTAATTTTAATACTGGACGACGAAGCCCCAGCTAATGTAGATCCACAGACAGCTTGATACAAAGAACGATTAAAAGAAAATTTTCCGATTGCACTGTAACAACCATAGCACACAAATTATTCACGATTATGGATCCAGATAATGTGCTGGTCAACAGTCGCAGTCGAATATCATCATCCAAAAGTATTATTAAAAAAAAGACTGTTATACAACATGGTTATAAGAGCGAGGTTTTTATAATAGAGGTGCCGTATTAGATGTAATTTTATAGTTTGTTGATATTACTCGAATTTTTATATTTACATAAGGATAATGATATACAGTGTGTTCGAAAAGTATGGAATATCCTATATATCTCAGTAAATATGCATTTTATGGAAAAATGTTTCCTATAAAAGTTGTTTAGTGTTTGGTTTTACAAAATTTTCAATTCGTAACAGATGAATATTGAAATAATTTTCAAACAATTTTTTGCGTTTTAATCAAAATTTACTTATGCAAGTGTATCACAGTGTTACATCATTGAAAAGAGAAGAACATTCTCTATCAAATAAGTACAATAAAGGGATATCTTCCCATTCAAAACAATTGAAGCATTATTCGTTGCGCTTTGGTTTTTTTTAAAAATAGTTATTTGGTATTGCCCTGTAATGTAAAACTAAACACTAAACAACTTTTATAGGAAACATTTTTCCATAAAATGCATATTTACTGAGATATATAGGATATTCCATACTTTTCGGACACACTGTATATGAAAAATATGTTTAAGTGTTTTAAAATACATTATTTTATAACAATTTATAACATTACGTAGTCGCTCTTTGTAGATCGACCTTAAAGTCTGAGAGAATTTTCTTCATCCTTATTTATTTCATAAAACTATTTATTAATATTGTAATTTCTATCAAAAGCTAAAGGATAAATATTTTTTGCACTTTAGTAGCGGCTATTCTATGCTACAGTCTATTTAAATATTTAGCAACAACCTAGGACACTTATGATAAACATCACTATTTACTGATATTTCTATCAGTGAGTTGTTTACGGAAACATCTGTAAAGGAATTATGTAACTCAAAATAATCATAACCATAAGTAAAACTGAATTATTTTTAAAAATCAAGTTGTGTTGCTTATCATTAGAATTAAATTCTCTGTGATTTGATTATTAAGGCGTTCCAATACAACTCCGGTATCTGTTTTAAATAAAATATTTCACTCAATTTCGTTCCGTTTGGTATTCATTGATATATATAAAGTTAAGCAAAAGCATACAGTGTGTCCACATTTCGATGCTCACTATTGGGATCTCGGAAATTGTAAGAGATACGAAGTCGGTTAAATCAGAAAAGTTTTGGCTATTTTGGAGATCAGTTTACTTATGTTTTTGTTTTTTCAAAAAAGTTATGGCTTACTAGATATTTGCTAAAAACGAAATTAAATTATATTTTTTTAAAAGTGAAATATCTCAGAAACGAGCAAAGATAGAAAAGAAAAGCAAAGCGGGTGTTTTAGAGAATTTACTCCGAAACACAAAAAAATTATTTTCGCAATTGTCTTTTGTTTTACTTCGGCGGTGAAACGCAAATCCAAATTTTTTCTAATGGAACGCCTACTTGATTTCCATATTACTGAACTGCACGCCTTAAATGCTTTTCAGTGATACACGGTTTGACATAGCTATTCTTTTGTTTTACCGAGTTATGAAGTGAAAATCATTTTTCATCGTAGTATACCATGACATCTAAACCACAGATTCGTGGAGTTTTATCAAAGAAATTCATTTGTTATGCAAAAATTGCTAAAACAAAATAAATACGCTTTTATGGGCCATTAGCTGCTTATTTGATGATATCTGTGAATGCTCAGTAAAGTATCTTAAAAGCGTATTTTGTTTTGTTTGTAATTTATCTGACAAAAATCAATGATTTTGATATGTTTAAAGCCATGGCACACTAAGTGGGAAATAATAATTTCGTTTTTAGCAAATATCTAGTAAGCCGTGAACTTTCTTGAGAAAACAAAAGCCTAAGTAAACTGATCCCCAAAATAGCCAAAACTTTTCTAATTTAACCGACTTCGTATCTCTTACAATTTCCGAGATCCCAATAGTGAGCATCGAATTGTGAACACACTGTATACCTAGTAGCCGTTAAAAGAATCGTAAATGGTAGCGGTAAGAAAGATTACGATATACTTTAAAATTATCATTATATAGGGCATTTCAGAATTAAGGATTATTACACATCAAGATTTCTCATAACGCAACATCTACTGTTTTATGATAATAAAGCTTGTTAAGTGGCGGTTAATATTTTTTAATTCAAAATCAATTTTGTAATCTAACTCAGTCACATGCTTTGTCAAGCTTATAATATTCGTTTTGCACATTGCACTGTATACAATAAGTTCGTGGTTCTATCCCTTTATAAATATTACATTGCACCATATTTTGTTTATTTTTGTTGTACTGATTACTGTTTATGATAAGTTTCAAGTTAGGAAAATAATTAGTAATTAGGACGGTTTTTTTTATTAGTATCTAGATTTCATATAGATCAAGGGAATGAATCATAATTAAATTAGGAAACCTTTAAATGGAGTAAACGAAAGGTGCTTTCTCATTTAACGCTTATCTAATCTGGCTCAACCTTCTAATATAAGTGTCTTATAATTTAATAAAAAGTTACCTTGAAAGTGAGAATCTTAAGAAACTCGTAGTGGAAAATGAACATTTCTGATTCTTTTCGTTTGTTGAGACAGATCAATGTTAAATAATACCGGGTATCCCATCCGTCGCTGTATCTAATCTAAGGATACCCTTATTGTAGAACTATAGAAAAGGGTCTGTACAAAAAAGTTATAGAGAATGGTTATCTGTATCTTTCAGAGTTATTTTCGACTAGACGGGGCATTTCATTAAGAATATTACAGTTTTTATGATAAAGAACATTCAATTTATTTTGATATTTTCTTGTTGTTTATTTATTGCCTAATACGTTTGGCAATATGGCGTTACGGGAGTCTATATCAAACAGCTCCGAATAAGAAATTTCTCAAAGAAAATTTGTAATATTTGACCAAAATAATCCATTCCCCAAAGGATTAGGTCAAATAAGCGTTTTGTCTGAGCTCAAAATTCGTAATGTGATATTATATGATTTCTTCAAATTGTTATATTCATCCATAACTCGTGAATGATTGATTTTTGATTTTCTTTTTTGGATTCGTGTTTAAGGTAATGAATGCTATTAGTATGTGCCATTTTCCATGATTGTTTTAAAATGGTCAAGTTTCTCCGATATTTTAGAAATTTATTAATTAAGTTGTACAGTCATGTAAGCTTTTTTACAGCTAATACCAAGGTAACGAATGAAAAAAAAAATTTTGTAAAAGTCTGCGATCAAAAAATTTGATTTTTCAAAATATTTTAATCAAAAAACAATCGAAGTGCATGTCTACCCGACTTATACAATATGACAGTAAATAACTCTGATCTGAGTATCCATGGAATTAACATTGATGTCAAACTTGTTTTGAACAAATATCACCGTGTTATCTGTCAGATTAGACAACTATCTCGGTGTACGAGATGCTTACAATTGAGGAAAAGATTTATATACGAGGTATGTGAGAAAAGTAATGAGACTAATATCATACTAACCAAAGTTTTTATTTTTTGCAAACAACAATGTTATCCCCTTCAAAGTAGTTCCCTTGAGCAGCTATACACCGGCGGAGTCGTTGTTCCCACTCTTGGTAGCAGCGCTGGAAGTCTTCAACTGGTATGGCTTTTAACTGGTCGGTCACAGTCTTTTGAATGTTTTCTAGAGTTCCAAAATGACGTCCTTTTAGGACATGTTTCAATTTCGGGAAAAGAAAAAAGTCACAAGGACTGAAATCAGGTGAATAGGGAGGATGGGGAACAACAGTAATGCGTTTTGAGGTCAAAAATTTACTGATGGAAATTGCTGTGTGACACGGAGCATTGTCATGATGTCTGTCAAAATTTGATGCACGGTGAAAGTGTTTAAATTTAACTGTTCACTCATCATCCTTATTGTTAAACGACGGTCTGATCTCACAAGAGCCCTCACACGTTCAACGTTTTCGTCAGTGTTTGAAGTTGAAGGTCTCCCTGAGCGAGGTTCATCTTCAACGTGTTCTCGGCCGTCCAAAAATGATTTGTGCCAGCGGAAAACTTGTGCTCTTGATAAGCGCTATTCCCCACAGACCTGTTTCAACTTTTCAAAAGTCACACTCGCGGATTCACCAAGTTTAACACAAAACTTTATTGCACAACGTTGCTCTAAATTCCGATGCTCCATTTCTGTAACACACAACAAAAACACAACTTCACTGATGGCGCTGTCAAAAATTATGTGTTAGCTGTACGGAGTTGTAACTCGGTCTGAGGAAGTGGAAGCGATAAACAAACCGGTTTAGCACAGGCCGGTAGACACAACGTTGCCAGATCTCCCGCAGTGTTGCCAGTCTCATTACTTTTCTCACACACCTCGTATATGACGCATATAATTGCTCATACGAGTTTGACAGAAATAATGGACCCAGTATTAAGTGGTTTTGATCTCAATTTTAGCAGAGGTTTTGAAAGGCTAGACCATCAAACAGTGCAATTTTATACGTTGTTAGAAAATTTAGAGCTACTGGCAATGTTGGTATACAACGAAAAGGCAAGTCAAGAAGGAAAAGAAGCGTTCGAGTAAACGAAACTCACGAACGAGTAATGCTGCAAGTCATGCAGTCGCTAAAAAGAAGCATGCGAAGAACTGCCACAAAACTTGGTATAAAGCGAGAATTCACACGTTTAATGATGACGGATATTGGCGGCTTCTCTTACACAATTCAAATGTTTATAATTTAAATATAGATATAAACTCAGTATTGTATATTTCTGATCATACTGTATATTGAGTCATCTACGAAAAAACGTCCCATCTTGATCAAACGTTTTGTTCCGGAGAAATACAGGAAAAAGGCAGCTCTCCTTAAATACGGAGTTTGCAGTGAAAAAACAAGAGAAGATCGAATTTTACCTGCAGCAATCGTCTTTGGAGATGGCTTCCTAATGCATACTCGAATCTCGTGGCTATCGACAAATATTTAGTATTTTCCGAAAATGACTGAAATTAGCAAACGCCTTTTGTTTATTACCAAGAAGTTTTAGCATTGGATGGAATTTTATTTGTAAATCTGCAAACCCGATTTGCTTATTTTTTTTTTCAAGTCAAATTTTGCTCATTTTTTCTCAACCTTTAGTGGCAAAACCTGGAAAGCTAAAAAACTTCTATTTACTTGTTCTGTAAATTTATTCTTAAGTAGAACAAAATCCCGAAGTTTTATTTCGATATTTTTCAAAAATGCAATTTCGACCTCTACTGACGGACGCCTAAAGTCAGCGCCCCTAATAATGGCAGAGGAGACTTTCCTCGTTTTTGACACCATCCCATTCTAATGTACATTGAAATCGTTTTTGAAACCTACGATGTAAATATTTTGAATTGATAGATTCAGAAAAGTTTTTGGTTTGAGTTACAACTTCGTCTAGAAGCAAAACAAAATATCTTCCCAGTCTCGAATTATAGACGAAAAAGCTCGAAACGATGTGAAGAGGTCATGAAACTGACTTTACAAATTATTATAAAAGCGCTTATTTGACCCAACCTAGAGGAATCCCTTGAGAACTAAACTCGTTTAGTCAGATATTACCAAACATTGAAAAATCTCATTTCAGAACTCTCACACTTTATTTTGAGGTACCGTGTTATTATCACAGTATTAAAGTCCAAACCCTTTAAAAATAATTAGTGAGAAACGTGATTTTAATCTTTTTATTTTTATATCTTCATATTTTAAAACTGCTGATTGAACACCTTAGCATTATGGGTGTCTAAAATCTAGCAGTTTTGGCGTTATTCATTTATTACTGGTCATTAAATTGAAACGAGAAATGTAATTTCTTTTTCATAAATATTTACAATGCTTGGAACACCTTATAGCTTTAGATAATATTTTTCTATTTAATTTGTTGCTCATCACTACGATATATCATTAGGTGGATGTCAAACCTTGGTAGTTTATTTGTTTTAAGATGTCATCCAATTTTACGTTTGACCCTGGTATAATTAACATAATTTCTGTTGATATTTGAATTGAAACACATTTCCCGGTGGCGATTACGAGGACGTCCACTTGTGCGTTTACATCACTAATTGCATAACCTCACATCCGCTGTACACTCTTCACATCTCCTTTTCCTTCCTTCCTATCTGCATGTATTTTAAGTTATTTCCGAGTTATTCGAAGAGTACCAGATCTCTACATTAAACGAGTTCCAAAAATTAAAAAGAAAATAGAAAAACTCGAAAACGATGTATTACATGGGAAAAACACATGAGTAACTTTATTTACTAAATTGAGTGTAGATGACAGAAACATTAAAATTAGTTAATTTTTCAGTGGTGTAACATATTTCTTTTTGTATATCCCTCCCTATATCTCCGTCCACGGTACCTATATCAATAACGAAGTTTGTGGAAATGTAGATTTCTATAGCAAAAGCCGTACAGACAATTTCACTTCAATAGCACATATTGCCTTCAATAAACTTGGAAAACAAGCAATTTCCAATAAGAAATTTGAACTTCCTGTATTTGTGAAAACTTACAAGTTAATGTTTTTTATCTTGTGCAAGACAGTCATAGGCATTCAAATGTCAGATCACCATAATGTTCTGGTACAGTATTCTTGAGTGTTATATGTTACTTCCAATCGATTGTAAGTACACCGGATTTCATTTTTAGCTTTCTTGGGGTACAAAACATCAGTTTACAGATTAAAAACGGCCGGAAGAACAGACCAGAGAGTGAGGACAACGCAAGCAATATTAACAGCTATGAGAATTGTAAAGATGTATACATGGGAATTGTTTTTCTCTAAATCTGTCAACAAACTTAGAAAGTACGTTCGTATAATTAGTCAATGCATACATCGATTATTATAATTTATCAGTCTTCTATTTTCTATACAAGTTTTATTTTAGAGAAGAACTTCGTAACTTACGAATATTATTTTACATTAAAGCGTTGGGCATGTCAATCGGTCAGTTAACTTCTAAATTGGCATTTTACATTTGCGTCATGGCTTTTGTTGCTCTTGGAAATCATATTACAGCAGAAAAAGCGTTTATCGTTACTGGTGTTTTTGCAACTTTACGTTCTCTTCTAACGGAACAGTTGCCAATGGGAATTATCCATTTTGCCGAACTCAAAGCTGCTTTGCACAGAATAACAAATTTTCTAAAATTGGAAGAAGTGCCTAAAAATTCAACCGTTGACTACATAGAAAAGACCCGACCGAATATTTACATTGATAATGTTACAGTAATATCAGACAAGGGTGCTAATTTATTGAAAAATATTAATTTGGATATAAAATCAGGTTTAACCATATTAACAGGTTCTGTAGGTTCTGGTAAATCGACTTTATTTAAATTGATGTCAGGTGATGTAAAGAAAGATCACGGAACAATTGAAATTTATGGCAAAATGTCCTATGCTTCGCAAGAACCATGGGTGTTCCCTGGGACTGTCAGACAAAATATTTTATTTAGTGAAAAGTATGATGAGGAGCGTTATCAGACTATTATAAAAGTGTGCGCATTGAAAAAGGATTTTGATTCATTTCCACAAGGGGATGGAACGCTTTTAACAGATAAAGGACTTAATTTGAGTAGAGGGCAAAAAACTAGAATTAATTTAGCTAGAGCTGTTTATAAAGTAGCTGATATATATTTATTGGATGATTGCTTGTCTGCTGTGGATATTCATGTTGGAAAACATATTTTCCATGAATGCATAAAAGGTTTTCTGAAAGACAAGATTTGCATTCTAGTAACACATAATGGACCATTTCTGCGAAGCGCAGATAGCATCGTCTTATTAGATAAAGGTGTTATAGAGTTTCAAGGTAGTTATTTTAGTCTCAAAAAGACAAATGGCAACGAATTTATTTCGATTATAAATAATTATGAAAACACGATAGCGAGTTACACGGAAGCAGATGAAAATGAAGATAATGCAGATGAATCTAGTAAATTACTTTTGGCCAAAGCTCCTGCAAAGAAAGATATTTACGAAGAAACTAAGGAAAAAGGTGCGGTTAAAAAAGAGGTATATTTCAAATATTTTACTTCTGGAGGTGGAATAAAAATGTTAATATTGCTAGTGGTTTTATTAATAGCTGCGCAAGTAGCAGGAAGTTGGACAGACTATTTTGTAAGCTTTTGGTAATTTACCTAATTAGTAAGTTGCTAAATTAAAATATTAAAAGCATGCGTATCCTTAGGGTGGACATGGAACAAGAGTTGTCAGGTTTTAGATATAATCAAACAACAAATTCAACAGAATACAAAAAACTTGAAGAATCTTACGACAGTGTGATGAAACTGTATTCTTTTGTAATTCTTTCTGCAATTATTTTAACTTTATTGAAAGCTTTTGCATTTTTCACCTTTGCTATCAAAGTTTCCAGAAACATCCATAATTTAATGCTGAAGAAGATTTTAAATGCGCCAATGACATTTTTTGATATGCATTTATCAGGAAATATCCTTAATAAATTTTCCAGAGATTTGGGGATATTAGATGAAAAAATGCATTATACTGTGGCTGCGGTCAGCTCAGTAAGTATTATTACAACTTTTCTCTTGTTGAATCATATTCACCACAGCTCGTTTTTAGACAATAATTGAACTGATAGCAGCTCTAATGGTCGTTTCATCTGTCAACTTATTTTTTCTCATTCCATCATCAATGTACGTATTAATATTGCTGGTAGCCCGTCGATTGTATATGCCAGCAGGTCGCAGTATAAGAAGACTAGAAGGAGCAAGTACCTAATAATTACAATAGTTATTTTATAACAATAATTATAATTGACGCGTCTCTATTATTTTAGCTCGAAGTCCAGTAATTGGTCATTTGTGCGCAACCTTGGAAGGGTTAACAACAATAAGGGCAAATCAAGCACAAACTATCTTGACAAAAGAATATGATAGACATCAAGATCTGTATAACTCTGTATCCTACACGCATTTAGCCACATCAAGTGCGTTTGGATTTTATTTGGAAACATTCAATTCATTTTATATCGTGATCATAATTTTTACATTCTTGTTTGTTAAGACTGGTAACGTACAGTTTTGCATTTACATTAAAAATTAGTATGTCATTTGTAATTGTTTTAGAAACTCTCGCTGGACAAGTTGGATTAGCTATAACCCAATCCCTTTCGTTAACAGGGACTTTACAGTGGTTGGTTCGGCAATGGGCTGAAGTTGAAAACCAAATGACTTCTGCTGAAAGAATCCTGGAATATTCTAAGGTTGAATCTGAAGAAAAATCAGGGGATACATTGAGTAATTGGCCAAATAACGGCAAAATAGTGTACACTGACGTAAGCTTACGATACGATTTTACAAGCGAAAGGGTTTTAAAAGATGTAAGCTTTACGATATTACCAAAGCAAAAAGTAGGCATTGTCGGTAGAACAGGTGCTGGAAAGACTTCGATTATTTCTACTTTGTTTAGAATGTATGAATACAAAGGAAGTATTTGTGTTGACGATGTCGATGTTACCAGCGTTGCTGTAGAACTACTACGATCTAAAATTTCTATTATACCTCAAGATCCAGTTTTATTTTCTGGGACTATCAGAAGTAATTTAGATCCTAACAATGAATATCCCGACAAACAATTGTGGGAAGCATTAGAAGAAGTCGAGATGAAGAAATTAGTGGGCAGTCTTAATCTTACTGTATCCGAAGGTGGTTCCAATTTCAGTTTAGGCCAAAGGCAGTTATTATGTTTAGCAAGAGCAATTATACGCAATAATGTAATTTTAATTCTTGATGAAGCCACAGCTAACGTAGACCCACAAACTGATAGTTTGATACAGCGAACCATCAAAAGGAAGTTTTCTGATTGTACTGTAATCGCTATAGCCCATAGGTTGCATACGATTATGGATTCTGACAATGTTTTGGTTATGGATTCAGGAGTTGCAGTCGAATATGACCATCCAAAAGTATTATTAGAAAAGAAAGGAATGTTTTACAATATGGTTAAAGAAGCAGGGTTGTTATAAGAACGTGCCACGTTACATCCTTCGTGTTTATACCATTGTTTTTTGTTAATATTTGTTTTAGTAATAAAATAACGATAAATTTGAAAACAAATTTTAGTTTTTTTATAAGAGAGTTCTAATTTAACAATCAGTATGTACAATAGTCTAAAATAATATCTTTAAGCTCATAAATAACTTTAATGAGGAAGGAAAGTTGAAGATGTTTATCATTGTTATTTATGCTGTGAAGTAGCAATAACCATAATAGACTTAGAATAGTTTTAATTATGGAGGCTTATCTAGAATTTGGAATTGCAGGCGGAATTACTCGGGAATTATTAGAAGGGCTTGGTTAGTCCACAAAGAAAGAAACGCTGCAAGGACGTTAAAGCAGCGATCTACTCAGCTGGCATCATAAAATATCTTGGTCTCTTGATGAAACTGTTGAAGTTAACTAAAAGTACTTGCTGACAGACAACAGTATCAAAAAGAACTTATGCTGCTAGGTCATAATAATAAAATGAGTTTTCCTTATACACAGGATTGTACGAAAACAAAGGATTCTTCTCACAAAATATCAAACAAAAATACTCTATATTTTTTAAAAACTTCATTCCCATGCGTACCACTCTGTAAATTAATAAAAAAGAAGTCGAAGTGAGTTTAGGTAATAATATGATCAACTACTGTAAAACTCTTTGCATATTATTTTTCTATTCCCACTATTTTCCATTCTATTCTTCTTCGTCCGTTTCTAAATCGTCTATTTCTTTTTCCGCATCAGCCAGGCGTAATGAGTAATACAGATGCATTAACTTCTTGGACCTTTCAAATGTTAATCTATTTCTAATAGGAGTATGAATTTGGGCCCACTTGGAAAAGATTCTTTCTAGCTGTGGCGATGAAGCTGTTATTAATAATAATTTTAAGGCCAGCTGTGCTAGATTCGGATGATGTATCTCCGCAGAATTCCAGAACACTAACGGTTTGTTCACTTTTTTATCGTACAAGATTTTAAAAATACCATTTTGTAATTTAAAACTGTCCAAATTACTAATTCCTTCTGCAGAAAGACGCCAAAGGAGAAAGAGATTTATTTTGCTTTTTTGCTCTTTGTTTAATTTGTTACTATCGTAAACTGGATGCAAATAGTAAGCTGCCATATCTTTTCGCATCTTAATTTCTGACTCAAATTTTTTTTCGTGTTTTTCTGGCAGTTTTAAATTTAGTCAATGGTCAGCTGCATCTGCGATAGAACACGTAGCTGCTTGACACGCATTAATTAATTCGCAAATTGGATTAAACAATTCTATATTTTCACGAACAATCTCGATAAATTCTTCATCAAAAATAAGATGCATAACGTTTTGATTAATTTTTTTATCTTTGCTTTCGACGGCAACAAGTTTCATATACTGCAAGTTTTCTAGTAAAGAAACATATGAATCGCGGTATGAACACCATCGTGTAGTGCTAGGCAGTTTTAGTCTATGACCACCCATTTGAACAACTTTTGTTTCGAGATCTACATGTTTAAATTCTGTTAAAATATCTGTAACTTTATCAGTACAGGCTTTGTTTAAAACACTTTTAGCGAGCAAATTTCCGATATGACTACTGCATGTAGAATGCCAAACTGTATGTTTCAGCATTTTGCCCATTTTGATCATAACAGTAGCATTGTCTGATACAACTGCATAGACAGATGTATTGTATCTTTCTTTAGCCAAGTCAATTGATGAAATTACAATTTCTGATATTTTATCTGCATTTTCAGATTTACCAGATAAGTCCCATGCATTAAGAAATGCTTGTTTTCCATTTGAGTTGTGTAGCATGCTGACTACAGTTTTAGCATTACTTGAGGAATTTTTCCAACCATCTATGATTAAAACCGATTCCGAATTTAAATATTTACATGTTTCAATAACAGAACGTCTATACAAATTGTCTAATAAGTTTGTAGATAAAGTTTTTCTACTAGGTAACTTATCCAAATAGGCAAGGCGTAATTTTTTACAAAGTTTTTAAAATGAACTGATTCTACAGTTACAAGCGGAATATTGCATCCAAATATAAATTTTGCCAAAGCATCATTCAATTCAGTCTCTTTATTTTCAGATAATGTATCCATAAATTTAGTGATAGATTGGCTTTTATTAGAGGATTTAATTTTCTGAGAGTTACTTACACTTAATTTATTTGTAGCAGCTTGTTTATTTGGCATCCCAGCACCAGAAGATGATTGTTTTGGAAGAGAGAATGAATTGGTTACTGTAGATGGCAGTAGTTGTATCGTCGAACATGATGTTGAATGAGATCTACTTGTAGAGGCTGAAGATGAAGGCTATGAGGTACTGAATTCCTTAGAATTTACATGTTTTACACTTAAAGATCCATCAGACATAACTTCCAGTTCCATGTTTTTCCAATTCTGTGACAAAGTAATTTCTTTCGAATTGACGTTTTTGTCTTCATTTTCGGACGACTCAGAAGATGTGCTAGGACGGGGGCTTCTACTACGGCTGCGGAAGCGTCTATTATTTTCGCTTTTACGCCGACAAACATTTCTGCAAGAACAAGAATTCACCTATGATATTTGGCATACAAAATATAAATTTACACAAACCTGTGTGACTGTAAACGGCTGGAAGCGGTATTTGTTAATTGTTTTCCGCACACAATACACATAGCAGAGTATTTTCTGTCACAATTTTTTACTAACGTAAACCCTAGTTGATCAAATAATTTATTTTTACACCGTCCAACCATGTTTTGTAATAAAAAATATCTCGATAAACCGCACACTCCAACTAAAGCTTTGTAATAAGAGGTTATGTTATTATGTATTTAAGTTACAGACCGACCATCATAAAATGAGGAAAATCTGCACCCAGACACAGTGGTATAAATAGTGAACGCAAAAGCCCGCAATGCGGGGGGAAGGCTGAAGGTTTTGGGAGCCTTACAATCGTTTACAGATATGAAATAAAAATAGCCATGTAATTAGAAAAGTCCCTATAAGTGAAATTTTTACTGCCCAGTTCATTTTACTTTTCGCTTTTAACTAAAATCTCTATTGTGTAGTCACGTAGTCGGTTTATTGCAATTTGCAGGAAGTTATACCTTTGTTGTACAGTTTTCTGCATAAAATAATGTCGCAAATAATTTCTTTAATGAAGCAATTAACTAAATACACGAAATCTAATTTCGTATTAATTATCCAAAATCTTCTTATGGGCTCTTAGGAAACAAATTTTATGTAATTAATGCTAAATCAGATTTGTGCGTTTGATCAATTCATTCATTAATAGAATGTACTGCGACATTATTTATGCAAAAAACTGTACAGTTCGTCGGTATTTTTATATTTATTGCACATTGTCGGTATCTTAGAAGAAACCCATATTATTGTAAAAATGCAATAATATTTTCCAGATCTGTCCAAGTTTTACCTTCTTTATATCCTTAAAATACAAATTACTTTATGGTGACCTATTAACGGCCATTGATGCAAAAAGGCAACATTAAAGTAATAATTTTTTATCAAGTAAAATAAAACAATATCAGATATATTAAAGTAGCTGTTATAAGGTGATGTTTTGTAGTGTGTAAATATATTGTTTTCATTACAAGAAATAATTATTCTTTTGTTAAAATTTGACCAACTTTCCTGCTCATAACTACTTTATAATATTTATAACCCAAACACTATTTTGTAATGTTATATTGAACATATATAAATACACATATTTCAATAGAAAGAAATTAAAAATTTCCTTGGTACTAGCAACTGCAACTAGCATACGAGGTGTGTGAGAAAAGTAATGAGACTGGCAACACTGCGGGAGATCTGGCAACGTTGTGTCTACCGGCCTGTGCTAAACCGGTTTGTTTATCGCTTCCACTTCCTCAGTCCGAGTTACAACTCCGTACAGCTAACACATTATTTTTGACAGCGCCATCAGTGAAGTTGTGTTTTTGTTGTGCGTTACAGAAATGGAGCATCGGAATTTAGAGCAACGTTATGCAATAAAGTTTTGTGTTAAACTTGGTGAATCCGCGAGTGTGACTTTTGAAAAGTTGAAACAGGTCTATGGGGAATAGTGCTTATCAAGAGCACAAGTTTTCCGCTGGCACAAATCATTTTTGGACGGCCGAGAACACGTTGAAGATGAACCTCGCTCAGGGAGACCTTCAACTTCAAAAACTGACGAAAACGTTGAACGTGTGAGGGCTCTTGTGAGATCAGACCGTCGTTTATCAATAAGGATGATGAGTGAACAGTTAAATTTAAACACTTTCACCGTGCATCAAATTTTGACAGACATCATGGCAGTGCTCCGTGTCACACAGCAATTTCCATCAGTGAATTTTTGACCTCAAAACGCATTACTGTTGTTTCTCATCCCCCCTATTCACCTGATTTGAGTCCTTGTGCCTTTTCCCTTTTCCCGAAATTGAAACATGTTTTAAAAGGACGTCATTTTGGAACTCTGGAGAACATTCAAAAGACTGTGACCGACCAGTTAAAAGCCATACCAGTTGAAGACTTCCAGCGCTGCTACCAAGAGTGGGAACAACGACTCCGCCGGTGTATAGCTGCCCAAGGGAACTACTTTGAAGGGGATAACATTGTTGTTTGAAAAAAATTAAAACTTTGGTTAGTATGAAATCAGTCTCATTACTTTTCTCACATACCTCGTATAATATAGTTAGACCATAGTGTTAGATCGTAGATTTGTTTGGTTTGGTTGTAAATTACAGACTTCTAAACGGCATAGTAAGAAGCAAGAAATATTTTAAAATTTATAACCGTACCTACTACAAATAACACCATAAACTTATTTATATTTTAAGGGTTCGAATAGGATATAGTGAAAATTACACAGCTGTGGAACGAATGCGACTTGCGATATACTTTTTGACTTCAAGAATGCAATTTCTGAGTTACCAACAAAATACAATAACAACAAAAATTCCGGCAAATTATACAATAAACATACAAATTCCTATAGGAAATAAACCTGATTGCACATGATAATCCCATCTGATAGGAATGTAATTTTTTGTAACCCTTGCAATAAAGAAGTAAGTAAATCGTACAACTGTAATAATTACTTTATTTTTAATAATTGTCTTAGTCATTGCTTTATGATATAACTAGTAAAATCTTTATGAATTAATTCATAAATTACGAACCTTGTATTTTTTATACCCCTATATACATTTTGCACTTTTGTTTTTCAAGGGATGCATTTATTTTATTATAATTATATTATTATATTGTATATACATATATTAATAACGTTTATCCTTTTTGCCGCTCTTTCATGAGTGGTCAAGTCAAGAAATTTGTCCCTATTCCATGCGTGTATTTTCTCTTTCTACGATGTCTGTCTGTAACAAAACAGTTCGTACATTATACATAACTTCAAAAAACTCAAATATTACATTGTCTACCCATTGTCTACATTGTGTACATCAAAATTAATTGTCTACGTGCATTGTCTACATGAAATGTAGACAATAATAGATTACACGTAAACGCCCATCACTGCAAATCATCCTATGAGTATGAAGGCGGAAGCCCCAAAATGGATAGATGAATAAATCTACAATGAGGCAAACGATCGTTTTTGTTGTTGGCAAAACTGATAGGAAAGGTTTTCTACTAGACGAGGTCATCGCAGTGCCTGTCTTCTTGTGCCCAAGAGAAGCTTTTTTAAGAGATTGGGCGCGGGAGAGCTGAAAGTGATTGTCTCAGAACTACTGACTGACGTGATTTTCGGAGAGGTATATTTCATAAAAATATGTTTGGTGCGATATTTTAGTAAGTAATGGCATCCCTATGACATTACCAGCGATAAGAAAATAAAGTCAGGCAGTTTGTATTATAATTTTGTTTCCGAGTAAGATTAAATCAAAGTTGAAGTAAACGAGTACACTTGAACCAAAAAGATAAAATTTGCTCGTGTCAATTACGTATCCAAATAATGATTTTGTCAGATGCGGTATTCACAAAAGCAACAAAAACTAATTTGGTTTTTACGTTGGTGACTGATATTGTTACTAAAAAAACATTTAAACAATCCTAAAAAAAGATTTGTCTAACAATAAGACTTCATCTAATAGATTGTAATAATAAAATACAGGATTTTTTTTGTTTATCTTGTTTGGTAGTGAAGGTACTGTAACGGTTTTCCCATTTATGCCAAATTAAGTAATTATTTTCTAATTTCTTTGCCGATCTCTTGTAATAAAAGGGTAAGTTCTTGTAAATTTGAGTTTTTTTGGCTGTGTTTCATTGTAAGGGGAAATCAATGGTTTATCATCAAATACAAAGCTACCCCAACTTAATTACCGAATCTTATTATGTTTGCGCAATGAACCACAGATATTGATCCGATCACAGGTTTTGAAGTGCTTCGGGATAAGCTTAAGGATCAGCAGCCAAACAAAAAATAAAGCAAATGTTTGGAATTCCATTTTTTGCGAATTCTAGTTGGTATCTTCGAGTAGAAGCTCCAAACGACAGTTTAGATTTAACACTAGGTGAGGTTTATTGTTGCTTCTAGGTCACAGATTGTGGTTGGGTAGACTTCTGGTAAAGTTTTGTTCTAGCTCGTTGGAGGTTCGAGTCATTTTGTTGGTAACAGTATAAGATCTAGTGTTAGATGTGGTACACTTAGTGCTGCAAGCGAGTTTAGAATACTATGAGTTATATTCAGGTATATTATAATCGTTTTACTACTTTTAGGGACGCCTAATATCTAGTCTTTCCCTGAACATTCCATGTAAATTTTGTATTTATTGCATCTCTTCTTGGTTCTTCTGTCTTTCCACCTGGACCTGTAAATGACCGGTGTTTGATATTAATTGCTCGCAAAAACTTTTAAGTTGACACCTGTTGATGTTTTAACCTTCTATGGAGATCTTCATATTTGTTTACCTTAGGGTAAACCCTCTATTAGAAGTAATATAATAGACATATTAGATGCTGCAGATTCTGCGACGTGTAGTTTTCTTAAATGGTTCCACATCCGCGCAGACTTTTTTGCCAGTTTTCATCCTCCCGGTGTCTCTCGGCCAGATGAGGAATTCATATAGCACAGAACAGCTGAATCTGAATTTTAAGTAATCATAATTCACCCTGTAGGTGGTTACATTTCTTTACTTTTTTGGCTACTTTTTGTTCTTTTATTTCTAGCATATTTTATTAAGGCAGGGTTTTGTATAGACGGGGTTGGTTTGTGGTTGCTGGTTTAAGACACCTTAGTCTTGGAGAGTTAGGTTTTCTGAGAGTTGTTAGGGTTTTAGATGTTTCCTGATACCTAATTCAGGAACCTCGTCAGATGATCATTGTTCATCCTGTTCATCACTCGGAAAATATTTGTTAATTCTCTTTTAACAGTAACCTCTTCTGATTATTTTACATGAGCGTTTCGTCTGAAATAATTTGTCGGAAGGTTGTAGCTCTTCAAAGATTCACCTGGCGAATTTATTAGTTGGATATCCTGGTGTTAGTTTTGCTTCCTTTAGAACCTGGTATTTGACGTTGTTTTTGTAGGGTGTAACCCAGCCTCTTTAGAAGCTTGGCATCATTTGAAGAGGTCTTTCATTAAAATTTTAGTGTTCTTGCCATAATGAAGATCTTCGATAGGCAGATCCTTTGCATTTAATTTTTTTACCGTTTGCAAGGTGATAGGCGATGAATTTCAAAGTGTTTGCCATACCTTCTGAGAAGCCTGACAGCATCTTGTAAATACCTAGTCTATGTTTTAATTTCATTAATTCTGTATGTTGATGAAAGTAAATAATTACCCCTTTTGCACATCTCTACGCAGATACATATTTATTACTTGTCTGCTAAGTAAATGTTTGCTTTCAATTTGCTGTCCGAAATCGGAAAATGAGTTTCCTTGCTATTTCCATCCATCACCTAATTAACGTTACAATTTCTTACTCTAACTGTTTTTGCTATTGGTGCCCATTTGCGATCAGTCAACCAACCGATTCTTTTTTGGAAACTTGAGTATGTAGAGTTTTAATTAAAGGCCTTTGTGTCATAGTTCGAAATCGTACTCAACTGAACGGTTATTTACTCGCGGTACGAACTGATTGGTGATTGGTATGATACTCTCTAGTCTAAAGTATGAACAAAGCAATTACTGCTTTTATGTACAACCTTGATTGGAAGTACCTATATATTGTGTGATTATTCATTACAGAACAGTATTTTATACGCTGTTCGGATCTGCTTGCCACGGTTTAGTTTCGACTTTATTATGAATAATTTACTCATGCTCTTTGCAATTCTGCAGTCTACTCAGCAGCAACTGTATGAGTTTATCTTACTAAGTATTAGAGTTATTGATCAGAGAATTCTCGGGACAATGTTCCCGAAAAATCTTTAGAAATGTGTTATTTTGATTTCCGGGAATAGCAGTTCGAAATTTTAATTTTAAGGTTATGAACACTCCTTTTCTCGGCGTAGCTGGAGTATAGCATAGATCATAAATGTCTGGTTAGCGATTGCTTCCCAAGAAGTTAGAAAACCGAAAAAGTAACCTTATAACCGGTTGGAAATACTGTTTCTGTTTTCGATCACGTTTTCTAATTTTTTATATTTCCGGTTTTGTATTCGATTTCGATATAAACAATAGCGTTTCGTTTTCCATTGATTTTTATTAATGTTATCGTTATATATTTTGTTAGTTATTTGTTCTTAGATTATTATATATTAACGTTTGTTTATTAACAGAGCTAGCACTAAATCTTATTGTTTGTTTGCAATGCTATCTATCCTTTATTTGCAACTAAAGGCTAATTGACTGGAGGAGCTAACAAAAACTAAAAAGGGCATAACAAACTTCTCGGGGCTTCAAGGGAAAAGGTTCTTACATGCTTAATCCATTTGCAAAATTAGATAATGTTGCTATTTAGTAAACACCACACAGAGTTTATATCGCTATACAACAGTAAGAACAAAGACATTTCTCTTTTATTTTTACTTACACAACTTATCTATTTGTTTATTTATAATGACAAGTTGTTTCAGATAACCTCAAAGTATCTGAGCAATAACACAAAATAAAAGACATATTAAACAATTAACCACTTAAAATTGTTATTGAACAAAGTTACCCGCCACACGTTTATCTCGTAACGTATGGTACGTACGTACAAAGCATGAGATGCTGAAATGCATCGGCTCTCGACTCTCGCTCTTCATATCATTTGTGAGTGGTATGTCGAAGTGCAAGTGTTGTAAAAATACTGACTGTAGTTGCTGTATCTTGAATTTGTTTTAAAATGGATTAATGTAAATTGAAACAAATTTAAAAAATCAAAGGTTGAAATTACTACAAGAACGCTATGTTGGGTTGCTGGGTATCAGGAGGTTAAAAGGTACCTCTATAACTTTAACTTTTTAATGAAATTCTAAGTATTTGTTAGCATTTTAATATAATTTCCTCGTTTTTTTTTTGAAATAATAACTTTGTCATTTTCATCTGACAATATTGTTAGTAGATGCTAGTACTGGAATTGTAATAAAAGAGCTGATAATCTATTTTTATTTTATTTTTAACCTTCAATTTCTTTTGTTTCTGAGTTTATCAATTATATGTTACAAATTATCCAGTGCTGGACTTATAATATTGTTATCGATATTGTAAAGGTTATATATTTCATATTGTTATGATTATACAGGGTGTTTTGAAGATGAGTATAGATATCTGGCAGGTGCCTTCCTCGACAAAGGCTTAGTCCACTTTTCTCTATTGCCTTTTTCGAGACATAGAGTATCGAAGTTTCGTTTAAAATATGTATATTGGTTTTTTAATATCTCAAGAAAGAAGTGAGATATCGGAATAGAATTTTCTATAGACTTCTTAGGTGCCTATCCCATCACTCCAAAACAAATTTAAAAACAAATTTAATTTTGATTCAAGAACTGATTTAGCAAAATAAGTCCCTCTTGTATTTTTCCCGTAGAATGCATCATTTTCGAGTAGAATTGAATTTTTCAAAACCTTTCAAATTTGGCAGCCTATGGTAAGGTCATACATCATCTCAGAAACACAATCCAATTATTTGAATTGAATAATTCCTTAACGAGAATTAAGCCTTTTTTGCCATACAACTTTTTTCCTTAAAGGGCACCATTTTTGAGATACAGGGGGTCAAATTTAATTTAGAATTTCTTGTTTTTAATGAAACTTGGATACTTCGTATCTCGGAAATGGTAAACTTTAAGAAAAAAGCTATATGACGAAAAAAGCTTAATCTTTATCGAGGGATTCAACACAAATAATTGCATCCTGTGTTTGAGATGTACGATCTTACCATAGGCTGCTGAATTTGAGAGGTTTAGAATAATTCAATTTTACTTGAAAAGATGCATTCTACAAAAAGGATATAAGAGAGGCGTTTTTGCCAAATCGATCTTTGATTCTAAAGATAAAATTTCTTAATTTTTTAGTGGCGTAACAATTTATTTTAAAGTAGTGTCTCTAATGTCCCGTCTCTATTAAGGATATCAAACAAAAGACTTCGTAAAATAATAGACATCTTAGAGCAACAAACAT